>NBIV01000082.1:0-309134 GCA_003194525.1 Gracilariopsis chorda
CAAAAATCGTCTTGCACGCCCCGTTTGCCCATGCAAAACGCCCATTTGGCGCAACGCCTCCCTACCTTCAAAAAAAAAATCAGCAGCAGCAGCAGCAGCAAAGCGTTCAGTTAATTAGCTGCTGCTGCTGCATGTTGACTGTGCAATGGCTGCTGAATGGCTTGCAATACAATCAAATTGTAGTGCCAGCCACTCAGCAGCAAAAACCCAGCGGTTGATTGACGGGAGGCGGTGCGCCAATAAACCGCCCTGTATGCCCCTCTACGCGCTTGCAAAACTGCCATTTGGCGCAATGCCTCCCTACCATTTAAAAAATTCAGCAGCAGCAGCAGCAGCAAAGCTTGCTGCTTACTGGCTGGCACTCCCATAATGACTGCAGTGCAACCCAGTTACACAAAGCAACGTGTCGCGCTTTCTCATCATTGGCTGGCACTGCAGTCAATTTAGGCACCTAAACACAAATCCATACGGCTCCACATACTCTAGGCGCCGCGGCGCCCCGTGGTTCTACGAGCGCTATTGCGATCGCAAGCGAGCAAAGTGCTCGGGGAGCCTCCGAACGCTACTAAATACATAAAGCTACAAAACCAACGCGGCGCGCAGCGCCGCCCATGGCCGAAGGCCGTTTCCACTTGTTTGATGTCTAACAACTGTAGTCGAACGATAGCGAGAGCCTGGAGACACACTCGGCGATGAGTGGGAGGATCCAGGAATTGACAAACGGAGAGAGTGACAGGCTTGTATCCAATAGGGCGTCGCAAAAGAAAGCTTCCCTCGCTGAAGTTTGTCGTTTTGCGGCGGGGTTCTGGTACCCGCTGTAGAACAAAAAACCCTGATATCCAATAATTCACAAGCAACCAACTCTCCTTTTACGAATATCAGACCCAACCCACCTCCATCTAGCTATCATCTCCTCAGCTGTTCCACATTACTAAATTTGATAACATGCACTGAGAAATCTCTCAGGATGAGACCCGACATAAAATTGTTTTGTTATGGCTCTTTCTTCTCGATACTATGTGGTGGAATACAAACGAGCTTCGCTTGAAAACAGTTTAAGCTCTTCAAACGCAGCAAAGCATCTCGAAAAGAAAAGGTTCAAAAGAGTCGGGTAACAAAAAATGTATCCACGCTCAAGTCGGCACAGAATGTATGAATTCATATTATGTGATAAAGATGACAATTTATATCGTTCATATGAACGCTAACAGATAGCGGATCTCCATGATCTTCTTCCTGTAATTGAAAAAATGCATCAAAATTGTGAAAATCAACCCCATACTCTATGCATGCAAAAAAGAGAGAAAGAAAAACAAGTTGGCGATCAGTGGACCCTCTGAGATTGGAAATGTGGTATGTTAGAACAGTGAGTGTTTATGTAAGCGCTTTCCCCAGTATTTGGCTTTGTAAAATCTAGTGTGAGTGCTTTATAAAGGCTTCTGAAGACCTATGTTCAAGGTAGTTTCCGTTTTTTCTCAAATAGAAGTCCTGAAACAGCAGATATAGATACAAAACTCTTTTCTTTTGAGCAGAGCTCTTGGTACATTAAAACAATATCAAGCATGGTCGTCATCATAGTTTCCATGTGTTTTGCGATATCTACATGCATTTGATTCGCCAATTGTTGTTTGGAATTACCTGCTACTCTTCTTTTTCTACTTTCACCGACAATACCAGACGTTTTTTTTCGCATTTTTCATTTCCCTTTTTTGCATGTGCAGGGTTTTCATCGTGGTTTCGGAGCACAGTAGCCTGTTTTTTTGGCTTGAATATTACGGTATATTCGTTTTGCACGGCGCAATTCGGGTGGAATATGTAGATCTTCGGTTGCTGTCCGCGTTTAATCCGGATGATCCAACTTAACCTTCAAACTTTCTGTCATTCTTCGCGGTACATCGTTTCTTTTCAGCCCACTGCGTGAAGTTTATTGCAACTCTGTCCCAATGGGTTCTGTGTTGCAACGCCCCAAAGGGGAGAAACACCGAAAGACGTTCGGCATCTTCCTCCGTGGAGGTGAACCCAGTTGGGTAGAGCCCCTCTAGGGTGGCACGGCGGAGCCGGTTTGTAAGACCGAGGCCACCTTTCGCGACTAGCGCAAGAGGTTTAGGACAAGAATCGGTATCCGCGAGAGCGGGAATGCGTCCTCGTCAGAGGTAGGTTTCCACGTAAGTGGGGGTGTGCGAGCGGATGCGCACACGAGAGCCGCGGATAGCGGGAGGTGCTACCCTAAAAAGGGGAAAAGGAATGGCGAAGAGGAGGAAGAGAGGACGAAGTGAGTTGCGAGAGCGACGGGGACGAACGGCGATGCCGGTAACAATATCCCTATACAGGGCGCAACACCAATGTAATTGAAATAATATGACTCCCAGTGATGGTCCCTTAGATGTGCAAGGGGGTTAGATGTCCCGTGGTTCACGGCGTTTCCCTCCAAGGAGGAGTAGAGCACGCGCGCAAGCGGTAACAACTAGAGCCAATTCCCCAGGTTAAGGTCCCTTTTTGGGGAATGTTTACTGGTGCGACGGCAGTGCGCCGTCGCACTAAGTACTTGCTTCCCTGAAATGGGTGTGAAAATAATAAATAAAATCAAGTAAAATACTCCACATTTCGTGGCAACATCCACTACTGTGGCCAACCGCCAATTGACCCAAAACCGTGTCCCACGTGTCAATACCCACCATTGTGGGGCGTAGTTCATATACACACTACACAACCGATAATATCGGGAAAACAATCAAGTACCAGGAATCTCTCCCTGAGGGCGTTGCACTACATCTCCCCCCCCTAAGACGGGAAAACGACCGCGGACGCGGAGGGTTCCCAGACGAAAATGGGTGATAAAAGCGCGTACGCCGTCTCCGGTTCTTCTTTCCTGGCATAGCCGGCTATTGTAGTATATTGTTGTGGGGAGCTAGCTGCTCCCTTGAATAAACTTTCCCGTTTTGAACGGTGATTCTCGGTTGAGTTCCCCGTCTTCGACGGACCTTGCCTTGTTATCCTTTTCCTATTGCCCTCCGTTTGCGCGGCAACGTTACCCAACTTGGGCATTTACCAGCGTGGCTGGAGCTGCAGTTCCTCTTTGAGGGTGGTATCGCACGACCTGCGACCGTGGGAGGTGTTCGATTGACTCCCACGTATCCCCACTGGGTCATACCCGTACCAGCGGACGCGGTATTGTAGAATACCATCCTGGTCCCAGGTGTGTCCGACAAGTCGGTCTACTACGAACTCTCGTTCGTAGACCTGCCGGCCGTGCCGGGTGGTGGTTGTACTCCCTTGCGGGGGCTGCCCGCTGTGCGGTATAATGTCCCTTAGCAGGGTGTTCGGCGATAACTCCGGCGTTGCCGTGCGCTGTGATAGCGGCCGCTGCTCATGCGGGAAGATATACCTCAAGAGGGTGTGTGGTGCCACGGTTTTCACCGGCAAGTCATTCCCCATTGGGGCAGGTTCATTTCCGCTTTCGCGGTATTGCGGGCGAACCGCCAGTCGGCGGGGACTTGGGCTCCGCCTTCGTGGTTGAGCTCATGAACCGCGAGTTTGCGGGAAGATGACCACTCCTGCGGAATCGGCAATTCCACAATCCCCTGGGGGTCCCGTGCGACACGGTGATTGGGTGGCAAACCGCCTCCCTGCCAGGCGCACGAGCGCTCTGCACCATACGTTCCGGCGATGCCGTGGTGTCCCCGGTTACTGACGGGTTGCCTGGGGCTAACTCCGGTACACCGGTATTTTGGTCAAAATTCCCCATTGGTAGGTGCCGGGCAGGTGCCGATGACACCCTTTTCAGGGGCTTGGCCGCTAAGTGCGGTGCACCGTCTCCACGCGGAGGAGCAGCGTCCGGTATGACCGGTTTTGAGCGTGCGATGGCGTGCGCTTTTTCCAGGTTCCTCGGTTCTTCCTCGCAGCGTTGCGAGAGGTGGCGCAAATTATTCCCCGGAACGGGGGGTTCAATTCCGTCAACGACGGGAGGCATTTCCGGTGCTTGCGAGCCAGGGCTTCAAGCTTCGACTGCGGCTTGGCTGCCTTTTTCCCCAAGAGGGTGTGGGTATTTCCCTGTGAGGCCGGCGTATCTGGGCGCCCCTTCTCCGCAAGGCGCGGGTCTGATCGACCTGATTGAACAGCTTCCACGTGGGCATCCGCCAGTGGCGGCTTCGATGCATCGCTCTGCTCAGGGGATTGAGGGCGATCGTCGCCGTAGTCCCGTAACGGGGATCCCTCCCTGACAGGGTGTGCGGTGACTGCGTTTCAACTTCCCGTTGCGACGACGATATCGTTCCTCGAAAACGAGTGCTCTCCTCCTCCTTCTTAGACGGAACGGCGGGATAAGGGATAAAATTCCCCACCTGGCGGGTATAAATGCGCGCCAGTGGAGCCGACGTGGTAGGGGAGGCGCTGAGAGGCCCGAATTACCCGGCTGAGCCGGTGAGTCGGACAGAGTCGGTAGGTCTGAGAGTCCCCGGCTGGGGTGTGGTAGTACCGTAGGCCTAGTACTCCCGGATGGTTTCCGGTGTTGAAGAGTTTGTAGAAACGGGGTTGCCTGGATCCAGGACTACCTCTCACGAGGGAGGAGGGACAAGGACAACACGATCACGGGAAATCCGTTCGTGCGTGTCGCCCATCTCTACCACGACAGTGTCGGTGTTTACAGAGATGACCTTGGATGGTCCATCCACCACAGGCGAGAGTTTATGGCGATTCTCCGGTTCCGGGTTGTAGTACTCCTTCCTGATGAAGATGTAGTTATTCGCCCGAGTCGGGACATTTTTCCTCGCAAGCGAGCATCATAATCCCGCTTGTAAGCGGCTTGGGCCCGTGCCATAGACGTCCGCGCAGCGGGGACCAGCTTGGAAAGCCATTGCTTCCATTGCTGCCGGTAGATACCCACGGATGGGAAATTGTCCAAGGTAGCTTGGGGTTCCAGCGCCACAGGCGGGGGTGTTTTAGATACAACCAACTCGAATGGCGAAACTCCGGTAGTCCGGTGTACCTGCGTGTTGTACGCGTAGGTTACCGCATCAGCGTACATGTTCCAGTTCTTTGGGTGGTCTGCGACGTAGGAACGTAACGCCGCGAGTAACGTCCAGTTAAACCGTTCAACTTGCCCATTACACTGGGGTGGTAGGTAGTCGTGAACAAGTTCTTGACATCCAGGATGCGACAAACATCCTGGAAGAACTTGCTCACGAACTGCTTCCCGTTGTCAGAGAGCACCTCTACAGGGGGACCGTAGACAAAAATCCAGTGCGTCACCAGAGCCTGGGGCACTGTGAGAGCGGTTATCCTCCGAAGAGGGACAGTCCGTACCAGCTTAGAAAAGCGGTCGGTAATGACAAGTAGAAACTTGTTTCCACGTTTCGTGGTGATTAATGGTCCAAGAATATCGATCGCGATAAACTCGAGCGGCGCCCTTGCGGGGAATAGTTTCATCTTCTTCGCATTTTTGCGGAGTTTGAGGCGATTCTTCGCGCATTCGCTACAAAACCGCACAGTTGCGTAGCAATCCACCGCCATTGCGGGCCAATAGAAATCCCTTCGCAGGGTTAGGTAGAGTTTCCTCCCACCTGGGTGACCTCCAATGGGGGCGTAGTGTGATAGATGCAACACCCGCGATTGCAGGGAATGTGGTACCACAATCTGTGGGCGGGCTTCGACCTTTCTTACGAGGTAGCCTTTGTCGTTTACCCCGAAAGGGACATCTTCACCACCGTTGATACGGGCACGAATTCTCGTACAGAATGGGTTGCCGAATTGTTCTCGGATCATTTCTTCCGGTGATACGGGTACAAAGTTTCCCGGTAACGGGTTCTCAGATTTATCTCGCGATGCGAGTAGTTCGTCAAATTCAGCATCCTCGTCCCAGTTTTCTGGCCCAGCCTCGACGGCACATTCCGGATCATCCGGGTCTATGGCCATGAAACATGGGACTTCATCATCCTCCGTTGGGAGTGCTTCCCCACTTGTGGGTAACCGCGACAGGGCGTCGGCTTGGGTGTTCTGCGCGCCCTTTTTATAAATGACTTGAAAGTCATATTCCGCGAGGCGCAGTCTCCAGCGCATGAGGCGTCCCGACGGGTCGGAGATATTCATCAACCACCTCAGCGAGGAATGATCCGTGTACACGGTGAAGTGAACTCCCATAAGGTAGGGGCGCAGAGTGGTCATCGCCCATACGACGGCGAGGCACTCCTTCTCCGATACGGAGTAGTTCCGCTCATGAACATTGAGCGAGCGCGAACAATAACCCATTGGGTGTCGTTCCCCCTCGGGCGTGGTTTGAAAAAGAGCACACCCGACTTGGTAGTGGCTCGAGTCCGTATCTACGGAGTATGGCAACCCAAGTTTTGGGAGATGTAGGATTGGTGCTGATGTGACAGCCTCCTTCAAGGAGTTAAAAGCTTCCGATTGCTCGGGCGTAAATGTTCCCAGTTTTGGGGGTTCCCCTTTCGCAACAACGCGTTCAGGGGCGCCGCAGTATCCGAAAAGTTCGGGATAAACCGTCGATAGACGTTGACCAGCCCCAAAAAGGAGCACAGTTCCATTTTAGTACGGGGTTCTTTCGCCTCGACGAGGGATTTGACTCGAGCTTTCTCGATCGCTAACCGTCCAGGACGGATAATGTGACCCAGATACTTCACAGTATCTGTGAAAAACTCGCATTTCCTCAACTTGAGGGTTATTCCCGCATCGCGTAGTACGGTCAGCACGTCTTGGACGTGAGTGAGATGGTCGTCCAACGAGTTGGAGAAGATGATAATATCATCAAGGTAGACCAGACAACTCCGCCACTTAAAGCGGTTGAGTAGAATATCTACTGCACGCTGAAAGTTGGGGGGGCGTTGGTTAACCCAAATGGCATCCGCTTGAAGCAGTACGTTCCTGCGTGGCAGATGAATGCGGTTTTGTCGCGATCCTCCTGTCTGATAGGTACTTGCCAATATCCCTAATTGGCATCAAGGGCCGTGAACACGGTGGCGTCTCTAAGGGAGTCAATGCACTCGTCCATACGAGGGATAGGGTACGTGTCCCTAACGGTCACGGCATTGAGCCGGCGGTAGTCGACACAGAACCTCCAGGTTCCGTCGGCCTTTAAAGCCAGTACAACTGGGGATGCCCAGGGTGATTGAGCGGGCTCAATCACACCTGCGCGGAGCATCTTGTCCACTTGGGACTGCTCCTCTTCCCGAGCTTTCGGACCTGCCCTGTAAGGGGGTTATGCAACCGGTCGCGCACCGGGGATTAAATCGATCCGGTGTTCCGTTTCATTAATCTCGCCAAGCGAGCCATCCCACATTGTGTTGAATTCCCGTAACATGGTACGGAGTTTGTCGCGGTGCGACTCTGGCACGTGGCTGAAGTCCAGCGCTTCAAGTGCTTTTTTCCGGATCATTCCAGTCGTTGCTCGATGGAGCATTGTCCTGTGGAACAGGTGTGGTTCGCAATTCGGAGTTACTCGGTATGTTCGACGCTGAAGTAGCGGTTTCCTCCCCCTCCTTAGACTTGACGTCTTCGAACGGCGGGGCGAACTCCTCAGAAGGGGTGGTAACTCCGAGTACATCGGCGGCTGTCATCTTCGTTGGCAGCATTCCCATAGGATGGGGGTTACACTCCCAATTACTTGGTGTTTGACCAGATACTGGGGGTGTTTGCCAAGGTTAGCAACCAATATCCGGAAAGGAACATCCGGGGAAATGGAGAAAATTCCATTAGCTAGCGCCAGCTGGGATTTCTCGTACAACGAGGCGAGGGGTTGTATAACCCGAAGACCGTGTTGACGGGAAATTACCTGCACCCAGACTTGGGACTCAGCCGGTATAGAAACCGAGGCAGCGACGCGGAGCTTGGTGGACTAGCGGGACGCGGGCGGTGGTTCCTGCGCAGCAGGGAGCGGAACTTGTTTCCGAGAGGACCGCTTTAGCGGGCGGCAAACAATCGGAACCGACGATCCGTCGTCAAGTTCTACACGCCTGAGGCGGGGCCTGATTGCGTCGACAAATCTGTCGCAGTAATCACATCCCAGTATCACTGGTGCTGCCAATGAATGGCAAACGATGAAGTCCAACTTCACCACGGAGGTACCAAGTCTCACGACGAGGTCCACTGTGCCCACCGTTTGTAACGGATTGTTGTTCGCATCCAAAATGTCGGGGACCGCGTCAGAGCGGATATGTGACCGCACAAGCGGGGGTAACAATGATTCCACAACAAAGTTGGGGCCTGCACCTGTATCCAGGACGGTGAGAAACCTCACCATAAACTGGGGATCAAGGCCAAGGTCGGCATAGACCTTATAATTGCGTTTGGCCAAGACCAAGACTCTACCGGGAATCCGGGGACTTTTACTCCGTATCCACGGGCGACGCAACACACCGAGGTGCGCAGAGTCCGCTTCAGCGGTGTCTTTCCTCGAAAGGACTTTCACCGGGGAGCGAGGCGGGGACGCCTCGGGCGCCAACAGCCTCGTTCTTGAGGACGTCTCTCCCAAAGGGGAGACTCCCTCAGTTAGTTTTCCGCCTTCGGCGGTGGGTTGGGTTCCTCGACAACGAGTGCTTCATCCCGTTGACGGGGGTTTCTATCCGCATAAGCGGGGGTTGCAACGGATGGTTGCACGATCTCCCGAATCGGGGTGTATGAAGCTTGCCGCGCACGCGGGGTCTGTGGTAGGGCATGGGAAAAGTCCGTTCTAGCACGGAAGTAGGAAGCCGTCGGGACGGAACGTTTCTCCTCTGGAGTGAGGGCCTCGTAGTTTGCCACCACCTTGGCCATATCCTTCAGTGAGCAGATACACTGAGGCGAGGTATGGCCATAGGCATAACAAAGGTGGCAAATGAGAGCCAACACCGCGACAGGCGGATTATTATTCCGAGTATCGGAGAAGCGAACCGCAGGGCGGGTGTCAGTCCATGCAGGCCGTTGATAACGGGAATGACCGTTTGAAAACGGGAGTCGTTGGGGTTGGACCCCACCGTTTCCACCGTAAAGAACGGGATCTTCTGTTCCCGTATCACGGGTCATCTCCGTCGTCAACGGCAAATCACTGGTAAGTATCGACACACCATCCCCTTGCACTAAATGCACGGTATCAAATCCCTGTCTAGGGTTCCCATCCCCAGTGAGCGGGAGTGAGGAAGCTTTGCTTTCTATCAACAACGCCTTGGTGGATTTAGACCGATTGTTCGGAGTTCTTGCACGAAGTGCATCCCCTTCCGCTCGGGCGTGTTGGACCAGCTCGAGATAGGTGATCCTCCGCTTGTCCTCCCGATAACGGGTAACTAAACCCCGGATTGCCGGGTCAAGACCATCAATGAACATGGTACTGCGCTCCCCAGCGGGGTATACGTTACCACATCTGTGGAAAGCCTTGTGAATGCGCACCGAGTAATCAGTCTCGGTCTCTCCAGCACGCTGGCGTGTATCTCGCGAAGCGAGGATAGCCTGCTGAATAGCGGTGTTTGTGGCGTACGAGCGCAGAAGATACTGCACAGCCTCCAGCCCGCAAGTAACCCCTCCCTCAGAGGCGCGAGAAGATCCTCTGACAGAGTTGTATTGGTCCTCCTCCACTCCCCGTAAGAAATACGGTAAAGCCAAATAGGCTTGTCCCTCATTCATACCGAGGATATCGGCCTCCGCTACAAAGCGGCATAGGAAATCCAGTACTAGGACCGGGTCCTCTCCAGTAAAATACTGGTTGCAGAGCGAGAGCTGCATTCGCTTAATGCATTCTCGCACCTTTCCCGTACCACGGGGCGTACGTCCAAGTGACGAATCTTCGAGCCGGTAGTACCGGTATGATAAAAGCTTCCGGTAATCCGGGTTTGTCGGTTTCAATTCCCGGAGACCGGGGTGTCTTCTCCCCTTCTGGCGGGTTCGGATCACACCTTCAGTGGCCGATGACCGCTTCGAGCGGGAGGAGTAGCCTCGCTTCTCGTTCTCCGAGTCGGAGTCCGAGGAGCTTGAGCTAACCGAATGGTTTCGGGATGAGTCCGACGATGTCGAAGAATCGGAGTCCGAATATTTTCGGTGGTGCTTCCGTCGATGACGGCGTTTCTTCTTCCCAGCAAGCTGGTCGTTGTGCGATGCCTCGTTTACTGGATCATCCGGGGATGGTTTGTCCCTGAAGACGAACTGCTCCAGCGTCTCCAGGCGGGCACCAATCCGATGAAATCGGGCTTCAACTCCTTCTTTGAAGGTAGCGGGTTGTCCCAAACTCTCCAACACGGAGTTGACGTCAGACCGTAAAATACGGAGTTCCTCGGCGACCTCCTTTACGGGGGTTGCCAAGACCACCTCTTGGAGGGATTTTAGTTCCCCTACAAGGGTGTCATGGGCGGTCCACAGAGCGTGGACCTGGGATTCCAGGGAAGCCCCCTGGGGTGTGTTATCGCCCGTTCCACGGGGGCTTGAAGCCGCGACAGCGGGAGCAGGCTGGGGTGCCTGGGGCACTGCCGCAACAGCCGGAGTCGATGCTGCATTCCCCTGCGGGGGTGATGACGAGGGCAAAAGGAGGTTCCGGGGTTCCCGGTCGGGGGTATCATTGCGGAATGAAGCGGCGCCAGCACGGCTGGGACTTGTCCGTATAGGGGTACAAGGTACGAACCGAACTTCGGAAGTGTCCGCGTTGTCGCGGGAGCGACTACGCGTAACCACTGGCTCCACATCGGAGGGATTTCTCGACATGAGAAAATACCGTTACGACGGGAAACGATCACGGAACTTCCGGTGAATGAAAACAAACCTCGTAAGACGGAAAACAAAAACCGATTCTAGGTCGGGAGACCACTTTGTGGTGCAACGCCCCAAAGGGGAGAAACATCGAAAGACGTTCGGGATCTTTCCTCCGTGGAGGTGAACCCAGTTGGGTAGAGCCCTTCTAGGGGTGGCACAGCGGAGCCAGTTTGTAAGACCGAGGCCACCCTTCGCGACTAGCGCAAGAGGGTTTAGGACAAGAATCCGTATCCGCGAGAGCGGGAATGCGTCCTCGCCAGAGGTAGGTTTCCACGTAAGTGGGGGTGTGCGAGCGGATACGCACACGAGAGCCGCGGATAGCGGGAGGTGCTACCCTGAAAAGGGGAAAAGGAAGGGCGATGAGGAGGAAGAGAGGACGAAGTGAGTCGCGAGAGCGACAGGGACGAACGGCGATGCCGGTAACAATATCCCTATACAGGGCGAAACACCAATGCAATTGGAATAATATGACTCCCAGTGATGGGTCCCTTTAGATGTGCAAGGGGGTTAGATGTCCCGTGGTTCACGGCGTTTCCCTCCAAGGAGGAGTAGAGCACGCGCGCAAGCGGTAACAACTAGAGCCAATTCCCCAGGTTAAGGTCCCTTTTTGGGGAATGTTTACTGGTGCGACGGCAGTGCGCCGTCGCACTAAGTACTTGCTTCCCTGAAATGGGTGTGAAAATAATAAATAAAATCAAGTAAAATACTCCACATTTCGTGGCAACATCCACTACTGTGGCCAACCGCCAATTGACCCAAAACCGTGTCCCACGTGTCCATACCCACCATTGTGGGGCGTAGTTCATATACACACTACACAACCGATAATATCGGGAAAACAATCAAGTACCAGGAATCCCTCCCTGGGGGCGTTGCACTTCAGGTTCTAAAAACTGGTTCAATTTCCACTACCAAATGAAAGAGCGCCGCATAGGTTCTGCATTTTAGTTAAAACTACCACGCCGAGAGTGATAAAAGTTCTTAGAATTGTTTTTTCTAACTCGCCTGTCGTGTAAAGTAGATGGTTGTACTAGTATTTGTAACATGATTGATGACGCAAGGAAGGAAAACAAATAAAAAAGCTGTATGCTTTAAAAGAAGCTGAGTTAGACAAGATGCACGAGCGAAACTTCGTGCCGAAACTTTGTACAATTGGTCATGCTTTGTTGTTGAAGCATTGCCATTTGTATGTTTTGGTAACTGCGTGAAGGTTTTTTTCTGGACGGTGCTAAGTGACCAAAAACCAGCAAGGCTATATTTGCTCCTGTGTTTTCTTTTTGTCAATCTTGGGATCTTCCAAATTACTAGGGACGTGAAATGGGGGACGTTATGTTCCGAACTTGATCAGATGAACGAATGTTTAGACTAAAACTTGATTGTGCGGGGAAACAAGATTCGGCACAAGTTTTTGGCTGCCTCTTTCTTCTGTGGAGGCGCGCTATACTTTGTCACTTTTATAGACAACTAACGCTCCGATCAGCTGCGCAATACCGGAGAGTTCTCAAGTGTCTCTTGCACTTAAGATAGGCGTTTTTCACACCCCACTCCGGGTGTTCGAATGCAACTCTGCATTCCTCACGACGAGCATCTCTCTGCGACCTTCCATTCATGTCGCGCTCGTTTTCGATTGTGCGATGTAGCGTAATGCTGCATCACTTGCATTCAACAAGCACCCGCTTTATCTCGCATCGTGTCTACGCCTTCAACGTATTCATGACAATCTAATCCACAACAGTAGAGCACAATAGTGGGTGCATGCAGAAATCGCCAGTTGGCCTTCTGGTCAAATGTAAGCCAATAAATAAAGGCCAAGTCCGCACCAATTTGGTCGGCTGCACGCCAGATTTGGCGATCAGAATGGACCCTCCGAGGGTCCATTCTGATCGCCAAACCGTCCGCCAAACCTTGTCCTACCGTAAGACCGCTCCGAATGGTCTCGAGAATCCACAAAGCTGCTGTTTCGGCTTGTGTTGCCGCCTACTCAACGATACTTGCGTGCTCACATATATTAACCAAACGCCGAAAACGGGCAAGGCGTTCTCATCATTCGGCTTACCACACCCGTCGTGGCCTCCTACATCCCAGATACATTCATCAACCAACACCATGGCAGCAAATTCTCCTCCATGGCACTGACCAAGATTTTATCATAACAACCAACTTTACCATAAGTCTTTTACTCAACGATATGCTTCCACTTTTCTCCAATGCGCGCACACAATCTACATTCAATAGTCCGTATCGAAGGACGCATTCATCGCAAGGAAGGAAGCCCTTATTACAGAGCGTAGATTTATTGGGAATGGCATTGTACTACTTGAAATCCTCATCTAAAGCATATCAACTCTGCCCGTTGTTTGGTGTAGTTCCATCATCTCTCGGGGTCTGGTTGGATTACGCCCTACATGTGCTTCTTAAAGCAACAAAAGCAGACAAACAAGACCGGCTTGGTGTGCGCTGGCCGTCCTTTGACGAACAAAAAGAATTTGCAGCACTTTTGGAGAACAACAGACACTTTGGTACGCTGCTTAAAGGCGTTTTTGCTGTGACAGACGCAGGCCGTTTCAAGTGCCAGGAATATGGAGATCGTCATTTACAGAATGCGTACTACGAAGGATACACGCAACAAGTAGAGGTTACTAATCTTTTTGTGTTTAACTTTCATGGAGAGATAATACACGCCGCCATAAACTTCCCGGGGAGCTGGCACGACACAAGGCTTGCTGGACTTTCTGGTCTGTACTACCCTAAACTTTCAGACACTATGACACCTCCAGGGATGGCTATACTAGGTGATTCCGCTTTTGTCAACAACACGAAATGCACTAATGGAAAGATTATTAGAGCAAGGAAACCGAACGAAACGCGCAACATTCCTGAACCGAAAGCACTGGCTGCCATAGACCTTATTATGCAACGCATTATGCCAAGTGAGCGGCAGAGTGCTGAGTGGGGTACAAGTGCTATCAAAGGTCCATTTGGTCGCCTTAAGGCAACCTTAACAACGGATTCCAACAGAAGAGCTATCATAATTGACCTGGCCGTACGTTTAATTAACTTTAAGACGCGCACAATGGGAAGAAATCAAATCGCAAACACGTATATATCTTGTGATCAGTGAGCGCGGGACGCAGCCTGAGGAGCTAAGTGCGCGAATGCGAGCGCCAGCGAGCTTTAAGGCGCACTTTGCCAGCAAAGCAAGGCCCCGCGCGAGCGAAAGCTCTGCGACTTTCGATAAAGAACGAACGATTTTGTTACTAAGAATTTTCCCTCTGCACTGTCGAAGAGAGCGTTCCCACTAAAGCCTGAACGGCGGCATTGAGTCCCACAATCATCGTTTTCGTGTCCGTCATGGATTCGTTAACTGTCTTCTTTAGATCTGCGACTTCTTTCTGCACTACCTGTTGAATGATAACCTCCTGGTTCTGCATTGTGCTCGATATTGGGTCCGGTACCGACATAGAAGTGGCTATTATGGCCATAAACTTGGTCATACTCTCAATATTACTGGTCATAATATGTTCCGTTTTGGGCTTCTTCGCGTGTAGTCTAGCTTGGGAAATAGGCCTACGTTTTTCGCAAACACCGATTCCTGCGTCACCTGGTTGCTTGTCACATCCACTGTCGTTCTGTGTGTAGGTTTCTTTTACATCGCTTTCTTCGTCTCCTAACAGTTTTGCTGCTATCGTACTCTGTATATCGCAAGCGATGTGTTTTGCTCGACAAACATTTGGTAGACAGGATGGGTCCCCTGTCGGTTGTTTTGCATTGCAGAATTTATCAAACTTATTCTTGAGTGAATCTATATCTCGAGATGGTCGGAGGTTGGCTTTGCTACATAACTCAAATTCCTGCTAGAAAACCGCCCATATGTTTGCTCCAATAGGTTCCACCTTTTCCACAATGTCAAGAAGAGCAGTAACGTCGGTGCTGGTGTAGTTTGGAGCTCCTGAACGACCTTTGGTTGCTTTTTTGGTGACTTCTTGGCGGCTGCAGCATTGTTATCTACATTCTCTTTTTGGTTTTGAGAAGGCTGTGCTTGCTCATTATGGTTATGAGATTGGGAAAGAGAGGGAATAGAAAGGCTGGTATTGGCTTGTGCCATGGTTGGGAAAGATGATGTAGAGAGCAGAAGGTTGATCTGAGATCATTTACGACGTGGTTATTATGGTGCCAAGCGATGGAACTGAAAGGGTTTGGGTTGCTTCTTTGGCGCCAATATTTGGCGCGTTGGTTTGGCGGCCCATTTCTGAAGACAACAGGATAGGCGCCAAAATTCTGGTGGGCTGGCGTTCTGTTGATTTCTGCATGCACCCAGTATTGAGCCTGAATTTGAGTGCAAGTGGTGGCGACAATGATTGGTCAGTATTAATGAGTGCATTCGTGACATTTGGCGCTTGGTGGCTGTGCGTTTTGATTGGTGTTCTGCACATGTTTGCCACTGCGAAAACCACGCTGTGTGGGTCACACAGCGTCGCTGTGCACAGCAACGACATCGCAACATACCGCCATCCGTGTGATACGATGCCGACCGCAGGAGGCCAATGTCGCCCCTTGCGAGGATTCAGTTTTGAACCTTGCATCGCTTTTGATTGCATGTAGATAACGGTTAGGATTGCTATTGCTATCACACGCTCGTTCTTCTAGACGCCCACCGAGCAGCTTCCAAGTCTAAACATCGTGCCCCAACCTAACACTCCGCTGTCAGCATGACCTCTGTGTGAGAACAAATCTAATTGGCCTCCGATGAATAGCACTGTTCCGCCCAAGTTCACCATGAACTCACCCGACCAGCGCCCCCCCCGCAGCTTCACCACAACCTGTTTTTCTACGGCTCTCCACCTCGCCAAACCAACCGCCGCGCCAATTCCAACCTGCCAGCCCGTCGAACTGCCGCCTACAAACACCACTTCAGTCACATCGAACATCCCACTCTCCGCTGCCATGACTGCCTCGAAGACATGGCCCATACGCTCCGCTGGTCCTCACCGTCCTGGACTACCCTTGAGCACATCTCTTCTAAGGATTGTCCCGGGCTGCCCACGAAACGGTGAACCACCCGTACACTGGTTCAACAACCCACCACCGTCACCTCCGTACACCCTCGATGCCGCCTATGACAACGCTTCAGCGTCTATCGTTTTGCCGGATCCCACGTTGAACCCAATCGCCGATCAGTGGTTCGATTTTGATGCACACCTTTCGCATCCTACTGCTTTCATATCATTTACGCTCACAGCCGGATCAAATCGCTACACAACTCATTTTTTGTTCAACCAGTTTTCCACACGCCACGGCGTGCTAACCGCCGCCTTGCTCGATGTGCACAACGTACCTGTAGCGCGTCTTACCATTGATTTCATTTACATTACGGCCTACTCTAGCTCTCAACTCTCCTCCTTCAAGAGGCCCTTCATCCCTCGTTTTATCGGTCACAGAGGAATGGGTTCATCCGGTCCCAACGCTCCCTGGCGCCCGCGTGAAAATTCTGTCGAGTCTTTCTTGGCCGCAACGCTGCTCAACCCCGCCGTCACCACCATTGAACTGGATGTGCAGCTAACTCGCGACGGCAAGGTTGTCGTTTTTCATGATTGGTTCTTTCGACCTCTTGACTCCGACGGCCATCCACTGCATGACAAGGAAAGCATCAGAATTGCTGTACATAACCTAACCTACCACCAGCTTAATGCGCTTTACCAAAATTCACATCCTGTCAGTGCTTCACTAACGCAGCAGCAGACAGATGTTCGACGAATTGCACAAGAGCGAAACATTGATCCCAAAGCCTTCGCCGTCAAGGTCTTCACCTTGGCCGAAGTCTGCTCCCTGCTACCACCTGATATCGGCATTCTTCTGGAAATCAAATACCCAGCACCCGATGTTCAGGAAGAGCTTGGCATACCCTATCCGGAGAAGAACCACTACGTCGATCTAGTGTTGGCAGACCTTCTCCAGTCGAATACCGGACATTCAGATATGGAAAGGCAGATTGCTTTTCTATCTTTCCATCCCGATATCTGCATGTTATTGTCCATGAAGCAGCATCGATTTCCTGTGTACTTTTCGCACTGCGAGACACTTGACAAGCCCTGCGACGAGTTTGACCCCAGAGCCATAGATCTCCGAGAGGGACTGCGCTTCGTTAAGTCCCAGGGTCTTGACGGTTTGATGATCTTCAACGAACTAATTGAACATAGGCCTGAGGCTGTTGCGGATATTGTTGCACAGGATGTTCCTATAATCACTTACGGAAAGAGCAACAAGTATTCTACTGTGGTAATGAAGCAGTTTGAGAAAGGAATCCATGGTGTTATTGCGGACGATGTTGACGTGTTGATGGATGAGATGCAAGCTTTGACTTGCCAGCAGAAAGACTAGCTTTAGACGAACATGTTTGGCACTGTCATCTTGTAGTGGAAGAATGCTTGTGAATACATTTTGATTGTAAAGTAGACCCTAATGTTTGACTTGAGGATCACATATTTCATGGTTAGACTGTGTTACAGCTCAAGGAGGAATCCGTCCTAGTCCATCTGACTTGCCAACTCTCGGAGAAGATCGCGCAGATCATGGTCACTGCATTTTGATACAAGAGAATCAATCACGTCTGGCAATTCCGGGGCGAGTCGCAACAAACCCATTTTGTCCGTCTCTATGAGTACACCTAATGCACCCACTGCGGCCTCTACATCTGCTACATCATCAACGTCAAGTTCTTCAATAGAAGCGGATAGAGATGCCACACAACTTTGGTCATCGAGTAGATCTCTCACAAAATCAGGATTACCCGTCTCTCTGGCATGCTGAAGGAAGAATCTCGCTCGTCTTCTGACCTGTGAGTTTTCGTCTGATAGAAGCGCGAGCAGACTGGCCGTTCCACCCACCTCTTTAAACTTATTCTGTACGGCCGGACTGGAGTGTCTAAGTAGAGCTGACGATGCCATAACGGCTTTTGCTCTCACTGCGCCAGTTTCGTCCTTCAATCCCTCTGCAAGAGCTTTGTGTCCGTCTCTTTCCATAACCAGTTCTTTCACCTCTTGCAAGTCGCGCATGGCGGATCCTATCACCCAGAACGCGGCAGCCCTCACCTCAGAAGATTCAGCCGCGGTAAGGTTCAGAACGGGCTCCAGTGCTCCCATTTTGTCGATGTTGATAGCGAAGTTCAGATCCATGAAGTACTCTTGAATGCCTTCCAGGATTTGGACGGTCGCACGTTGACTGGGTGTATCTTCGCGAAGGATTCGGATAAGCTCGTTAATTTCTGCGAAAGGGTCAGGGAAGGCTTGGTCAAGCCATGCACGGTCTTTGTCAAGCTGGTCTTGCGTTTTCTCGACTGCTTTCTGGCGACCCTCGTTGTTCAGAGAAGTGGGGTTGTCACTATGCGCTGTGCTCCACTGCAGAAGTTTGTTCAAAGACGTGATGTCCTCGCCACTCAGAACTTTCTCCGCTTCTTTCTCTTGCTTCATTTTGTTGAGAGCTTCTAGCGCTGCAGAAGTAGCATCCGCGTCCGCCGTTGAGAGTGAATTCGATTGACTCATGATGTATAGGGATTACTGGAATGGTCAAGCGCGGCTTGGTTTCTCGACTCCGACTGTGAAATGCTGTCCGAAATTCCTTCAGTCCAGGTTACGGCACCTGTATCCTTGTATATCTGCTTGAGAGTCCGCACCTTTCGGAGCAGGCGGCTACATGTCTGTTCCAGCGCTTCGATGTCGAAGAAGTCTAGAAACGACTAGAAATATCCACTACCCAACACCATCATTTTAAAAAAAAAGGTGAAGCAAAATCACGCTGCTTAAATAAGGGGTTCGAGCGAAGGATCGCGATTGGCGTTGAACGCGACGATGGGTGAGGGGCTAGCTTTCTAGATACCGAAGGTAGATACTTGTATACGCGTTCGAATGGTTTTCGCTAATTTTACTTGACCTAAACATGCTGGTGTCCAAAGCGCGCTTTCTCTCTTTGTTCGGGGGACAAATTGATACATAGGTAGGCTGCCATCATAAGGCCGTATCGCTGAAACGGCGTTAGCCGTGTAAAATCCGTATAGAGAGAGAGAGACGCGTAGAGCAACAAAGTCCGCTAGATGAAGGATGCAGTTGAATTTAACCCAAGCTACGACTCCACAAGGATGAAAGCATATGGTTTGTGCCACCCAGCCGCGAACCCTAGCAGGAGCAGTAGAGTACGCAATTCTTCACCTGGGAATTGCCTACCATTAGTTAGAACGTGCTATACTGGAATGTGTTTGGTGATAGATGAATACTCATGCCTTTTACCTTAAGGTTTCTCTTCATGATCAACTAAAAAACGGATAACATAGTGTGCTCACAGATTGGAGAGTTTGTCTGTTTGCTTTGCAGTATGCATTGCGTTGCGGTCGAATGAGATGTTTTGTGCGGAGCATAGACATACGATTCGTTCATATGCTATCCATACGGCTTCGGCATCTCCTTGTGCAATGAGGGCAAGAAGCGGAAACGTATCGAACTATGCTGCGCAGGAAGCACCACTACGCTGCTTATACAAAAATATGGTTTAGACGACGAATGCAACGTATCCCGCATGATAAGTCTTATCCTTGACCCAGAGGTGGGTGGGCGCGAAGAAAATATGTGTATCCAAAAGCTGTAGGTGGTTGATCATACCCTTCTAACTTGAGTATGCCGATAGAGAAGGCAGGATATATCATGAGCACTAATATTATGCTGAACGCTTCCGCTTCATTCTTGAACTTGGCAGAGCGCTGTTTGATTCGAGGCGGCAAGGTATGCAAAGCATGGTCGTCAAAAACAGCAAGCAGGTTGCTAGGATGTCTCAAGGTGATCGATGACAGCTTTGGTGAAATCTTGCGTGGAAAGATCTTTGTGAGAATCATCGAGTACCATGTCCCGTGTTCGATAGTTGGTTTCTCTGAAGAGCGTTGTGACAGCCTTTTCAATGCGATCAGCATGGTCGTTCATCTTGAGATAGCGAAGCATGAGAGCGCCACTAAGAATAGTAGCGGTTGGATTAGCAACACCCCGTCCGGCGAGCGATTTTGCAGCATGGCGACTTCCTTGTTCAAATACAGCTCCACACATGCCAACATTAACACCGGGAACAAGTCCGGGCCCTCCAACAAGTCCGGTAGCGATTCCGGTGACAATGTTTCCGTAAAGATTGGGCATGACCATGACGTCAAACTGCTGTGGACGGGAAGCCAATTGCATACATGTGTTATCCACAATCATGCTTTCGAAGTGTATAAACGGATACTTATTGGCCACAGTGCGACAGCATTCCAAGAACAGACCGTCGGCAGACTTCATGATATTGGCCTTGTGAACGGCGGTAACCTTCTTGCGGTTGTTGGCCAAGGCGTATTGGAAAGCATATTGAGCAATTCGCATTGATTTTTCCTCTGTGATAATCTTCAAGGATTCGACGACACCCGGGACGACGGAATGTTCCAAACCGGAGTATTCGCCCTCGGTGTTCTCTCGAATCATGACGATGTCGACACCTTTGTGTCGGGTGTGAACACCAGGCATGTTGTAAGCGTGAACGACGTTGGCAAACAGATCAAATGTTCGACGAATCTGGATGTTTAAACTTTCGGACTTTGAAGAAATGGGGGTGAAGTAAGGGCCCTTCACAGCGACTCTTGTCTCTGAAAAGAGGTCGACGACCTCCTGAGTGACTCCGCCGTCGATCTGCAGGTCAACCTTAGGGGTGACGAAAGAAATTGGCACATTTGCAGCGTGCAGCACTTGCGAGAGGGCGGTGGTGGCTTCCTTTCCAATTGTATCGGAGTCTCCTCGGAGAAGGAGAACCTGCGTCTTGTGGTCCTCGAGGGCGGACATCGGAAACGAATTGCGCGCGGGATCGTTCATCATTGCGCCGGGGACGGAGAAGACATTTCGATGCAGGGGACGCGCAGCGCGGGCGGCTGCGCGGGCGGTTGAGAGCATGACGGTTGGTGTCGGCGGCGCGGAAAGATCGGCGGACGGAAGGGGGAGAGCGACGCCATCGATCGCGCAGAGACCACAGACGATGAGAGATGCTGAGCAGCTCTTTTTTCTGTTGGGCGCGCGGCACTGCGTGACGTGCTCGCCGTGATGCAAACCTGTCACGCGGCCGTGACAGCTGTGCGCGGTCGAACAGTCAGCCGCTCTTCCTTCGTCCGCCCACTTGGCCATCGCTTGCATTGGACTCGCAGGCGCTGGAGCTCCATCGCCCACCCCATCGTCCAGACGCGCGCTTCATCTTCGAGATGGTCGGGCCTCTAAACGAAGATCCGCACCCCCACGCCGCCCAGCTCGAGCAACTGGTCGGCACTCTCCGATCGGATCCAGCGCTGTCCGTCTTTCTCGAGCAACATTTTTCCCCCAACAAGCACGTAGGCACAGCCGTCCGTCAGCACCGCATTCAGGCCGCTCTGGACGACGCTCAACGCGCCTCCTCTCTCCTGTCTTCAAGTGTCCGTCACGAGGTCGTCCGTCGAAAAGATGCCTTGCTAGCTGAAGTCGAGGCTGTGGACGCCCTTGAAAAGGAGGTTCACACCGTTTCAACAGGCGTCACCTCCCTTATCACCGCCACCGAAGCACTTTCAGACGCTCTGCAACAACCGTACCACCCTATGAAACGCGCTATGCGTCGTCTCATAAATCTTACTTCCGCCGCTGATCTCATTCGCGCCGTCATGCGCTTCAAGTATTGCATAGCTAAGCTGGCTGACGCAGGTCTCTATCCTGCAATTGGGCCTTCTTCTACTACCAACGCTACAAACCTGCCACCGGCCGCCGAAGCCATTCGCGAACTTGAACAGCTCATCTCCAGTGCAAACGCAAAAGGCCTGGATAAGGTGGACGGCGTCGCCAAAGCCATTATTGCAGTCAGAAAAGCAAGCCCAGAAGTGCGCAAACGAGCCGTAGCTCTCCTGAAGAGTGGGCTATCCGATCGAAACCAGCCCAATATTGAGGCCGCCGTTGTGGCCTTTAACTCGTTGGCCATTCTTCCGGAACGCGTCAATGGAGAACTTGCACGCTTGCTGCGCGAGACTCAATCCGCTGTACATCGCGGTTTGGAAGCTCCCCATGGAGCCGTCAGAGCTTCTACCCGAGCGACATTACGTCTGCCACGAACGAGCTGTGGACCAATGTTGACAAAATGCTCAACACCGTCGTTGAATCGTGTATCAAGGTTGTGCTCTTACAACACGTACTGTCTACACGCTACTCGCCTATCACCCACAAGTCACTTTTACACGATCTCATCGCCTCTAATTTCATAGACGCTGTTTCAAGGACCATCAGTGAACAAGTATCCATACTGTCTCGCACACGGTTACAACGTCCAGCTGCTGCATTTGTGTTCCTTGCTCTGGCGGAAGGGTATCCGCGCTTACGACAATCCCTCACAAACATGGCCGATCGAGTTACAGCTTTGGCAAGGGTATCTCCAACTCCAATCACGTCACTGAAGCCAACTGCCAAGTTGCCGCTTATACCGGATCAACAATTCATTCAACGCGCTTTCTTGCATGGCGTACTTGACATTGAAACTCATTATCTAACTGCTTCTCTGGAGAGATTATCCAAAACGGTGTCTGCACTTTTCGAGGCTGGCAAACAACCGGCAGAGACAGAAGCACTCGCATTGACGAAGACGCTTGTTGCAGAACTCAACCCAGCCAGAGGAGACGCGCAATTATTCCAAATTGCGGTGTCAAATGTCGCTCAAGCAATCCGACTCTATACGAGCCAGGCAGAGGACTATGCCGCAGCTACCGCCCCAGACGTAGACCTTAACAGCAGATCATCTGCAGAATTGGAGGACTGGAGACTCACATCGATCTACAACGGGATGGTGTGCCTAGCGACAGCTGCCTCTCGTTCTCTCGGTGACCGGGAAGATGGTTCAGGGCCGATTCCGGAACCGATTGCCAAAGAGCTCGACAAATTGTCTCGTATGTCTGACTTGTATTTGGATGGACTATTTCTCACTTTTAAGAACAACGTTCGAAAAGTTCTTGAACGGATGCACACTGAGGATCTAGAGGGGGAAGCTGGCGATGACGGATGCAGCGTATACGTGTTGGATATCACTGCACAGATATCCATTTTTGCCGAGGGTGTTATTCCTGGCTTAGCACGCTCTCGTTCCTTGGGTAATCAGACTCTGAACCTGGCGAAATGCGTCCTTGACGTATTCTCACGTCATGTCGGGCTCGCTTTCCCGCAATCCGAAGCAAGTAAGATTAGGCTTAGCACTGATATGGCTCGCATAGAACTGGCTGTGGAAAGTTTATGTGCAGCAAGATTGTTGGGCGATAGCTACCGTGCGTTAAGAGCATTGAGGTCGTCCATTTTGTTGGATACCGAGCACTTCGTGGATGCCGATGAAGCCGTGCTTGAACAAGTACGTCCCCTGTCTAGTTCAACTCTGGCTCATATTTTATTGGCGAGATGCAGCGAAGAGAATCTTCAACAGCCTCACAGAAGAAAAGGCGTAGATGCTGCGGAGTATGCGGAATGGATGGAACACAAGACGGAGGAAGTGCTGTGGAAAGACGTGGAGGCTTCGTTAGACAGGTACACAGAAAGCGTGAGTGAATCTGAAACGCCCTACTGTATTGAATACCGCGCAATAACATCTTTACACGAGAAGCTTGGCAGAAGTCTGAAGCGTTGAGGTTCTCTAATCACAATATGTTGAAACGGAGAAGACTAGGAACGAGATCAATAGGGTGGGCTAGAGGAAAGGCGGGCTTATCTTGCTGGTTTTTCTGTATCCCTTTCCTCGTTTTGGGAATACTGCAGCGGACTATCCCAGTCTCGACGCCTCTTGGATGGACAACATGGCTGCGTAAACTCCTTGACGATTAGGATGAAGTCGAGATTTGAATCAGCAAGCAGAGAAGCGCATGACTCGGGATGTCGCTAAACTCATCCAGGCGAAATGGATCGAGGTTGAAGCTGTCGTAACTCGTTTCTAGAGCTGCGGTGCCTGATCGCATTTTGATGGACTAGTACTGCGCTGAGGGTTCACGCGGGAAACCGTCAATGTTCCCGCTTTGGGCACAATGCATTAAACCGCCCGCCATCGTGTGCTGACCTGCCTGCCGCTGCGAATCAGGGGGAAGCAAAATGGATACACAACTGGATATGCCTCGAGGGCTTGGCTTTCGCACCAGAGTGTACTAGATACTCTAAGATACAGCAATGAGTCGCATGTTGTTGCATGTCAGAAGAGGCATCTTTGGTACAGTTAGTGGCCCTCAGCTCTGGACAAGAAACACCAAAATGACCATGAATGAGAACCCGAGCACGTTAACTTGATACTTTTATTACCTATGTAAATGTCTTGACTTGTAGAAGACGAATCCGCAGCAACTTTTTATATTCTACGCCCACGCAAATAAGAACAGAATGTTTTATGCCCAACGAAGAAGCATACAGATTTGAGATCAAACGACTTTTGCTCTCAGATCTGTATGTGTATGTATGTATGCATGTTTACGGGCGCACGCCACAAATTCCGAAAGCGTGGTAGGAGCTCTTATCAAAGAATTCCTCTCTACTTATGTGCATAATTGGCAAGCTTGCCGTGGTCATTTTGAACCAACCCCTCTGTCTTCCCCTTCGTGCGCTCCCGAGCGCATCCCGAGCGCATGCTTGACGTTCTGGAAGCGACCTTACATAGCGATCTCTGTATTTTCCGGACTAGCCTGTCTTAGTTGGTCTTCAATGCTCTGATGTTGAAAGGAGGGCGACATTGTCTACACGAATTGCAGACTCTACAATGCAGAGATTCATATTCTTATAACTCGGTATCACAAAACAAAATGCAGTGCAGTAGCACTTCGAAGTCATTCTATAGACAAAGAGGGTTACGGGTTAGCCTTCTACTGTCGGTAGTATGGAAGCTTAACTTTGTAGGCAACCGCATTTTTCAACGTAGGCTGTTCGGTACAGTTGGTAAATGATGCAGACAGGAGTATGGCTTGTAGCGCTCTAAGTGATCCTCGGGTGCATTGCAGACAATGCCTTCGTAGAATTGGCATGTGCAGTTACTTCGACAATTACCAAGGTATGCTATCGTGGTGTTTTCAAAAACCTCGGGCTGCCGCACATCGTAGAACTTCTGCGTTTCTTGTACTTCACTGGAGGATTGACAACCGACTTTGGATATATCTTCTCCACTCAGCCGAAAAGAACATCAAAACTGAACGTCAGAGCAATGAGAAACCCAAGGATAGTATATATCATGAGCTCTTTGAATGTTCAGTTTTTTGTGACCTAACTCTGGAGAACCATACACACGCGTATAGAAAAAATAGTTCCTGTGAGTTGTCACGAAAGTTTTGACCTCCAGTGTCCAGTGAGAAGCAGGTCTTTACATATCGGATCGACCCATGACAATTGCACCGTCCGCTTATTCGGGAAGCAGTTTAGGTGCCGTGTTGAAGTTGCCGCCCTTCACAATCCATCACAAGGAAGGTAATACTCGCCACATGCGCGTATCTAAGAAGTATGTGCCCCTGCCGCCATAATAAAGCGTCAACGGCAAAAGAGCACACTATCAAAGCACGCTACAGGTAGTCGTGCTAGGCACGAATACTTCAGCATATAGGCGTACAAGATCGTAGTAAACAAACGGGAAACTTAGCGCGGTAATTCATGCAAGACGGTGAACACAAACAAGCGTGATCTGCTCTCGTAATGATTCGCGAAGCGTTTGAAAAAGTGTTTCGCACATACAGTGGTATGGATGCGTGTCACCCATCAAGATCTACAACCATAGGCTGCTTAACCACTTCGGGTTCATCAACGTCAATCACCTGATGAAACGTAATACGCTGCGTTGTATTACATCGTTCAGCGTCGTTCTGACCATCATTCAACGACGGTGAATTGGACATGCTCAGCGACGGTGAGGAACGAGAATTGACATATTCGACACTTTCATCTTCATCAATTTCATACGCTCTCATTTCATAGTCATCCTCCTCGGTCTTTACATGCGTCAACCGTCTTTTCACATTCTCGCGAAGTTTCTGACGAGCGTCCGGGGGTAAGCCGACAACCACTGGGGCATAAGACGCATTTTTTCCAGACGATGGATGCTCTGGAGGTTTCGACGACTGCGTGATTTGCGAGGGTGCAGGCGGTATACAAAGTGGATTTGAGTGCACTGGCGCCGACATAGACGCTGAAATCGGATGCGGTGGAGAGGAAGAGTGCGGCTTGGAAGCAAGAGGTGACGTTCGAAACGGCGGGGGTGAAGGGTTGGGAGACGGTGGTATAGGCGATGGATTGAGGGGTAGATGCGGTAGTATGGGGGTTGGCTCATTCTTGAGGCGCCTTGTACGCGGCGATTGAGCGACGTGATTGTGCAGGGTGGGAGAAGAGTTTTTGGAAGCGGCGCAGTAGGCGTTTGGAGTTGGATAAAGCTGTCGGGCTCGTTTGCTCTTGCGGGCGGGTTTGGAAAGCGGAGCGCGTGTGCGTTTGGGCGGAACGTGAGGTGGAGGTGGAGACAGCGGCGGAGGAGGCGGGCGAAAGTGATCAGGGTGTTCAGCAGAGTTGGCGACTTGGAGCAACGTTCGATTGTTTCCCTCTAAACGATATGCGGGATGAATGATGAAGGACGTTTTCAACATGGTGTATCGTTCGGGAATGAGCTGGCGCATTTGTTGTGCAAGCATTGCCATATTAGGTTGCGAAGGTTTGGAGGCGTTTTTAGAGCGGCTCGAGGGCGATTTGGAGGAGGTTCGGGGTTTGTCACCAGAGGCGTTTTGTTGTTCAAAATGGTTGTGAATGGCGGAGAAGGAGAGCGCGGACGGATTGGGTTTGAATTGAGGATCGAGTTGTTTGGCGAGTTGAGACAGTTTTGTAAGCATGGAACGGGACTGTGCGCCGACATGGGCGGAGATGTGCATGAAGAAACGGAGAGCGGAATCGACGTTGGGGGCCAACGGGAGCTGTTTGTCTGAGGGTGAACGCACGGCGTAGCCCTTTGGGTGGGCAGCGTTTTGAGATCCGGCGGCGAGATGCTGACTGAGACGTTGAATCTGTGCGTTGAAGACGTGTTCGATACTGGTAAAGGCCTCTACGACGAGGGCATGCTCTGTGGAAAGGGTTTTCGGGGGCGGTTTTGAAGGAGCGTGTGCGGCGGCGCGGGCGAGGTTAGCGAGGGCGGTATGCAGATAATAGCCGCATTCCAAGGGGGTAGGAAAGATGGGTTTGAGAGGCTTGGAGCTTTTGCGGCGAGGAATTGAAACGGAGGTGTCGCATTGCTGCCAGCGCTGTCGTTCGTAGTCTGCGCGGTGCTGATGAAGGCGGGTGTAGTTGGAGTCGGAAGTGTCAAAAGCTGGAAACGACTGGGCGACATCATCATCGGTATCCTCGTCGGGGTTGTACACGCACCAGCCGGGGGTGTGGATGGTGGGCGAGCGCTTTGCAGCGGGCGGCGTGGGCGACTTGCGACGCGCGGAGCCCATCGTTGTGCGCGCTCTGGAGGGAGGCAGCTGGGGGGGCGACGGGGACAGGGGGCGGCTATCGAAGAGTAAGAGAAAGGGCGCGGGCGGGGGGGGGGGGGGGGGAGCGACCAATGGCGAAGCGCCAGCTGTCCGGCGAGCCAGCGCGCGCACGGAGCAGCGGAGAGCACTCGCGTCTTCGGCTGTCGGCAGCAGCGTCTCATCGAGCGGGGAACGGCCGTGGACGTGGACGTGGACGTGGACGTGGACGTGGACGCGGACGTGGACGTCGCATGGCGACGACGGCGACCTGGCTACCGCTGCGCGCGGCGCTGCTGTGGCTGCTGCTCATCGTCGTGCTCAAGGCGCTGGACGCTCTGCTGAGCGGCGCCATCTCCGCCGCGCTGCGCTCGCGTCGCGTCACTCTCAAGTTGTTCTTGTTGCGTTTTGAAAGCGCAAGTATCCCGCCATGTGTGGCCGCGTTCGCCGCCCGGTATCGCCGCCACCTGCGCTCGTTCTTCCGCTGCGGAGCTGTCATCACTCTGCTGCTCGTCCCCGTCGTCGTGTCCTTTCTCATCCTTAATTTGTTTCACTCGCTTCCCTTCTCTTCACGCCCACTGCCCCACACTCACCTTCCCAACCACGCTTCCCACTTTGCAAATCTTACTTCGCACCACCACCCATCAGCGCCGCTGCGTCCTCCACGCCGTCGGCTGCTTCACCTATCACCGAGAGCAAACATCTCCGCATCAACTCCGCCAACATCTCCAATAACCGTTCTACCGTATCTACCCACAATTCAGTACGCAACATCCGATCTTCCACTGCTACTATTCGCCCTTCTTCTGTCCGCGCTTCTGCACGAACTCGGCCACCTGCTCGCCGCACTCACCTATCGGGCACAAGTCTCCCGCATCGGCATCTTCGTCGCCTTCCTCTTCCCCGGCGCCTTTGTAACCGTTCAGAACCTCTCTCACTTACCCGTGAAAAGTCAGTTACCGATAGCGTGTGCCGGTGTATGGCACAATCTACTCACCACCCTAACAGCCTTTACAGCCATTCGCCTAGTACCCCTTCTCACCCTATCGCTATATTCGCAGAGCGGCGCTGCAATAATCACAGCAGTGCCCCCGCGCTCTGGCTTGAGAAACTCGGTGCAGACAGGCGATCTCTTACTTGCCGTCGCTGATACAAATCTCACACACGGCGTGCACACTTTCCAACATGTGTTGACTACACTGCATTCTTCGCCTACTGCGCCGGGCTTCTGTTTGCCTGAGAGACTCTTTCGACATCATGATGCACCTTGTTGTCGAATGAGACAGTGGCGTGCTTTCGCTCCTTCCCACACAACACGCTGTTTCACCTCAGCTTCGCGTGCTGCGTGTATTGACGCTGTTAAAGCAGCGCTTCAACCCATATGTCAGCAGAATTCAGACTGCGCCGACAACACACGATGCGCACGTCCGCAGTTACGCCCGCATGATCGACTCGTCGTACTCACAGTGCGACGAAAAAGAGGCGGCGTGGTGCGCGTCTTGTTTGACGGTACCGTTCCCGAACTGTGGGCATCCGTCAAGTTGTCAAGTTTTGTACCTCGTGGGTGGGCGCTTATGACGACGTGGATGGTGGAATGGGTGGCGTGGTTGGACTTGCCTGACATGCTGGTGAGGGCATTGTGGTACGTTGCGGGTATCTCGCTGATGCTTGCGGCTTCGAATATTGCACCGGCTGTGTTCTTGGACGGGGAGCTTTTTGTGGAGATGGTTGTGGCTGTTGTTGCCAGACGGTGGAACTGGAAGGAACGACGCGCTGTTCAGGTGAAACAGGGTATTGTTTGGGGTGGCACGGCAATTGTTGCGGCGAATGTGGCGCTGTCGTTGTGGTTTATGACGCGATGAAGTGAGTGCTATGGGCAAAGCAGCGGCTATGCAGCAAGTTGTGTGTTGAACACGTTTTTACGGATGGGGGGGACGGTCGTGGAAAGAAGCGTTATGCATAACCTGCGCCAGTGGCAGTGGACTGTACGAAAGCGGAGAAGAGCGAAAGCGAAAGTATGATGGCAACCCAAAAGCGCCAATCTGCGAAGAGCTGTTGCCGCGTTGGCATGTTGCTGGTGACGGTTTGCACCTTTGCTTGCATGTTACGACGCGCCTTTTCCTGCGCGCTTAGCGGCTGTCGACCGGGCGGCGCTTGTGATTGCATGCCGGATAGACGGAAGTTTGACCATTCGGAGTTCCAGTCGACTGCGGACTGAGGGATGTCGTGGGGGTCGGAGTCTTCGGAACGGTCCGGCTTGTCGGTTGTGCAGAGGGGCGTTGTGCGGCGGAGTGGACGGGCGGATAGTGCGATGTTGCGACGGATTGGGGTGAGGAAGGTGCGCTTTGCGGACGGGCAGCATGGGAGGAGTGACAGAGGGAGCGCGGAGGTGAAAGCGGTGGATGCGGCTGCGGGCGTCATTGCGACGGGCGGGGCGGGGGGAAGCGGACGGGGTGGGGAAGACGGGGGAAGCGGACGGGGTGGGGAAGACGGGGGAAGCGGACGGGGTGGGGAAGACGGGGGAAGTGGACGGGGGAAGTGGACGGGGTGGGGAAGACGGGGGAAGCGGACAAGGTGCGGCCGCTTGACGCCTTCACCTTTTGGTATCTATCTACGGACGGCACTTGAGCTGACGTGCGGAGGGAGCCGGGTCGCGGCGTCACGGCGTTGGCGCGCACGCGCCAACATCTGGCAGCACCTTACTGGCCGTTTTTTCGACGTCTTGCCCAATCATGGCGCACGCCCGCCGTGCGCGCAGATTTTTTTCCGTGCATCATACCTGTCTCCCAGCGCTCCATCACATGCCGCTGCATCACCGCCGCCTCTTCTTCTTCCTCTCCCTCTCCCTCTCCTTCTCCTTTCCACTCCCTCGTTCACTCCGTTCCCCCCGTCATGGCGCCGTCCACCGATAACATGTACGCCCTCACAGACTTTCCAGAGAAGTATTCGTATAACCCTAGCGACGATCAGTTCCGCTCTCATCTTCTGTCCACCCTGCTTCATTCCCCCACCACAGCTCACAAAATCTGCGACGTCGTCCTCATAACTTCCGATCATCATAAAGTGCCGGCATGTCGAGCGCTTCTAGCAGTGCACAGCGAGTACTTTCGAACCCTCTTCTTCTCCGAATTCAAGCAATCCGAACCCGATGCCATTCAGCTTACCATGCGCAGCTCCGTGCTTCACCACGTCTTGACCTTTGCTTATACCGGACATTGCGCGCTTGTCAGGGACATGTTGGACAGTCCACATTTCTCTCACTTCTTTCGCAAACATGATGAGCTTAGATTGCTCGTTGAGCTCGCTGCAGCCGCTGATTACTACGGCTTTGTACTCTTGCATCGTTGGTGTGACTCCGCTTTGCACCGAATCTGCACCCGTTTTCACGCCGCTGCTTGCACCGTTGTGCAGGCCATGAGTGATAATGACGCCAGTCATCCCTCCCGAGCTTTGCTTGTCAAACTCATCAGGTCCAATTGTAAGACTGCTTTCAACGTTCCGCAAAGCGTGTCAGATGACTCTACTTTTATGAGCAACGCATTCATGTCATTTGGACAGACGCCTTCCACCCCTCAACCAGTGTTTGTTCCGCGTACCGACGTTTTTGGAGCCCCTTTACAATCTCGTCGCAGTGAGAAAAACGTTATAACGCCGTTTTCATCCATGCCTCAAACCAATCCGGTGCAGCAAGTTTTATCGGATCCCAATACTTATGGCATTCTTGAGCTCTCGCCTCAGGTGCTTGATGAAGTATTGTCAGACAGTTTGGCATCGAACACGCATGAGTATCTCGTGCAGTGTATTTTCTACTGGGTCACGCGCGGGTCCATCCTGAGAAGGAAGAATTGCAAGCTAAAGCCTGTCAAATCATCCTCAACCAAGCGTGAAGCCGCTTGCAAGTCGGAAAACACTGTGAACAAAAAAGAGTCAAAGCATTCTACTTGTGATTCGCAACAGCTTATTCTGGTTGATGATGACAGGTTTGAATGGGGAAAGAAGTTCGTGTCCAGGCTGGATTTAAAAGCTATGCGTATTCGTTTTGTTCATGATTTCGTCATTCCTACGGGCCTTGTGGAGAATGTTGACCTGTTGGATATGCTCTGGAATTATGTATTGTCTACTACTTGCGCCATTGCCGAGTTGTGACTCTCACACACAAAAGTGTCATATGCCTTGTGGGGGATGTTAATCTCTTTGTATATTTGACGGACGCATCGCATTGTAGTACTCTTTGTAGAAGCTTATTATTTGTTATACACACACACACACGCACAAGTACCCTAGTACCTTCGGTCGCAGTATGCTGCTTACCGTTTGCACTAATTTAAGTGATGCGTTTCTTTGACTGACTCGGCTAAACCCATAATTTGTGATCTATGGAGCTCTTCGTTTTGTGTGAAACGCTTCGATTAGAAAGCAAGACCTAACTCAGTGGTACTCACGACTCGGTCAGCTAAGCTTACAAGGGTAAGCCACCAACGTGAGTGGTTTCTCCAGTATCGAGTGCTGAATATCTCCAATAGGACCAAAACCTTTCAAAAGGAACTGGTCTGCTCTAGCATTTCGAGAGTCAAAAACTCAAAAGGGTTCATAGACACCCTCATTTACGACCACAGTTTAGTACCCCTCTTCAATCCATCGAATTCCTAGCGAAACAATATGAGTCATGTTAGTATCAGGCCCGTACACCTCTATCGGGATGTCAAGTGTGTTACCCAGATCCCGCATTAGTTGGAGACCGGCCTTGTAGTTTGGACCACCACGTCGAACGAAGACCTTCACTTTGGCCATTTGAAGCTTGCCATGGAAATCAGTCAACGCTTGCTGCAGGCCACCAAGCGTAGCTGCAATATCGCTAAAGTTGGCCACACCACCGCCGCACAGCAGGGCACGGCGACCACCGTCCGCATTGTGAGTCACAAGATCAAGAAGCGTTCTGGCATACAAATATGTTTCTTGCTCTTTCGGGTTTCCGGAGTATTCTGCATAGTTTCCCAGCTCGTCCCCGTAGCCAAGCTGGACCACTTGATCAGCATATATCACAGATGCTCCACCCCCTGCGACCATGGTCCACATGCGTCCATGCGGATTCAACACCGTCAGTTTGAGTGATGCACCAGATTTGTCGTCCATCGCTTGTACAACTCGTTCTTCTTCGGACTTTTCACGGCCCCACGGTTCCGGAAACTCCAAATCAGATCCCCAAACTTTTGCGTTCTTAAATGACGCATAGGAGTCAAGTTCAACTCTGGAGTCGAGAATGGTGGGAAGACCTGATGAATCAAGAGCAAGCGGATTCATTTCCAGTAACGTCATATCGAGTTCCACATAAGTTTCAAAGCAAGCCGTAATGAAGTCAGCGAGCGTGGATTTGTGGTGTTCCGGAATGCCGTCATCTGCAAGAAGAGGATAAACGTGTTGCTCACGGACGATAGGCGATGCCGACTCTGGTTCGCCACAGGGGACAACCACAGATTTGACTTTGTCCCAATTTTCTTCGATCTCAATTCCCCCACAAGCTCCAAAACTCAACCGATCGCCTTCGCGCACAGTCTGGATGCACAGATAAAATTCTTGTTCATGAGGAACAAAGGGTTCAATCAGAAATGTTGTGAGAACGCCCTTGATGCCTGAGACATCAATTTCCTGACCCATACGCTCCGCAATAAACTGCTGGGCCGATTCGTAGTCAGCATTCAACAGCACCAAATTGTTCTTTCCTCGCTTTCCGAAAAGCATGTCTGGTTTGACGACCAGTTTGGTATTCAAAAGCCATGGGTGCTCTTCTGATAAAGCAGAGTAGAACGATTTTGGGGAACTGGCGGATTTGAGTTTCGTGCTGGAGACTTGGGCTGTTGCGGCCTTCGCTGTCGCTGATGAGTCTGTGGTGCCAGCTCCGCCTAGTTTGATGCCTTTTCTTTTCTTCAGATGGCGGGTAACGAGGCGTTTTCCGTCATACTCTCTGATCTTCTTCCGAGCCATTACTTACCAGGACGAATATAATCAAATGCGAGCAGCTTGCAGAGATGGGAGGCAAAGGACGAAAGGCGATTGCCGTTGTCTGAATGAGAAAAGTGGCCTGTAAGACTACGATCGGGCTACGCACAGGCGACGTGTTGGGTTTGTAACACAGAAGAAGCTGAGTGGTGGTGTCAAGCCAAAGCAAAATGCGCAATGCGCCAGTAGCGCGAAGGATCGATGCTGCTTGGCTGAAACAGGCGTCGATGCGGATTCGGCGAGAACAGCTCGTAGCGGACTGCTAGCTGCGATCATCGGGCCTTGCAATAGCTGAAGGACACGGCACATAATTTTTTGTGTAAAATACAACCGTGCCGAATAGAGCTCGAACCCGGGAGACCTTCCGAGAGTTCATTCGCGCTCAGCAGCGAGAGAAGGGAAGGTAAGGCGTACAACATCCGCAGAGTTCCGGAGAGTTTGTAACGACGAGAGACGCCGCCTCAATCCCCCGACGGAAGGTGACGAGATATCTCCAGCGCCCACTGTGTCACACAGTTCAAAGCCGGCAGGGGTCGTTTCCCATGACAGAATCCTGATACTCGCACCGCTAATCCACACCTATTAAAGCCTGCCCCTGTTTATCCGCTCAATTGCTCTGCGACGTGGGCTCCATTGCCTGTAAAAGGCTTCCATCTGCCCCTTCTTAATCACGAGCACTTCTTGGATGAAAAGCGTATCCGAAAATAATACGGCGGCCGACCGTGTCGCGAGACAGGTATTAGAACACCTACAAGAATCAGGGGAACGCGACCGCATCAAAGAATGGCTTATCAATGACTTGGAGAGCAAGGGTTGGACCGCCATGCTCTTTAAAAGAGCAGAAGAGATTTGCTCTGCTCAATCCCAGGACCCCAAGTTCGGAGCTACTTCCGGGAAACCCCCTTCCGTGGACGCACCCCATTCAATGCAAGGCGATGATCTTACCGTGAGAAATATAGCATCCCAGTTATCAAAGGAAGCTATGGGTACGTTTGCTTTATCATGTCACTGCAGAATATATGAAACCATGACAACAGCGACCTTTTTCTAATTGAAATGTGGCTTTATTGCTTGTATTCCCACGTAGAATCGGTACCAGAGGCAGTGCGCTCTAAACTAATGCAGGAAGTATTGGATGCAACAAGAGAATTTGTTGCCAGAGAGAACTTCGAAAGCCCTGTGAAGAAAGAGAGCAAGTAGTCGAACTATGTCCGTCAGCGCACGTCCCTGTGAACCCGCGTGCTCAATACTTGGAAGCATTCACAATGTGATAGAAGGAATGCAGCGTACCCGGGGCACTACAAGGGTAGCAATTGCACTTCGTGACAATGCACTTATGTCAATAGCTTTCAATTCTGCGTAACCCTACAGCTTGGGTTAACCACGAAGTCATCGCAGATACTCAAAAGCGAAGGGCTCAATTGCGCACTTGAGATGCATAAACCACATATGGTTGCCAAACTGAGAGCCTAACGACCCTCAAGATGTATGCAACGTCATGTAAGAAAAGATACAAACCAGTTCTCTGCATCCTTACTTATCAGACAAACCTTGTGGACTACGTCCCTGAAGCTTGTCTGTTTTCTTTGTTCATCCGGTTGAGTGTTTACAACAAGCTTTGCTATTTTTCTCCACATACGGTCCCGCCACAGCCCCGATAGAACAAAGCAATAAAAGCTGACTAGTGACCGTTCCAGCATGCCACCCGTTGTGTATGATGCTATTACGGGCCGAATGCGCTGGCCCCTGCCTTCGCCCGCATCGGATGTCCCGATATCGGTGAAATCTACTCTATGTACAGACTTGAGATGCGCCACGTTACTACTGGCATGAAGTTTTGAGCACAAATCCAACTTCATCATGGCGGTAGGGCAGAAGCCTCCGGACGAACACCGGCCGAATGTGGTGATGTGCTTTGTGGGCCTTTCCTCGACACATGTGAGATGGTTGGACTCAAGATGCGCACACACATCGTTCGGTTACATCATAGCCAGAGAGCTGACAATGATACATTGCTTATACTCTGAACGTGAACGTTGTTACCCATTGCTTCTTGGAAGAAACCTTTTTCAAGATCCAAGACCCCGCACAACCAACAAGCTTTTCTTGCTGGGTCTGTACTAACTTGCCTGCAACATACAGCATTTTACAACCAACTGCTACATAAAACTCGAAACAAGCGCTGGAAACTGGTTACCTGCCGTTCCAACTGCACATATTATCTTCGAACTTCATGACTACCTTCACATTGAGAAAGCCGACAATACTCATACTCTTGATTTGTTTCCTTTTGCAACAAGGGCAAGTTCAAGCTCACTCTAATTTAGCTGATCCTCTTCCGACGCGCGAGCTACACTGCCGAGTTGGCGCTCAACAAGGTAGAGACTGCTACGGTCCATGCCCTCTACCGGATGACTACGGTCGCCTTAACCATCCATGGATAAACGAACATAATCCAGCGGAAACGTGGAGACGCGGAGATAAGGTGAAAGTTAGATGGCACCGAGATAACCGTAAGTTCAACAATCATATATCAGCGTCAAACTGTTCTTTCATTCCCCTAGAGGAGATACTGACGGAAAAGAAACCTTTCTGTTCCTTTTGAATACGTGCAATGATAACAGACGACGGAACCGGTTTTGTAAGACTGGTTCTTGTGCCCGTTGACAAAATGATGGATAAGAAAGCGCATGAGAAATACGCATTCCACTTTCTATGTATGAACGAAGGGTTGCATCGGTGTCCAGACCGATCGTATGATACATGTGGAAATGACGCAGAGGGAATGGCGTGGCAGAAGGAAGTTGAAGTGCCAACCAGCTATCCAGACGGCGTTTACGTATTTGGATGGTCTTGGTACGGCGGGGGTGACTATCGCGCGATGAGCTTCTTTGGAGACTATTACAGCTGCAGTTTTGTGGAAATCAAGGGCGGCGTGGCCGTTACTGACGCATACGAGCCCACATGGGACGGGCACAAGTGCGTGAGCTCAACGGATCGGCTGGGAGTGTGCTGGAAGGAACCGTGCCACGTTGGGAGGATGTATGAAATGGAGCCCGCGGAGTTCAAGAACGGGATAAAGCCAGAGGCGATTCAGCGGTGGTGGTTCGAAGAGGACGACGCCGATGACAAGCAAAGTGGCAGTTCAGCGTGGGTGGGCTCTGGAGTTGTTTCTGTGGGAGGCCGTTCTCGTGGGCGATCAGATGTTGATCGCGGAGGGCGCGACGGCGCTGCCGCTTCTCTAGGCATGGACCTGATTGACGGTTCTGGCAGTTCCGATGACACGCTAGGCGAGTCGGAAGAGAGTCGCGGGTCCAGCGCGGGGTCGCCCGTGCAGGCTGCGGATGATGACAAAGTGTTCAACACGGAGATGATCTCGACAGGCGCACTGGGCGTGTTCTTCCTGGACTTTTCAAACTGGCAGAAGTTGCCAGTGAAGGACGGAGAGACATACCGACTGGATAACTTCAAGAACGGGATGACGGTGGAGGCGTTCTACAACGGAGATGTGAAGTACATTGACTTCTTCATCGATGGAGAGTGGGTGCGACGTGAGCGCTCGAAACCGTTTGTGATGAACGGGAACAGGGGGAAGCTAATCTTCGGGTGGGAGCCTCCCAAGTTTGTGATTGTGAAGGTGCAGGTGAAGGTGACAACGCAATCGGGAAGGACAGAGGGCTTCGAGGCGGACATCGAATTCGAGTGAAGGGGGAGGGGGAGGCGGGTATAGCAAACTAACTAACTGATTGGCGTGTAACATAGGACGAGCACAAGTACAAAACTCTTTAAGAGATATAATTTAGACGAGAAATCTGGCAGCGGACGGTTGTCGAGCGCGGTATAAAGGGGCGGTGGCGCCGATCGACGTGTACATAACTCTCATCGGCAAGTGTAAAAACCACATGCGATTTCGTGCCACGCCATCTGTACAATTTGACAATGGCCGATTACAGCTCCCTGCGGACCAACGGCAGTTACGCACATACTGTACTGTAGGCGCCCCAAAACGCAAAATCGCGCGCGTGTCCGAAAGGGCACCTCTTTTCATAGCACTGGCGCTCTCAGCGTCAATTTCCCACACGTACGTCATAATACCAGTGGCGCTGGGTGCCCAACACCCCTTCCCCGCACACCCGCTACTACAATCCCGAAACGCACCGCCGCCAAAGCTGCTTTACTTACACGCCATCCGGCGCCATCTCCCTTTCGCAGTGGCAAGTACTTGCCTCCCACCCTGTAACCAAGAGCGGCCAGGCAGCTGATATCAGCACGTGGCGGCGACTGCATTCGCTGCGGCCGTTACATGGTGCTCAAGTGAACAGTTTGAGATTGCGACGCTGTTGTACTTGATGAGAGCGGGACCGCCCTGAGGTGCACACCGCTCACAGTGCTGCTGTCTTACAAACCGAACGTTAATCATGGCGTTATTCCAAATGGAGTCGCGCTCGCGCGCAGCGTTAACTTCACAACCGTTGACCTCATCTGCGAACGGCGAGCAAACTATTTCAGTACAATTACCCACACCGCCACCGCTGGTCCTACCAGAACAGAAGCGCAGCTCTACAGAGCGCGCCCCAATGTCTGCGCCACCGATGGCTCTGTGTTCACAAAGTATAGGCGAGTTGAGCAACGAGATGCAAATGGATTTATCCGCGAATCGCAATTTGTTACGTCGCAGTTCACATCCCCCTACAAAGCTCCCGCCGTTGAATCTATCAGCGTTACATAGCTGTTTCCCCACCCGCGAAGATGTGTGTACGCCACGTCGAAAACTGGAACGCATTGGATGTTCATTGTCAAAGTACACCCGCTACCTGTATGTGGGAAGTTATCAATCGATTTCGGAGCACAATGTGCTGCGAAGTAACGGCATTACTCACGTCATAAACACGGCATGGCGTCGGATACATGAAGAGGCGGCAGGTGTTAAGTACCTATCACTAAAGGTGCGAGACGACTGCTGCGAACAGATTGACGAGATTTTCGACATAGCGATTGAGTTTATAGAGGAAGCGAGACGAAGTAACGGAGCGTGTGCAGTGATATGCACGCAGGGAGTGTCGCGAAGTGCAACAATAGCGCTGGCATACATGGTCAGCATGGAATGTCGAAGTGTAGAAGAAGCACTTGTAGAACTGCGAAGATGCCGACCTATAGTAGCTCCCAACGCATCGTTCATGCGTCTGTTAGCGGCGTTTGAACGGCGAGTTCGCAAGGGACGCGACGAAGATTGGGCAGGGCGAGTGACGTGCGTAGGGGCGGAGGACAAGATTTTCGTTGCCAGACGGCAAGAAGAATGGAACGAACTGAACGAGGAAGCGGTGTTCGTGGTGGAGCGCGCACGGTGGCAGGGCATTGTAGTGTGGCGCGGACGCAATGTGGGAGAGCGCATGTGGAGGGAGGCAGTAGTTATTGCGCGGCGCATGGCGGCGCGCGTAGGAGAGGAGCGACGTCGACGCGCCATTTACGAGCCGCTGGCGGCGACGCAGCTGCTTGCGCAGGGCGATGGTGGGCCGGTTGAAGCGCTTGTGCACAGAGCTGTCCGCTCTTAGAAGTGGGGCGGTGCGCTTGTTTGCTTGTTAGGGGTCGTTGTTGTAGCAGTCTTTGTAGTGATTACTTGGCAACGTTGTACAACTTTTTCAAACGCAGCGCTACTCTGTCAACGTGATTCATCACGAGTTTGATGTGTGCCGCTGCTACTCAGGGCTGTCCGGCTGTAGAAGTCAAGTTGCGCTTGGTTGCTTGTCGGTCGTCGTTCTTGTAGCTCTCCTTGAAGTCACAACTCGGCACCTTATACAACTGTTTGAAACGCAACTGTGCTCTGTGAACGTGATTCGTCATGAACTTGGTGTGGTGTGGCTGGTTCCCACCAGAGCTGATGCGGCTCAGAGAGGTAGCATTTTGCCAGTTGCAAGACAGTTACGACTAGGTACGAATTTCGTACTACGAAGGGTAGAGTCTAAAGGGTTACAAAGGTACCAAAGGTACCTGTAGATACCGTGGTGAATGAAGTTCATTCAATGAACTTTTTGTCGGAGAAAACCAAAGAAGAAATCTTGACGGCTTGTGGAACACGTCGTCAACGTGCGTCTACGCTCCATGTGTACCCTTGGTACACATTGTGCGAAGCCAGCAACGACAGATGCCGCCTGCCGTGTTGAGTGCGAGGCTGTAATGGCAGTTCCTTGTTGGCGACACTGCGCTGTTGCACGCTCTGCGGGCGTTTCACATTTGTTTATCATCTTGTTGTAGCGTGAAGGCGAACAATGCTTCCATGCACATCGACACTCGCCATCTGCGCCTCGCGCAGCCTAAACTCGCGCAGCCTAAACTCGCGCCGCCTTGCTTCCCTCCCTCGCTCTTCCCCGATATCTCCGCCTTGAGCTTCTTCACTTCCACCCTCCCCCTCCACTCCCCGCCTCCTTCACCGTCTTCTTTCGAAATGACAGATACGAGCACCTTCATCAACCAAGGCGTTCAGCACGCCGAAAAGGCCATTCAGTACGACAAGCTCGCCTGCAAAAGCAGCAACCCAGAGCTATATGAGAACGCAAAGAACAGCTATGTTCGCGCCATCGAGTACTACTACACCGCCCTCAAGTACGAACAAAACAACCACACCCAGAGAACCCTCCGCGACAAAATCGAAGCTTACATGAGTCGCGCCGAAACCATGAAGGAGTGGCTCACCAAGTATCAAGCTCAACAGAAAGACGCTGCAGAGAATCCACAAATCGACCCCAATGCTTCCGAGGGCGGCGGTACCGCCACCCCCTCTAAAAAGAAGGGTGAGAAGGAAGATGATAACGCTGACGAGCGACTAAGGAAACGTTTAGGCACCGCGGTGCTCACGGAAAAACCAAACGTCAAGTGGGACGACGTTGCCGGTTTAGAAGGTGCTAAGGAAGCACTCAGAGAGGCTGTGATCTTGCCGCAACTGTTCCCACAGATGTTTACGGGAAAGCGACGCCCCTGGAAGGGCATTCTATTGTACGGCCCACCCGGTACGGGGAAGAGTTATCTCGCAAAGGCTGTTGCCACTGAGGCTGATGCCACCTTCTTTTCCGTTTCGTCAAGTGATCTGGTGTCCAAGTGGCAGGGAGAGAGTGAAAAACTCGTCAGGGAACTCTTCTCAATGGCCAGACAGGCGGGCAAGGCGATTATCTTTATCGATGAGATTGACGCCCTGGTCTCGTCTAGAAATGATAATGAATCGGAGAGTTCGCGTCGCATAAAGACTGAATTCTTGGTCCAGATGGATGGTGTTGGTCATTCAGCCGATAATGTTTTATTGCTTGCAGCTACCAATATTCCTTGGGCGCTTGACGAGGCTATGCTTCGACGTATGGAACGTCGTATTTATATCCCCTTACCGGATCCTCGCGCACGTGCAACCATGTTCCAGTTGCACCTGGGTTCCACCCCGCATGACCTTGAACATGACGATTTTCTGCAACTGGCTGATAAGAGTGATGGTTATTCTGGCTCTGATATTGCCATTCTCTGTCGCGACGCTATAATGCAGCCCGTGCGCACGTTGCAGAACGCCTGTTTCTTTAAGGAAATTACTGTTGAAGAGAACGGACAAAACAAAAAAAAACTGGCGCCCTGCTCACAAGGAGATCCGGATGCTAAGGAAATGAATCTAATGAGTATTGATGCTGAAAAGCTTTTGGTGCCATCTGTAAGTCGGTATGACTTTGACAGGGCGCTTTCTAGCACTAAACCGTCTGTCGGTAAGGAGAACATTGCAAAGCATACCAAGTTCACCCACGAAAAGGGCCAAAGCGGTGTTTGATGTGTTTCATGCTCGTCGTTCATATAACTTGTTCATCATATTTCTCAACCAATATAAGTTAGTAACAAAGATCTACCGATGTTTTTTCAAGCCTCCTGTTTCGAACTGTGTGACCAATGACATGGGCGGAATGTGAGCTTTTTTGGTATAGGAGCGTGCGTTCTTGTGTGTTGTGTCGATCAAGTACTGCGATTTCTCAATAGTGTACAGACGTGTTAGAGAGTGTACTCAAATTGCTGTCCAAGCCCACGTGCCATCTCTCTTTACTGCATGATGGACAAATGTGCTTGGGTGCATGAGCTGTAGGCCAAGCCAAATCTGTGCGATAGCGTCGTTCTTAATCTGTGTGACATGCATTGCCCCACCTCGAGCTAGCAATGAATGTAAAGATGATACAGCTTTCTCAAATAGAGATGTGTGGAACGATGTTGCCCTTTGAAGCGTTTCTCACAGTGTGTGTGTGTGTGTATGTTTACGGGCACGTGCCTCTAATTCCGAGGCAGCGGTATTAAGTTTCTAGAAGTAGAAAGTTAGTCATATGTTCGACGGGTAATTCCCCTAATAGACCCAATCGCATCTCCATTTGGCTTCCTCATCCGGCGTAACTGCATGTGCCCTTTCTCACAGTGTGCTTTGCAAGTCAACAAACCTATGCGTGTGATTCCTATTTTCGGTGCTGAAGTCATTGTCCCATTGTCAGCTACAAAATGCGTTTTGGCTGCTTGGTCTCGGGACTTGTGCACTTGGTTCAGACAGGGATATGAAGGGAAGCAGTTCGTTTGTTATCATTTGTCTACGTCATGATACGTCGCGTGCTACAGCGAAGGGTACCTTGTGATTGACAAAGCGATGTCATTGATCCGGCTGGAGTCGAAGTATTTTCTTTTACAACAGAGGTCATCGCTGCAAAACACGCCCTGAAGAAGGTTTTGAATAGATGCGAACAGAGGTGGAAAGAGAGAATCAGACTACTAACAGACTCAAAGAGCATGGTTGACGGCTTACGAAAATCTCTCCGGACGCAACCCTCTTCGCTGCAAAGCGTATCACAAATCCTGAGTGTTATCAGCGAAAGGAAAGACTGTTCCATCGATATCGTTTGGATACCCGGTCTTTGCGGTCTTCCGCAAAATGAACGGGTGGATACCCTTGCAAAGCAAGGCTTAAGCACTTCCTTGAAAGATCAAGTCAAAGTCCCGATCTACTTTGAGGACGCTAAAACACGAATCATGGCGGCTTCGAGAGCCAAACCCTTCATCAGTGATGCCCAGAACAAGTACAGGACATCATATCGTTTCGAAAAGCAGAAGTTACGCTGTCGCAAATCTACGTAGGGCACACCCCGAAGCTTCATCCGGTTGCTATCTACACAGAAAGAAAGCCGTCACAGTGCGAATGCAACACACACGCAACCAATGATGTGGAACATTTTGTGCTGCGTTGCGCCAATCGGACGGAATCTAGAAGACGCGAGCTCCCTGCTCCTGCAGAAAGAAGAGGTAAGACTTTAGCGGAGATAGTCCGCCAGTGGCCACAAAAGTTGTTAGCTTTGTTGAGGAGAGAGAGGTTTTTCACATGAGAAACCACTATCAGCGTGCCGTAATCAGGCATAGTGAACCCACAATAAAGAAGAAGAAGATGTGTCATTGACCCAACCGTATTCAAAGCTCTGGAAATTGCGCCATATAACATCCACACCTTCTGCTGTAACTTCACTTCAGTGAGATGTTGAAGTTAAAGCTGTTCCATTCACATGTAATCGAAAGACTTTCTGGTTCTCTCAGTGGACTTTCGTCTATGAACCTGTACGATGATCATGGACGCAGAACGTTTCACATTCTATCAAACTGAACACACATGATATCTATCGTGGTTAACTCACGGGATGCTGCTTTACAACCTTGCTTATTTGATGCAAAGCAGAGCTGTATCTGAGTAATCACATCCGTCCTTGGCCTCCGTTGGAGATCCGTCTGCCACAGAAGTTCTTGTCCTTCATGAAAAGAGAAAGCTTTTACTGAAAGCTCTCCTTCAGCTTGGTAATAGAAAGCTGTTGACCACAATAAAGAAGAAGAAGAGATCCGTCTGTTTTCCCATTTCGATCCGTCCCGGTGAAAAGGGGTCGGAGTAGGGCACACCACGTGAATCATAGAATGGTCCTGCTTGTTTCAATATGCCGATATCGAAAATGGCTTCTTGTTTGCCGTAACTCCAGGGCATTCTCTATTCCAAAGAAAACTTAGGAAGGGCCATTGACCTAGAAAACTGCAATCTGCCTACGTGTAGTTGCGAAGAGGAAAGCTTTACAGCTCACAACCAAAGCGAATAGCAGCTCTAAATAAACGAGAATGAGGTCCTTCCTTCACAACGGCAGTGACTCTCTCATATGCGAGATTAGTAGCACACACCCCATTCATATCATCTGGATACCGGCGCATATTGGAATCCATCGCAACGAGCGACTGGATAATTTGGCAAAGTCGGGCTTGGAGCTGCCAGTGACATCTCAGGTAGCAGTGGCAATAGACTTCTTCTTCTTCTTTATTGTGGGTTCACTATGCCTGATTTCGGCATGCTGATAATGCTTTCTCATGTGAAAAACCTCTCTCTCCTCAACAAAGCTAACAACTTTTGTGGCCACTGGCGGACTATCTCCGCTAAAGTCTTACCTCTTCTTTCTGCAGGAGCAGGGAGCTCGCGTCTTCTAGATTCCGTCCGATTGGCGCAACGCAGCACAAAATGTTCCACATCATTGGTTGCGTGTGTGTTGCATTCGCACTGTGACGGCTTTCTTTCTGTGTAGATAGCAACCGGATGAAGCTTCGGGGTGTGCCCTACGTAGATTTGCGACAGCGTAACTTCTGCTTTTCGAAACGATATGATGTCCTGTACTTGTTCTGGGGCATCACTGATGAAGGGTTTGGCTCTCGAAGCCGCCATGATTCGTGTTTTAGCGTCCTCAAAGTAGATCGGGACTTTGACTTGATCTTTCAAGGAAGTGCTTAAGCCCTGCTTTGCAAGGGTATCCAAACGACATCGATGGAACAGTCTTCCCTTTCGCTGATAAAACTTAGGATTTGTGATACGCTTTGCATAGAAGAGGGTTGTGTCCGGGGGCACATGCAACTCGCCTACACGCGGTGTGCCAGACTTCTCTACGATCTTGTCGCAGAGAAGCGAAATGAGTTCACGATTTGGTCTCCAAAGGAGGCTAACAACTTCACGACCACTAAAAAGTAGACTTCTTGGATGCGAAAGCACGGATACAGAAGACTGCACATGCTCATGACCCTCTAAGAGAATTGCCTGAGTTCAAAAAGTGCGACGCGGAAGCAAGAACAGCGGAAGTGTTACTGGCACAAGTCTTCACGGGGCACGTGTCAAAACTACATCCGGTAGCAACCTTCCTGGAGAAAAAACGCTGCTTGTGCGACTGTCCATGCAGGGCCAAGAAGACTGTTGATCACTAAGTGCTCCGGTGCTAGTTGACTAAACATTCTATGAGAGAACATTTACCAAGTATGCGCGAGCGAAGGGGAAAGTCAGTCAATGATAATATTAGACAGTGGCCGCAGAATTTCCTTGGTTTCCTGCGGAGAGAAAACTATCTTTAATAAGATATGTTTTACCCTTATGTTGTAGTTAGACAACAAGGACCCACAGTAAAGAAGAAGAATGGCAGTCAATCAAAGCCATCAACATCATCAACGTGGGAATTGGAGATGGGCGAAAGACAAGACACTTATTGATGCGCAGATTGGCTTCGAATCCATTCCGATAGGCATATCCCGCAGTACGATAGAGTTGATCTGTAAATCAATGGAACACTTGCCTTAACGAACGTTATTCTTTTCATGGCGTCATAGCCGAGTAGATGGAAGGTATTCGAATTGTAGCAAATGCTGTATCAGGAAGATCGCTTGTTCTGTTCTTTGGCTCATATCTCTGGAAATTGCCCAAGAGTGATGAGATAATCTGTCTCAAGGCAGTAACAAGCTCTTCAAAAAGATGATGATCTTTTTATACGTGGTACTGACCTAAAGAAGGACCCCAGTGTGACGCTGCAACTGTACTCTGACTCACTCGGCGTGATTAGAAGCTTCCGTATGAGTACGAGCCTTTTAATAAGAATGAATCGAGAACTGGGAACAGATTTCAGTGTTTAAGCAATACACGTTATAGGCCCGGTAGATGCATGCGTCAGATGCTTTTTGATTTCCACAGAGCAGATACTTCACACAGCAGCGAAACTTGAGTGAGACCTCAAAGATATGAGCTTAGGTTTGAAGCACATGATGCTGTTCTTGCTGTCTATTCCCGAAAATATACCACAGCGTACTTTAGTACGTTGAAGTCGGCGGGCTTTTTGGCGCTGCACGAGTACTTTGCCTGGAAAAAGTGGTTTCTTGATACCGTAGTTAGTACAGTTTGAGAGCGCTGGCAATGACCAACTACGCACGGAATCGGGATGAGATCGCACTGAACCGCAACTATGCCAGAATAGAATAATAATTGGTTCTGACTTGAATACGTCGTTGTAGCGCACGCAGCTTTCGCTGTCGTATTAGTGGTTAAATCTGGAGGCGTTAGAACGCTCTCAGCCGAAACAGTAACCGCGGCGACCATCGTTGTCTAGCGTTGACTTCCATCACTCTTTTGACGTGGCCATGCGACATTGTTGACGAGCCTATCGATGGGCCTACTGCAAAACCCATAAAACACGCCGCACCATGGACACGAATCGCTGTAGCATGGCGTCCAAACGTGGTCTTACACAGCACAGGCGGCGATTGTTCGGTACTTGATAATGTTCAAGCGTGATGGATTGATGTGCCGAACTGCGCTTTCTGATGGACGCGCAGCTCAGGAGCGTCTGAAATACCTCTGGCCGTTGCACGCACGTACTGACTGGTTTCCCTAATTGAACATAAGTGATTGCACGGGAGTGGAGCGTCGTACCTGTGGCGACACCGGGGGCCATATTCACTCGCTTCGACCTATGATGCAGCCGTGATTGAGGACATGGGCCAGATATGCATCGGCGCAAGACGCGTTACAGTTGCGGGTCATCATGGTTGCGGATCATCGCGCGACGGCGACGACGGAAAGGTTGTAGGGATAGCGTTTGCGTTGTCCGGGATAGCATTAGCTTAAATAGCTTTAACTGGCGGAGGGGACGCGGCAAGAGGCGGAAGTGGCGCACGGAGCGTAGCAGCGTGCGGTGGTGAGCGCGGCTTAAGCTCACGGCGGACGGACCGTGCAAATGCACCGTGCCCTTGCCCTTGTATCACAATCAACCTCCGCTGCGATGCCAAATCGCACTTTCTGCTTTTTCACCTGCTCGCTCTTTTCGCCTCCACCTAGATATCAACCTTTGGTATACTTATAGAAGGGCAGAAGGCTGCCAACTCCCATCCTTCATCAATCGCCGCCTGCCGTCTCTGTCTTGCGTTGCCCTCCCTCAGCTGCCCTCAAACACCACCCCCCCTCTCCCTTCTCTTCCCCTCTTAGCCCAACCCAACCCCAACCCCTACCGTATCTCCCCTCCTAATGCAACATCCCCGCAATGAGGAGGAGCGTCGCCGTCTCCTCGAACGACTCAAGGAAGAGTTCTTCCTGCCCCCACTCCTAGAACACAAGTACCGTCTCGAACAGGTAATCGGCCAAGGAAGCTACGGCATTGTCTGCTCCGCCGTCAACACAGAGACCGGAGAGAAAGTGGCAGTCAAACGCATCATGCGCGTCTTCGAGGAAGCTCCTGAAGCCACCCGTACCTTGCGCGAGCTCAAGTTTCTGCGCCTGCTAAAGAACCATGAGAACATCATCTCCATCAAAGACGTTCTCCTCCCTTCTAACCGCGACCGTTTCGACGATGTCTTCGTCGTCCTGGAGTTCATGCCCACCGACCTCATGCGCGTTCTTCGCTCACCAATAGAGCTTTCTCCACCCCACATCCGCTGGCTCATCTTTCAGCTCATCCGCGGCATTTATTACATCCACTCCTCCCGCGTTTTCCATCGAGACCTCAAGCCGAGTAACATCCTCATCAACGCTCGATGCGATCTTCGGATAGTCGACTTTGGCCTCTCACGTGCTGCCGTCGATGCTCAGGAGCCTGACGCTGTCTTCTGGACCGACTATGTTGCAACACGATGGTATAGGGCTCCTGAACTCATAATGGCCGCCAACACCAGCTACACCACTGCAATAGACATGTGGTCCATAGGCTGCATATTTGCCGAGATGCTCAATGATGGTCGCGCTATCTTCCCGGGTCACAACCCTGAAGATCAATTGCAGCGAATCATCGACGTATGCGGTACCCCCACTCCGGAAGCCGTAGCTGCCGTTCGTGAACCACGCGCACGCGCCCTGATAGCTCGCATGCCAAAGAAACCAAGAAAGCCACTGAGACACCTTTTCACCCGTGCTGAGCCACTGGCGGTAGACCTACTCGAGAAGATTCTTGAATTTGACCCGTCAAAGCGACTGAGCGCTGAGGAAGCACTCCGACACCCCTACCTGCAAGTAGACACAGTTACAAGAGGTAATCCAATTGATATGGAGGAGTTTGCTTTCGAGCGAAGGAATCATACCATCCAAGAGTTGCGCGCGCTTTTCTTGGAAGAGATCCTCAAGTATCATCCGGAACACCGCGATCTGTATTTGCAACCGAAACCCGAAGCACGGCTGCAATACGCACCGGTTGACCAACCTACTCGCTTCAAAGAAGCAATGATGGCCAATCAAAATGGTACGGACCCGCCACGGCCATGGGAGTCCATGCCCAACCAGAGATTGACATCCTACTATCGTGAAGCAAGGACCACTGCCAGACCGCATCCAACTGAACAGAATGACACTGGTCGCATTATACAAGGTGGGCGCGAAGGGAGCGTTGCAGTGACCGCTACTTCTCTAGGAGTGCAAACAGTCGTTTCACCACCCGACGAACGTTCCCATCAAACTGTAACAGCGCACGCAGGTGTACGCCCGATGGGAGAGCCTTCCGTTGAAGCGCGGAACACTGATCTTTCCAGACAAGATGCTTTAAACGACGACGACGAACAGCAGCTCATGCAGTACACACAGCTTGGCAAGTTCTCCAGTGTCGACAGTGCAACATCAACGTTCAATCAAGCTGCCGCCCAGTTGGGAGCCCCCGTTGTTAGACGGGTTAGTGAGACTATGGACAGTATGAATGACGCTGAGATAATGGTGGATGCTGCTGGAAACGAAGTCGGTTGAGAACAATGCTGCAAACACTTAGGGCATGACTCGCTACGTATCGTCAATTGTGACAGATGTCATTATCGGTCTAGTGAATTCATGGAACCTACGCGTGTCCTCTGCGAGATGGAGGAATTTGAACGTGAAACAACGCAACCAAACTCCCACGTCTCGCCATGAGAGTAGAAGGGTACTTATCGATACATTCGTCAGCACGAAGTGAAGTGTGAGAAAGAACGCAGCGCACGGCCAGGAGTGCATGTTTATCTATGAGCGTTGCACTTCCCTGCGTGTACAATTCTTGGAGAAACAGGTTATGTATAACTTCTCAAGATTTATTTCAGTGACTGTTGAGTTCTGGACTTTGCCCCGTGGTGTCGCTCGGGTACGACGCTGCAAGATTTCCCTGGTATAAGATATTCCTATTCTCGTTAGAGCTGCGGGCATATATGTCAAAGTATCTCTGCAAGCGTTCATATGTAACAAGTGAGTCAATAATCCAGGGCGTGCTCTGTTCAACGAAGCCCAGGTTATGACTATTGTGTTTTGTGGACGGAAACAACAGGAAAACAGTGACCCTCCAAATCTCCCACGATATGGGTGCAGACTTGGATGGTTCTCCTTTGCGTGCTAGAAGTTACGATCGCGCATGTAACAACGTAAGATACAGATGAACACCTGGTACCTTCGTGGCCATGTTTCACTAAAAATACAATGTAACACTCTACTTATCCCTAGCACACTGTATCTGCAGCTCGAAGAGTCAAAAGCGCCAACGTTGTTGTCAGCCCAACATCAGTTTTAGAATTGACACTCGAGATCCTCATGGAACGACCTGCGAGTTGTTTCGACCATATGCTCACGGCAATGAGTTGTTCATCTCTTTAAACGCTTTCCGGCGTGTCATTGCCGTAGATCTGCACTAGAGGCATCCTTTTCGACTTTCTCGGCGTATTGCATAGAGTTAAGCGCTTGCGGTGCCAACAAGAGGGATTGTGCGCTTGCCTCTCTGTGCTTCGAAGCACATACGGATAGAGAGCAAGTGCGAATTCGGAACAACTGTCTAGTGACGCGGCACTCGATGAAAACATATCACAAAATGCATGCAAGCGGTGTCGCTCTCTTCATTGCTTCTTTCTGCAGACATTGGGCGAGCGCATTCCTGATGTTACAGTAAACGATAACCGAACAAATGGACAGAAGACTGTCAACCCACAGTTTCGTGCATGAGAATGCCAAGTTCAGGGACAAGTCAGTGATCCTTCATGAAGTTGTTCCAAATAACGATGCAATGTCAGATTCGTCTGCTTTTCTCTTCTTGTTACTTATACTAATACCGGGAGGCGCAGGTGGTGGCGGATCGCCTTTCAGTTTGGCCAGTTTGCATCTTAGTTGGTGAACCTCCTCCTCTTTTCTCTGAACTGTTCTGGCCAGTTCCATAAAGGCAAGTATATCCATTCGAAGCAGATCAAAGTTGTCCACAACCAACGCGGTTGGGGTGGGTCGAAGTCCGATGCCCAGTTCGATCAAAGCCGCATCAACACGTTTTGCAACCTTCGCACTGTTCGAAACTTGGGCATAGATCATAGTGCTGCGAGCAAAAGCGCCAGTAGTGTGCTTTCTGTGCGGGAAAAGTTTTGGAGGAATGGCAGTTTGACGCGCTGTGTCTGCCGCGATTTCCGGTGTAGGAGCTAGGAGCTTGGCAAGGCGCTGCCTCTCCTTATGTATTCGACGTCGATTGGCCTCAATGCGTCGTGCCTTTCGGACAGTCTCCTCCTCCTCTCGCAGCTCTTGTTTTGAGCGCCTGTAGGCCCATTCTAATTGGTTCTTTCTAACGCATTCGTATTCGTAATCAAACTGGTTCTTGATGATGGTTTCTGCATGCCTCTGAATGGCAAGTGGCTGCTTAGAAACATATGAAGGATCAGCAGCAGTGCGGACATCAATAAGGCGGCGGGCAACAGAGTAATAACGATCCTTTAGCTCGTCAACAGATCGAGGTGAGAGTGAGGTAGGCCAGCGGTCATGAACAATTGGGAAGCGCATATCAAACCTGCGACAGAGAGAAAAAAGAGTATCAGTTTCTTCTTTAGTCCATGCCGCCTGCGGAAGGATGTTGTGAATGTCGTTTCGTTCGCTCTTTGGTAACTTGGCGTTCGTGTTAGGTCGTTCCTTCTCGCCCTTTGGTGCATCTGCAAGAGGTATCAAGTTCTTGAGGTACTTCTCATATTCTTCTTTTGAGTAGGTGATCATCTTTATCTGCTTATTAAAGCGGGCAAAGGCAGAATCAGAGGGGGCCCCAACTCGCGTCCAGTGAGAAAAAGTGAGGCCATCCTTTCTGGCAGAATTCCTAAATGGTGCAATGACCCAGGAGTTCTTGCGAGTTGGTTTCGCAGTTATTATATGCGGTGGCAGATGAGGAGCGATAGGTGCAAGGGTGACTCCACCAGTAAGCAGAAACACCTCTCGGGGGACGGCATTTTCACGAGGTGCGGAAGCAGCAAGTGGACGAACCGGAAGAAGATTGTGCAAACGCTTAGCGGAGGGCTGATTTCCCGGAGGTGTAGAGCGTTTCCCAGTGGTGATCGAAGCCGAGGAGGTGGCGTTTGTCGGGCGTGGCGTTGCTCTCGTTGCCCGCGGAAGCGGCGGCTTAGCAGCTGTGGCCGGAGTTTGCGGGGTCTTTACCAAGTTGGTTGTATTCTCCGGGACCCCTGCTGGTAGAGAAAGGGGTGGTGGAGGTGCGGAAGAGGTATTCGTAGCGGGAGCTGTTTGCTGCGACATGAAGACTTAACGGTGAAGGGCTCCGAATCACCTGCCTTCGCAAGCCATGCGGGAGCTTCCTCGGTCTCCCAAAAAAAAGGCACAAGAGGTGCTCGTGGAAGTGGCAAGCTGTAACCTTTTTTGATCCGCTCTCTTCATTTTTTGATGTTTTTGGAACCAGTTACTGCCGGACCTTTAAGCCTTGTACACAGAAGTAAAGTTAGACCTTCCCTGTGGTAGGGCAGAAGCCAGTGACCGTGCATCGGCCGAGGGTGTGTGTGTGGGAGGCAAGTCTTCTATTCCTAGATCGTTTTATTCTTCTAGTCTCTATGGTTAGTATGGGCAAGTCTTGCACACCTTACTCATGAAATAGATAAGAGTCCCAACTTCGCATTCGGTGATAAAGGGTCACATTCTCACGTTCATTGCAGTCGACATGGTTACCATGTCCACTGATATGAATGTGACCCTTTTATGACACTTTTCAACTCCCGCAAGTGTGATGGTGCAAAACTTCTTTGTCAGTAGATCCTATTGCTTCAAGCATAACCACTCACTGTTTGGTTCTGTGGGGACATATAATCCCCAGCTTTCTACTACCATCAATTCACATCGGACATGTCGCCTAGTCGTTTGCCATGACATTTTGCGCTTGCAATAGAAGCCTAACCGTTTAGCCTTGACGCAAGGGTAACTTGAGACCTCAAACTCGTCGCAAGCCCTCATCGAGCTTTACCGTGTTTCGTACGCCTTCGGTATACCTGGGTACAAACTTGATGAGCAGTTGTTCCTCTCTGTACATGAACGGTTCAAGAAGAATTACGAGCACGGGAACGACCTCGAACCCGACCGCCTTGCAGGACAGACTGGCCGTTCTCACAACGACTTTGCGAAATGGCATTTCCCATCTGGAATCGCTCATCTTTGCACACATCTACGGGTTGTTCCGTTGCTGAGTTTGATTGTCTTCCTCCAACGCTTCTACCTTGAAGGTTTGGCGCAATGTATCGCACGCAGCCCAGATTGAAGGCACGAGAGGCTTCAACGCCAAAAGCTCCGAAACGATGCCCCGCCGATGCTCCTTGAGTTCCACTGTTAAAATCATGACTGCCTCCGAAATCATTTCTACCCATTCGATCTTGTCTCATTTGGTATATTCTATCCATAAAGGTATGATGGAGATAAAACACTGGATCATTCGGAGCAGACCAGGTCCCTTGCATGTCACCACCAATGTAAACATGGGGTAGACTATGTGCCGCTTCAACACCGTCACTGAAATCGCCGTAGTTGGGTTCATTAATAAGCCGTTCTAGACTGTCAGGATTCCATAGCAGTGGTATATCTCCAGATGTACCAGAGTTGAAGTTCCGTCGGACTGTGTGCCTATTCGGGTATAAGCCTTGAATGTTCTGAAACGGGCCGTTCTGTATCGGTTGATTAGTGCGACGGGCCCCACCCACCATCTCTGGTCCCCATATGCTTGAGGTTGCTGCATCCGCAGAATCCTGGGACCAATCCCAGTACGGAAGAGCCAGGTTGGGTTGCTTCTTTCTCAAAGCGTTTTCCAAACGAAGCAGAAACAAACGATGCCACGGTAGAAAATAAGCCCCGCCATGAGCCTCATCAGTAAAATCTATGTGAAGCTTAACCAGTCTATCCCATTCGCTTTCTCCCGCATCATTTTTCTCGTTCATTAATGCGCTAACAGCCTGCTGCCATTCCCTTCGCTGTTGCGGGGTTAGGTCTCGGATTTCTCTTCGATTTCTTTGTCCCTGGCAATGAAGGGGGTCATTTGTGTTCGGGTTTGATTGTGCGGATGGTGATGGAGTAGGAGATCGAGATGGGGATGGTGTGGGTCTTCGGGACGGAGATGGAGATGGAGATGGAGATGGAGATGGAACCGTACTAGCTCTTGGGGTAGGGCTGGCAGAGTGTTTCGGGGAAGGTGTTGGAGTCACGGGCTTATCGCCGTCATCTGAGTTTGTTTGATCGTCCGTGGAGTCATCTTCTTCAGCGCTTTCTTCAGGTTCCTCGCTTGCAATCGGTTCATCTCCGCTCTTGTCATCCACCCCACTCTTTCCTTCTGCCTTTGTGCATGTTTCGACACTGCACCATAAGCTGGTTAGAAAACCGAATTTGCAGAGTCCTTTGCCCTTGCACTCATCGCTTGAACACTTGTGGTTGCGGGAACAACAACGCTCGTTAATTTCTTTCTTTGAGTTCCATTTCTCTTTGCAAGTTTCTCCTGAGAAGAAAAAGAATCGCTCTGTGGACTCAATTTTGTGGAGTTGATCCGTTTTTGTTGTCACTACGGTGGCTTGGGTTAGAAAACCAACTGTAGAACATATTAGAAGTAGTATAAGGCTTCGCATGTTGCTGATGTATATTTGTATAAGCAAGAATCCATAGTTCTATTCTCTGGTAGTGAGATGTCTTCTTTAAGTAGCTTTATACAATAGTCAGTGCACCGTTCAGTTAGGATGAGGCATCGCCTTGTTTTCGGGCCATTAGCCAACTTTAAACAGGTGGCACATCGTGAACGCATCTTCGCCTCCTGCAACGCCGACAGGGGCCAGTTCTGAATACTCCGCTGGGCTTTCACCACGTAAAGTTTGTGAGAACAATTTGTATTACTCGCTTCGGAAAGATAAAGACTGTAGTATCGATGTGCTTCATTACAGGAGAATCCCTCGGGCCTGTGGCTCCACAGAAGGCGTACTAAACAACTGAAAGGTTTTCGGCATGCGCATTTTGAGGAAGACCCGGGAATATTGCAGCTTGCTGGGGCATTGAAGTCTCGACCGATCGTCTGCAATACGGACGAGTGATGCATAATGCTTACTCATTTTCCGCTGGCCGAAGGTGGTGTTTCCTACTGTAGACACAGCGCACTTCTAGCAGGCACAGCGCAACTTCGCAGGCGCTGCAAGACACATGATTGGCTCTATGATCCTGCCGTTTCTGCTGCTTGGTATGTTTTAGCAAACAGAAGCGAACCGTGACGATGAACAGCTAGCAGGGGGTAGGCCAGCGTTCCTTTGGTAGCTTACAGACAGAGTCCCGTTTTTGAGAAGGTTAAAACCTTCCCGTGTATTGCGGAGGTCCTCCGGCTGTAATAATCCACTCACAAATCGTGCACGTGACCCTGATCAATGACTGTAATCGTTTTGTTAGGTTTCGCTAGTAGAGCAACTCATCACAGTGCATCATTCCCATCGCGTCGCAACTTTGTCTCCAAGTCTTCTCACTGCGTCAAAGTTCTGGAAGAATTTCATGAAACGTTCGTAGGAATAGCGAGCCGACTTCTTCGTTACTATTGTTCTGATCCCAAACCAATGCGGTTTGTTTTCAGTACGGTGTCATGTAGTTCCACACCTCAGTAGCACCTCTCTTTTCGTAGTCCTCTTTGTCGGAAACGCTAGTCACCCGTCCTTCATCACAATGTGCTAATCCACCCATACGTCGTGGCATGACAAGTTGGCGACGCCGTGGTATGCGAGCAAGGCTACAGATTTGAATCAAGAGTGCTCTAAATGGATCAGTAGTGTGTCTGTCTCATTGGCAAAGACTACTGCCGTATATAGGGTTCGACAAGCTGAAGTCGGCGGGAGCCGTCGTCCGCAGACACCAGACCAAGCTACCCACATCAGGCTCTGAGCAAAGGTTGCGTGGGCATTCGCCCACGCAACCTTTGCTCAAAGAAGTCACTTGGTTGGTTTTGGCCTGCCGTTCATAACCCGCTTTCGGCCTCCAGGGGACAAACGGAGCGATTAGTAAGCCGCCGGGTCCGATGGAGACTAACAATTTCTTTCGTTGTCGTAACTAATATAGCGGTCCGAAATCTACTCACAGATCACGGCCGATACTGGAACCCACTTCTCCTACTGTATGTCAACAAAGGAAGTCTGCTCCTGTCACTGATATCGAGTGCATGGGGCTCCTAATATCCTGAGATGCTAATGATGTTTACAAAAGGAATCGGAACAACAAATTAAACCTCAAGCTAGGATATCATGTGGTCGAAGTGATACTTCACCACCTCGAATAACGATCAGGACCAAATGAGTTGTAGTTCGAACCCAAGTGGTTGCCATGGGGCCCAACTCCTTCCGAAGCACTTCCTGGAACCAAAACTCTACCTGACCAGTGATAAGGAGCGGAAGTACCTTCGTTCCCTATGACCGATCCAGGTGGAAGCGGAGTGTTCGGATGTTGAAGCGCTGTGACCGGAACATACACAGGCACATAGTTTGGACCCCGGCCATGCCCATCGTTACGGAATTCGGCTCCCCGCCTTTCAGGGATTACCGGGCCACTTCGAGAGCTGCCCTTTGCCCCACCAGTCACATTCTCCGAACGCCGTATCACACTTCTCTTCGACGGGAACAGCTTCGCCGTAACTCGTTCCGGAGGAACATCATAGTTCGACCTTCCGACACTCTGCTCATCACCCCTTTCGACGATCAGTCCCTTGGAAGGAAGCCTTGGAATCAATTCTCTCGCAAACTGGCAGCAAACTGGCAGAGAAGAGACAAACCGAATGCTTTGAACGGCTTCAAGGGCGGCAAGGTTCGCTGCCATTGGGTCACCATGAAAAGTCACAAAGGCCACCTTCCTCCACATTCCGTTGGCTAGTCGAGGAATCTCGACAGAACAATTTCCATGTTTGGAGAATGTCGCCGTCAAGAGATCGCGCAAAGAGTTTGGCGGGCGGGGAACAGAACTGTGGAACTGAACTGCGACACAGGCTTTCAGTGGCTCAGCCTCAGCATAGCGAACCGACAAGCGGCCTTTCAGATCAGTCTTATCCAAGGTTCGTTTCGCTTTCTCAGCTGCGTTGCGGTTCTTGTATCTCACAAAGGCGTACGTCCTCTTCACAATGACTGTATCTTCTTCTACAAGACTCCCAAATTTTCCGAACGCCTCCTTCAACTCAGACATTGTAACGTTCGGGGACAGGTCAGAAATGTACAGATACGTGTTCCGTTCGGCTCTTCCAACCCGAACACAAGCGTTGCCAATCTTCGCGCGATGTCCAGCGACCAAAGCAAAGTTCGCAGATGACTCACTCTTGAAGCTCAGAAAGCCGTATCCGATGGGGGAAAAGCTGTCAGGGTCACGTTTCAGAAGCGCAGTGACCGGTTCTCCAACCAACTTGGAGAAGGCAGCCTCTAGCATTTCTTCGGTGACGTCTGGTGTCAAGTCCCCGACAAACAATTGAGCACCTGGATCTCGCGAGTACAGCTCTACCTTCAACGGTGGTTCTGCATCACTACCAACTAGTGCATCTCCCAAGAAGTGCTTCGCCTCATGAGCAGCGGCCGGATCTCGGTATGTAACCTCGCAAACGTAAGGATCGGACGGAACCCATACAAGATCCTCAACATCACCAAACGGTTCGACCATGCTGTAAAGCCTATCATATGTCACACCGCGAGGCAGGCGTGAGATGCGGAGAGTGTCTGCGTTGCTATTGGTGATATCTTGGCAAATGAGTGGGCGTGGTCGCGGTCCATCAGAGGGAGCCTTAATACGGGACACAAGTTCCGCAATTCGATCCACTTCATCTTCAGATTTGCGGTCACAGTCAATCCGAGGTTTGCCATCAGAAGCAACAGACGAATCTTGGGCATTATCAGTCTGACCAACTGAAGCATTGTCACTTGCTGGAATAGGGTTTGTATTCGGGGCAGACTCCTGGATCAGATCATTACCTGGTGCCGCCGCAAGTCTCTGGCCCGAAGGCTGAGAGGTTGGAGATACCAACTGGTAAGGGACCTGATTGAATGGAGCGGCACGACCAGCGAATACAAACGATTGCTGCGATTCGCAAGGAGATGAAGAGTGTTCGACAAGTGCTTGCTTTCCAACATGGACAGACTGAGATGCAGAGATATGCTGTGGCGCGACAGCAGCCGAGCTCGGTTTCGCGGTCTGATGAGCGTCACACGGTCCGGAGTACACATGAGGTTGGGCTTCTGCATGCATAACGGCATGAGCATTAGCCTGTGTTTGCACCAACGGCTGCGGTGCTATCGGCTGATCAGAATGTGACGGGACCGCTGAATGAGCAGCTACATCCGCGTATGAAGCGTTTTGAGACTGAAGATTCGGTTGGGTGGATGACAGTCGCGGAGCAGGCACTGCAGCCTGGACTTGATCCTGCTGCGGAACTTGCCTGGACACAGGTTGAACAGGGACAGAGTGAGTCTGAACATGTTGCATCAGCGGCGCCTGATAATTGGGTTGTCCACCAGCATGGCGTTGCTCGGGATGCATACGATGGGGTTGAGCGGAAGGCTGCGGAACGTGAGTCAACGGCTGAGCGGGAGGGTGCGAATGCACCGGTTGAAAAAGCGCTTCATGCTGATGCGAAGGAGACTTGTTGCTCGCGGGCCGCAGATCCTGTTGAATGCTCCGATGCTGGTTCTGCGACTGTTGCTGCTGAGATAGCTGCGGTAGCGGCGCAGATGACGAAGATGCAAATTGATCTGAAGCGATTTGGTGAGCAGGATTGGTGGTGGAGGGCAAGTCTGAGCGTAAAGAAGCGGCTCGCTTCTCCTTGCGAAATTGAATAGGCGCGGGTGGCGAGTGCGAAGCGTGAGCTTCGTTGGCGGTGTTCGAAGCCGAAGGTGGCGCAGAATGATCGGTGTGGTTCCTGTCAGAATGGACGGGGGCGACTGCAGCGAGGTTAGGCTCTGGGCGGTTCTTGGACTTGCGATGGCGAGAATGCTAAGAATGGATGGAAAAACGAATAGAAAGCGGGAGTTAGTGAAAGTGAAATGCATTCCTGTAAAGCAAAATGCATGGTGAAGTGCTCAAACTTACGGTTCGACGACCACGCGGAGGTGCAGACGGTGGAGGCTGACGAGCTGAAGAGGGCTTCGGGGCGGGCTTTTCGGAAGGCGGACGCGAGTCGATGGTGTTCTGTGTGTTGGAATCGGACGCAGAGGCCGGCTGGTGCTTGGCGTGCGCACGAGAAGAGCGAGCGGCTCTACCTGAGCGGTTTGCTTGCTGCATCGCTTCGTGGGGGATGAAAGAAAGAGGAGGAAGATGGAAGTGATGGTGGGGAGGAGAGGAAGTGGGGATGCGGCTGGGGGGGGTGTTCCTTTTAAGGTTGGGGCGAACATGTTGCTGGGCGTGGGCGTGGGCGCGGGCGCGTAGCGCGTGATGGCAAAAGAGACAGTCGTTCGGAGAGTGACGGAGGGGCTTGAACAGCGTGTTGTCACGGCTTGCGGTGGGGGCGTGCGCGACTTGAGAGGTTCGTTGCGGTGAGAGTGCGCTTGCGCAGCTGAGCCGCGTTCGCGAGCACCTCCGAGATGACGCTCCGTTCTTCCCCTCACGTTCGGCATGAGGCAGCGCACTGCGCGCATCTACGCGAGATAAGCCACTCGCGAGAGATGCGCGCTCGCAGCTGCTGCTCCGTAAATTGAAAAGAGAATAAGTACCGTTTGCTGTTGGTAAGCGTGCGGCCCTATGGCGCATTGCGCTCGAAATCGTCCATTACCGAAGACGACGAGTTAAAAAGAGTCGTGTATCATGAAACCCCGTGCTGTACGGATATGGCACCTTTTTTGCCCTAAACCGTTTGTGTCTTCCCTCTTGCGCTGCGCAAAGTCCGCCCGCACGATTCACGCCGCCGTCACGCCTGCATTCCCCCCACACTCGAAGCGTCCTCCCCGACACTACTGTCCGCCAATCCCGCCACTGCCTTGTTGCTCCCCCCCGCTTCAAGCCACCATCGCCTTCGTCCCACAGCCAACGTCCGTCAGCCCCACTTTCGAAGCGCTATGCGTCCGCCGTTCGCAACGCTCCTCCAAACGTTCGCTGTTTCCGTCGCAACCGTCCTGGGTACCGGCATCCTCGGATTGCCCGTTGCCCTCCACGCCTCCGGCCTGCGTCCGTTTCTCGCGCTCTTCGTCTTCAACCTAATCTCCCAGATCGGTGTCATTGCGGCCACCACAGAGATCCTCCACCTCGCATTCCGTGCTTCCGCCCCACACCACTATCAGCCGCTCGATCCCCACGCTCAGTCCCACGCCCCGTCCTTGCATTCCCTAGCTTCCCGCTTCATTTCCGTCGCCTTCTTTCGTACCGTCTTCTCCTTCCTCGTCCTGCTTCACTTTTTGTTCATTCTTTCAACGTATGCCCTTGCCGGCCCGCAGGCCTACGTCGCTCTGTTCCCCATCCTTGCCACCGTACCCATCCAGCTTATCCAGACCGTTTTCGTCCTTGTGTCAGCCCTTCTCATTATCTCCGCCGACACACGCCTGCTACCTTCCGTAACTCTAGCAACTATCGCCAAAGCCCTTCTGTTAACTGTACTAGTTTCCCTAACTCTGGCTCGCAGTCTCACCATCCGCGAACCTGTTCACGATGACTGGCGTCTTCCGGTGTTGATTGACCCGTTGCTTATGGGCACCATGGCTCTCAGTGGTGTCGTCAATCTCATGCCTGTTACATTCCATAAATCCATTGATTCTCTTCCACCAACTGATGCTACCGTTGATCGCCAATTTGTCGCCGCCTATCGTAACGCTACCGTCATAGGCATAATCGTCTGTTTCTTGCTCAACATTGCCTGGGCGATTGCCGTGCTCTTCTCCGTGCCGCAGAGCTCGTCGTCATCCGCAGTAGCTCATGCGACACGAGCACTTGTACGTGCTGTCAAACCTTGTGCCACACTTCAAGAAGCATACGATCAAGGCCAAATAGCAACTATTCCGCTTGTCAAGGTGTTGCAGTGTAGAAAGGATTCGCTCGACTCTGTGATATCCTTTATCGTCAATCTGTTCATCGTCGTCAGCATCACCGTTTCCTTCCTTGTCATGTCCATGGGAATGAAGCACTACCTAGATGGACAGGCCCGTGAAAAGGCTGAGTCCCCTCAAGACTACGATTACGCTAGAGGGTTTCGCTACCTCGTATGCTTTGGAATTGTGCTGGGAACTGCTCTCGCGAATCCGCATGGCCTGTTTCGGATCATGGAGGGTGTCACTACTCTGGCCCTCAACATTGAGGCTGGTCTATTCATGCTATTCATGTTGTACGTGGCCAGGTCGGATGACGGAGGGGAGCACAGCCTCCTATCTCCACTAGCCGCTTCTTTTGTATATCTTTTCGTGGGCTTTTACTTTCTCACTGTTGTTTGTGTGGACTCGTTCTTCTACCTTCCAAGAACCATTCTTAGACAGTCCTAACATTAAAATTTTGTTAAAATCTGCCCACTGTACATACAAAGCCGTCACTCCAGTATCCTAACTCTACAACGTGTCCACTTTGTCCTGATAAGCTAACTGTCAGTGCCGGAGAAACCCTGAGATGACGCCACGATGGTGCAAAAAATCGTGGCTCAGCCCGTTGGACTTAGCTTACCTACCCCCCCCCCCCCCCCTTCCCCCTGCTACCTTGCGTGCATCGAAATAGTACAAGTCTCTAACATTGTACATGATGTATCATACAATAACTCGTGACTGCCTGAGCTCTTTGGTAAAAACATTGTGACCCATGGGATGCAGTGTGCTCCAACCAAGAGTTGTAGAACGATATGGCTACCAACATTAACTCTCCGTGTCGGACCATCCCGATTCTCCATTCTATTTAAAATTCGTGGTATGTGTGTGTGTGTGCTGCGTGCGTGTGCTTCTGGCTACGGAATTCTGCCGGCAAAGCTCAATGATTTTGCAGTCGGCTGTTCCCCAGAAGAGACCAAGAACAACTTGCATTACAAAAGATACCGTTCACGCTTCACCCGGGCCCCACCTTCAACTTTCTGAGACCGCACTGTTTCCTTTCCGACTGGCTTTGTGATGTTCACTTCTCCTCGCGTGACACCGATTTGTCCCTCTTTATTGCGCTCCCTACAATATATCTATCCTCCTCTGCTGCCTCTGATTATCGAACCTAGAGTGGTTTTTGGCGGCTCCGTCGGCACGGCACACCACAATTCGTCACTGGTCTTCCACGTAGAGGCCTCTCAAGCCTTGGTCTATGTGCAGTTGCTCCTGTATCCTCCCAATGTGAAGAGCAAATCACGATAGTCTCCTATCAAAATGCAAACTGTAAGACCTTTTAGGGTTTGATCGAGCAGAAAAGGTTTGAGCTTAAGATACTCATTGCATGCAATCTTTTCAAGTCATTTCCGTAGGACTTTTATACTGGTACTGGCAACGTTTCTTAACTCAGTACTGTTTCTGTCATCGCAACGGAACTTCAAAATGTTTTTGGGGTACATTTAGTAGTCTAAATGGTTGACCTCTAGAACAAATTTTAAAGTTTCTCTCCTAGTGGATCAAACGTTTGAATACCAGATTGTGAGGTTACATCTTTCTTCTTTACGAAAGTATGAACTTTTTCACGATTATATCGTTTTTAACATTTTTCTTAGGCTGTAGGGCTTTCTCTTGTATACTTCAGATTTTTTAACAGTTTGGATTTCTGAGAAGTAACGCAAAAATTCGAAGAATAGCTTTGCGAAACAAAATAGTTTAAACCGATTGAACTTGATCATTGAGCAGGTTCCTCTTGGAGTACTGCTTTCAGTTCAAGAGCAAGCATGGGGCACTATTGTTTAACTTTTTCTCTTGACCATATTCTGTTCTATGAGAATGATTTTGGATTGGCTAGAACTGATAGTTATCTGTGTGGCAGACCTGTATATTCGTTCACATACGAAATACAATTTTGCAGAAACTGACATGAAATAGTCAAGGGTTCTGTACGACTCTAAAATGTATCTTTGATACCATACAATACGCCATTATTCTTGTGCTCCTAATGTCTACATGCAGTGACCAAAAAAGTGCAGTTCTGATTTTAAAGAACGCATTAGGCAGTGAAATGTTCACGAACAGTTGCAAGGAGCACCCCAATTCGTCGCTTTTAAATAGGACATAGTCAGTATTTCACGTTCTACAGGTACTGCGGCAACCCTTGATCGAAGTCTTCTATTTCGTTCATCGCAGCATTCAAGAGGTGGTCTGTATCATCGCTCCCCACCAGCAGCCGTGCTGGAATCTGAGACTTCCATTCCGGGTTTGCAAGTTCTGGTAAATCGCTTATAACGAGGTCGAGATTGCAGTGGAGGAACAGCGATATATCGACAAACGTGGAATCAAGCCGGGTTCGTCGGCTGCACAGCAGAGCTTCAACTGTTTCCAAATCCATTGCGATTTGAGCGGAGGAAGCAGGGTGTCCAAGCACAGCCCTGGCAACGAGCCTAAGAGAAGAAAACTTAGGGCCTTTTGTCCGTTACCAATTCAAAAGATATCGTGAGGTAACATCTCCAGGACGGACGCGCTCTTGATCTAAGTAAGAAGTGATTTCTTTCCGAACAGAGTCTTCTGCAGTGCTTGGAGACTCGTCCAAAAGTCCGTTCCTTAAGAGAAATTTTGAATACAAAGAGTACCGTTAAAAGACGCATTGCAATCTTGGATGACACAGGTGAGCCATCCGGACGGCATGCGGAGGGTTCGAAATCTGCATTTCTAGCCAATATCCCCGTTCTCATAGGGTAATGAATTTCATCACCCTTTTTTTGGGGGGAAATTGGGGTGAGGAGATCCCACTTCACCCTGGCAAGGTGAGGAAGTCCCGCTGGTTGGTGAATCTCACTCGCAATCAAGGTGAGATCACCCCATTTCTCACCCAGTGAGACACACCACGCACCCAGAAGGACCCACCGCTCACCCCGCGGGACCTACCACTCACCTTACAAGGTCAAAAATCATAGCTGACATTGTGTAACGCCATGTCAAACTCTCAACGACAGATGAGCTCGCTTTGCCTATCACGATGCCCCCAGATTGACAGGTATTCTTCCACTTCAGAACAGGACAGATCTTATCATGTAATCTCTGTTGATTAAGACTTTGATCAAGCGCTTGAACCCACTGCATCGGAGCAACACTCCCGTATAGCAATCCAACCTTTTTCTACTCACCGCCTGACGAGTTCATTCTAACAGATGATCCACAGCCGGTAAAAGCTGGAGATTCCGACACTGTTTGGACAATATCAGAAACTACCAATCCTTGAAACCGAAAGAACATCAAATTTTTCTTTAACTCAGAAAGAGAGGACAACGACAGTGTTGATAACCCTGACGACGCAGAAGTCACGAACACGGAGTCAGATAGTTCACAAGACGGTTCTATGAACGCTGATCAACAAGCGAGCGTTACGGAAGAAGACGTTCAATAACTGCATACCGAAATTTTTACGAACCATCCGCAAACAGTACACATATCAAACTCATCAAACGCTCTCAATGCGTGGCAGATTTTAATTCAAGACGTTTGGTTCTTTTTGTTTAACGGAGATGTAGACACTCTCCTGGACAACAGCATTGATTCTATCCACTCTGCAGAGCCATGTCAAGAGAACAACCCGGATTCAAATGATGGAACCCGAGGGCATCTGGAGGGACTCGAAGACTGGGAGTACGCGTCACCTTTTCAGTCATTCAAAATTGACATTGACGGTATCAATCAATCACTAGGGAAGCGTTTCCGTTTAGAATCAAATCATGTTCTAGAACGGATCACACGAGAGGCTGAAGAACGGATCGGTGTACGGAACTTAATTACGCCGACTAACTTAACGAGATTCAGTATACTAGATGTCTTTCTTCCAGAACATTTTATGCTCAAGGTCCTTTCAAATCTGAATCGCGTTCTAAAACGAAGAAGACAAAAACCAACGACACCTATGGAGTTCAAAGGATTTCTGGTCCTGCATGTCTTGGCAGCATCGTACTCTTCGTCAGTCAGCACCATAACAGCCAAGCGAAACAAAGAATTTTTCTTTCAAATGGGCATTAGTAGTGGCCGATACGCAGAAATATTGGGTGCATTATCGTTTGCTGTAGGTCGAAGACAGCGGGTGGAAAGTGATGGAGACCGATGGTGTAACTTTCCGCAACGCGCCAACGCAATGATTACTGAGCTGGATGACGAATTAGCTGCAGTGAACAGACTCTTTCTTTACGTACCTGGCGTGACAATATTTAGTTTAGACGACGATCATCAGAGGTTCCGGTCCAGAGCGGTTGGACAGTTGACCGTGATGTCTCACGTGAATAATCCATAATAAGCTTTAGGACTGGTTAACAACGCGATGTGCTCCGCTCAGAATCCTATGTTTTTAGCCAGTCACCATTCAAGGGCTGGTGAGAAGATCATTGACGTTTGGGAACGTTTGTTTAGGCTGATACAACGAATGCCGACGGTAGGGCCGGTGCGACCAATGACTGATGCTATCTTTGCTTCCGATAGAGGTTATAATGGAAAGAGCACAGTTGATCATATTACAAATCGTATTGGTGCGACTGGAATTGGTACTTGCAAGTGAAGTCTAGACTACCCTTTTGGTTTTGGTCAAGGAGCAATTAGAAAGCGTCATAAGGGCGTAGTCGTGAGCGAATCCGGTTGCGGAGCAATTTTAAAACTCTAAAAGGAAGGCGAAAACCATAACGGGATGTAGAGTTGAGGCCATTGTTTATCGCGAAAGTTTGAGTGGCCGCATAGCTGCTGTTTATCATAACAACGATCGTTTGTTTTCTGCAGAACATTTTACTCTTATTCCGAAAGCTAGCTATGAAGAAAAAAGAATGGAAGTTGATAGGAAGCTTTTCCATTCGATTTATGCCAGCTCTGTGTCTGAAAATGGTACACAAAGCAGCACAACTGGATGTCTTAGCACGACTTCAATTGCTAGATTGAAGGTCATGCAAGCGTTATCGGGCACTGTAGAAGTCACGCTTCTTCAATCAGAAAATCCCGGTTGGTTCCTAAACCGTGCCTTTCAGTATACTTCTCCCATGACACAGGCATTTCTCCCTGCGTTGGCAGACAATCATGACGACCACGTCGAAGCGCTCTAGTCTCTCAGAAGCGGAAAGCAGATTGATCATAGGCCGTTAACGTTTACAATGGAAGAGAATGAAACAAAACAGAGTTTGATGTCTAAGTTTATTCTAATAAGCTACTCTTTGAATACGAAGCCGAACTCGAACCCCACCTTAGATCAACGACCACAGCCTGTAGCTTCCCTAATGTCTTCAAATGCCACTAGTCTTCAAGCGAAGACAAGAAGTGAAATTCTTACCCTTCTTAGTGCTGTGGGTCACCGACATCCTCACTCTCTCCTCAAAAGACACCTCATTGAGAAAGCATTAGAATTGAAAACCTCTGTGGAGAACAACCTTGTAGAATTGTTTATACCGGCAGGACAAGAACTCAGACACTCGTAAAAACTGGATATGACGAAACATGAGCTTCTGGACGCTCTGTACAGGGCGTCGCTAACGCGTTGGGTGATGAAGCTACTGGTAAGCTCAGTTGGGATGAAAGAGGGCAAGTTCAATGAATCTCGGATTTTGAATGCTTTTGTGAGATTTAGGTGACATTCAGGAGTCTCACCTCTTACAACAGATGTATCTCTTTTGCGTAAGAACTGGTCTGAGGTTAGTACCTGTGTGGACTAGTGCGTGTCCGTTGTGAATTTGGGCATATGCGTGTCGGTCTCTTCTGATTGTTATTGGTTCCACTTGGATGGTGAGCTGATTACATGGACTGCAGAATATCTGAGTTGGAGCCGCTCACAAATAGTCGGTTGCAAAGCATATAAATACCGGTGGCAGTTCTTGGATACCAGGAGAGCCAAGGCAAGAAGAGAGACGAAGACAAAACGTCGAGTTCTACCCCCGTGTAGTAAACCAATTGTTATCCGATCTATAAACCCAACGCCATGCCTAGTCATAACTTTTAATTGTTATGGGCCCAGAAAGTTCTTCATCTGATCTGCCAACACGTCCCCGTTTTTCGTAGGACATCCGAAATGTTCCGTGGACCGACGGAAAGAGGAGTCAAGAGCAGTACGCGAACGCCGTTTCGCTATGGCAAGCCTTTCACCAGACTTCGGCAGATTCGAACGATAACAAGATCCGACCCGGTTTACAAGGCATCATGCTTCTTTCCCAGCTCTTTGGCCGAGCCCGTGATATCTGCAAGGCGATACCAGCAGACACCGTCCGATCCGAAGCCGGTGCGCAAGCTATAGTCGATGCACTGTACAAGAGAGATCCACCGGCTGTAGTTTCTGATGTCTATCAGGATTTTTCGGCGCTTCTGAATACGAAGAGGAATGCCAATGAGAGCTTCAAGAACTTTGAGTCGCGCTTCCAAGCGCATGTTTCCAGAGTTAACGCTCACGGATCAGAAGCTACGCTATCAGTGTAATTGTGGTGCAATGCCCCAAAGACGAAAAACACCGAAAGACGTTCGGGATCTTCCTCTCACGAGGTGAACCCAGTTGGGTAGAGCCCTCCCAGAGGTGTCACGGCGGAGCCGGTTTGTAAGACCAGGGACACCTGTCGCGACTCGCGCAGGGAGGTGAAGGCGAAGAATCGGTATCCGCGTGAGCGGGGTGTGATCCTCAGTAGAGGTATGTTTCCACGTAAGTGGGGGTGTGTCAGCGGATGCGCACACGAGGGCCGCGGGTAGCGGGAGGTGCTACCCTAAAAAAGGGGAAAAGAAAAGGCGGAGAGGAGGAAGAGAGGACGAAGTGAGTCGCAAGAGCGACGAACAGATACGGCAATGCCGGTGGACAGGACTCCCTATACAGGGCGAAACACCAATATGATTGGAACAATTATACTCCCAAGGATGGGCTTCTTTAGATGTGCAAGGGGGTTAGATGTCCCGTGGTTTACGGCGTTTCCCTCCAAGGGGGAGTGGAGCACGCGCGCAAGCGGCAACAACTAGAGCCAATTCCCCAGGTTGGGGTCCCTTGTTGGGGAAGGTTTACTGGTGCGACGGCAGTGCGCCGTCGCACTAAGTACTAGCTTCCCAGAAATGGGTGTGAAAATAATAAATAATATTAACTAAAATACTCCACATTTCGTGGCAACATCCACTACTGTGGCCAACCGCCAATTGACCCAAAACCCTGTCCCACGTGTCCATACCCACCATTGTGGGGCGTAGTTCATACACGCACTACACAACCGATAATATCGGGAAAACGATCAAGTACCTAGAATCCCTCCCTGAGGGCGTTGCACTTCATATCCCCCCCTAAGACGGGAAAACGACCGCGGACGCGGAGGATTCCCAGACGAAAATGGGTGATAAAAGCGCGTGCTCTGTCTCCGGTTCTCCGGTTAATCCCTCTGCATCAGAGTCACCAAGCGCACAAACGACAACAACAGCCACCCTCGACAAGGGAGAAATGAACGACGACAACAACATCAACAACCACAGCCAACCTCCGAGGCTTCTCGGGCGATACACCACCGGTTTTCGGTCAGTTCCCCTGCCTCAGGGCGATCGACATCCGGTACAACCGGGGAATATGGCTGCTGCAGCCGACCATCCCTTCGCACTACCACCTTCGGTGGTGTCCTCCGGAACCACTCCGGTGTCCAACTGGCCAACCTACAACACCCTGGTGGGGCTCAACCCGATGAATCGGAATCACGCGTCGCGCCTGCGCCTTGCCCCGTGGTTCCACCCGGTCGCTGTCCTCAATGAGGGCTTGGTCACCGCTTACGCGGATGGCTCAGACACCCTTCCGGGGGATCTGCCCAGAGCAGTCACCACATCGTGGGATTGGCGTCACCGGATTGCGATTCCGCGTCACCACCTCCGAAGGAATTCGGGCGAGACCGTCGCTGCGGTGCACACCGCGTTGACGCGCATGGCATATCAACGGCAGAGCCGGGCTCCATTCGATGTACCGGTCCCACCGGAGTTTGGCTTCGACGTTACCTACTTCCGCACTCGAGGGGAGGTTGGGTACGGCGAGAACCTGTTCCGCCTCGAGACCCTCGCTTGGAGGAATTTCCCCGCAGCGCGGCAAGAAGCCCTTTGCTGGGAGCGACCGATCATTCCGGCGGAGTTCAGGTACCTTCCCCGGCAATACCGGTCCAACTGTCTCCAAAACTTCATCCGCTACGAGCGGCGTTGGCGATCCCGATTCGGGTATTTTATCCCGTATCAGAACGTGGAGATAGAGCGGATTGCGCCGCCTCACCGACTAGGTCGGTATGTAGCACTCCCCGAGTGGTGGCGCTTCCATGAAGCCTGCCGGGGGTGCTACATAGAACTCCCGCCGGTACTTACGTACCTCGGTTCGCTGCTCATGCAGGATCCCCGGTCGGGGTTGTGGTCCATAGTGGTTACGGAGTGGGCGGCCCGCACTGCGGCTTATATCCTCAACGAGGCTTACGACCAGTATCGTCTCTGGTTCCTTCAACCGCGTGTGCGGGCAGCGATCCGAAACCTGGATCTTCGCATCCCCCTTGGGGGCCAGGCCAACAATGAAGAGGTCCTCCAATTACTTGGGTACATCGACAGCGTTAGCTGGAGTGAGGTCCCACTGGAGCAAAGTGGTCGTCTGGATGGCGGCAGCGGTAACACCAGTGGTCCGGGACTCGGTAGAAACACCGCCCTTGCGGGGGATTTTATCTACTTCGACCCCTGGGAGTTCCGGGAAATTTCCTCCGAGGAGGCGCGCGAGCTTCGCGATACGCCCCGGCATGTGCTGGAAGACCACCCTGTTGGGTACGTCGATTCTGACGACTACTACCGCGCATACGGCGGGGATGACCCAATGGTCGATAACGAACCGGAAGAACCCGGGGAGATGGACGTAGGGGAAACCGGCGCTAGCGCGGAAGTTTTCCCAGAGGAGGTATCTCCGGCCGAGCCGGCTGCTGACCCTTCAGCGGCAAGTGCCGGACCTTCTATCCCCAGCGGGGTGATGGCGAATGAAAACGAGATCATCGCACGTTTTCTCCGGGGTGCCGGTCAGAGCGCTGCCGAGGTATCGGGGGATGTCACCACCATGGCGGACGCGTTGGCCTACCGCCTCGCTGGTGGTTACGCCCCGGACGATGGGGGTGAGTGAAACCTCTAGTCCAGTTTCCTGGTTCTTCTTTCCCTGGCTATGCCAGTTAGTGTAGTGTAGTATTGGGGGGAGCTAGCTGCTCCCTTGAATAAACTTTCCCGTTTAGAACGGTGCTTCTCTGTTGAGTACCCCGTCTTCGACGGACCTTGCCTTGTTATCCTTTCCTATCGCTCTCCGCTCGCGCGGCAACGTTACCCAACTTGGGCATTAACCAGCGAGGCTGGGGCTGCAGTTCCCGTTTGACGGTGGTATCGCAGGACCTGCGACCGTGGGAGGTGTTCCATTGGCTCCCACGTATCCCCACTGGGGTCGTACCCGTACCAGCGGACGCGGTATTGTAGAATACCATCCTGGTCCCAAGTGTGTCCGACAAGTCGTTCTACTACGAACTCTCGTTCGTAGACCTGCCGGCCGTGCCGGGTGGTGGTTGTACTCCCTTGCGGGGGCTGCCCGCTGTGCGGTATAATGTCCCTTAGCAGGGTGTTCGGCGATAACTCCGGCGTTGCCGTGCGCTGTGATAGCGGCCGCTGCTCATGCGGGAAGATATCCCTCAAGAGGGTGTGTGGTGCCACGGTTTTCACCGGCAAGTCATTCCCCATTGGGGCAGGCTCATTTCCGCTTTCGCGGTATTGCGGGCGAACCGCCAGTCGGCGGGGGACTTGGGCTCCGCCTTCGCGGTTGAGCTCAAGAACCGCGGGTTTGCGGGAAGATGACCGCTCCTGCGGAATCGGCATTTCCACAATCCCCTGGGGGGTCCCGTGCGACACGGTGATTGGGTGGCAAACCGCCTCCCTGCCAGGCGCACGAGCGCTCTGCACCATACGTTCCGGCGATGCAGTGGTGTCCCCGGCTACTGACGGGTTGCCTGGGGCTAACTCCGGTACACTGGTATTTTGGTCAAAATTCCCCTTTGGGGGGTGCCGGGCAGGTGCCGATGACACCCTTTTCAGGGGCTTGGCCGCTAAGTGCGGTGCACCGTCTCCATGCAGAGGAGCAGCGTCCGGTATGACCGGTTTCGAGCGTGCGATGGCGTGCGTTTTTTCCGAGTTCCTCGGTTCTTCCCCGCAGCGTTGCGGGAGGTGGCGCAAATTATTCCCCGGAACGGGGGTTTCAATTCCGTCGACGACGGGAGGCGTTTCCGGCGCTTGCGGGCCAGGGCCTGAAACTTCGGCTGCGGCTTGGCTGCCCTTTTCCCCAGGTTGGGTGTGGGGATTTCCCAGCGGCGCTGGTGTATCTGGGCGCCTCTTCTCCGCAGGGCGCGGGTCTGATCGACCTGATTGAACCGCTTCCGCGGGGACTTCCGCCAACGGCGGCTTCGAGGCATCGCCCTGCTCAGGGGATTGAGGGCGATCGTCGCCGTATTCCCGTAACGGGGATCCCTCCCTGACAGGGCCGTGCGGTAGCTGCGTTTCAACATCCCGTTGCGACGGCAATATCGTTCCTCGAAAACGAGTGTTCTCCTCCCCCTTCTTAGACGGAGCGGTGGGATAAGGGATAACAATCCCCGCCTGGCGGGTGTAAATTCGCGCCAGGGGGGCGGGCGCTGAGAGTCCCGAATTACCCGGCTGAGCCGGTGAGTCCGACAGGGTCGGTAGGTCTGAAAGTCTCCGGCTGGGGTGTGGTAGTACCGTAGGCCTAGTACTCCCGGAGGATTCCGGTGTTGCAGAGTCCGTAGAAACGGGATGTTTTGAATCCAGGATTACCTCTGAGGAGGGAGGGGGGGCGCGTACGACACGATTGCGGGAGATCCGCTCGTGTGCTCCACCTATCTCTACAACGACAGTGTCGGCATTAACAGAGATGGCCTTGAAGGGTCCGTCCGCCACAGGCGAGAGTTTGTGACGCTTCTCCCGTTCCGGGTTGTAGTACTCCTTCCTGATGAAGACGTAGTTATTTGCCCGAATCGGGGGGGTCTTTCCTCGCAAGCGAGCGTCAAAATCCCGCTTGTAAGCGGCTTTGGCCCGTGCCATAGACTTCCGCGCAGCGGGGACCAGCTTGGAAAGCCATTGCTTCCATTGCTGCCGGTAGATACCCACAGATGGGAAATTGTCCAAGGTAGCTTGGGGTTCCAGCGCCACAGGCGGGGGTGTTCTAGATAGAACCAACTCGAATGGCGAAAATCCGGTAGTCCGGTGTACCTGCGTATTGTACGCATAGGTTACCGCATCATCGTACATGTCCCAGTTCTTTGGGTGCTCTGCGACGTAGGAACGTAACGCCGCGAGTAACGTCCGGTTAAACCGTTTAACTTGCCCATTACACTGGGGGTGGTAGGTAGTCGTGAACAAGTTCTTGACATCCAGGATGCGACGAACATCCTGGAAGAACTTGCTCACGAACTGTTTCCCGTTATCGGAGAGCACCTCTACAGGGGGACCGTAGACAAAAATCCAGTGCGTCACCAGAGCCTGGGCCACCGTGAGAGCGGTTATCCTCCGAAGAGGGACGGTCCGTACCAGCTTAGAAAAGCGGTCGGTAATGACAAGTAGAAACTTGTTTCCACGTTTCGTGGTGAGTAATGGTCCGAGAATATCGATCGCGATAAACTCGAGCGGCGTCCTTGCGGGGAATAGTTTCATCTTGTTCGCATTTTTGGGGAGCTTGACGCGATTCTTCGCGCATTCGCTACAAAACCGCACGGTTGCGTAGCAATCCACCGCCAGGGCGGGCCTCCAATGGGGGCGTAGTGTGATAGATGTAACACCCGTGACTACAGGGAATGAGGTACCACAATCTGTGGGCGGGCTTCGACCTTCATTACGAGGTAGCCTTTGTCGTTTACCCCGAAAGGGAGATCTTCACCACCGTTGATACGGGCACGAACCCTCGTACAGAATGGGTCGCCGAATTGTTCTCGGATCATTTCTTCCGGTGATACCGGTACGAAGTTTCCCGGTAACCGGTTCTCAGATTCATCTCGCGATGCGAGTAGTTCGTCAAATTCAGCATCCTCGTCCCAGTTTTCTGGCCCAGCCTCGACGGCACATTCCGGATTATCCGGGTCTATGGCCATGAAACATGGGACTTCATCATCCTCCGTTGGGAGTGCTTCCCCACTTGTGGGTAACCGCGACAAAGTGTCGGCCTGGGTGTTCTGCGCGCCCTTTTTATAAATGACTTGAAAGTCATATTCCGCGAGGCGGAGTCTCCAGCGCATGAGGCGTCCCGACGGGTCGGAGATATTCATCAACCACCTCAATGAGGAATGATCCGTGTACACGGTGAAGTGAATTCCCGTAAGGTAGGGGCGCAGAGTGGTCATCGCCCATATGACGGCGAGGCACTGTTTCTCCGATACGGAGTAGTTCCGCTCATGAACATTGAGCGAGCGCGACCAATAACCATTTGGATGTCGTTCCCCCTTGGGGGTGGTTTGGAAAAGGGCACACCCGACTTGGTAGTGGCTCGAGTCCGTATCTACGGAGTATGGCAACCCAAGTTTTGGGAGATGTAGGATTGGTGCTGATGTGACAGCCTCCTTCAAGGAGTTGAAGGCTTCCGATTACTCGGGCGTAAATGTTCCCAGTTTTGGGGGATTCCCCTTTCGCAACAACGCGTTCAGGGGCGCCGCAGTATCCGAAAAGTTCGGGATAAACCGTCGATAGACGTTGACCAGCCCCAGAAAGGAGCGCAGTTCCGTTTGAGTACGGGGCTCTTTCGCCTCGATGAGGGATTTTACTCGAGCTTTCTCGATCGCTAACCGTACAGGACGGATAATGTGACCCAGATACTTCACAGTATCTGTGAAAAACTCGCATTTCCTCAACTTGAGGGTTATTCCCGCATCGCGGAGTACGGTCAGCACGTCTTGGACGTGAGTGAGATGGTCGTCCAACGAGTTGGAGAAGATGATAATATCATCAAGGTAGACCAGACAACTCCGCCACTTAAAGCGGTTGAGTAGAATATCTACTGCACGCTGAAAGTTGGGGGGGCGTTGGTTAACCCAAATGGCATCCGCTTGAAGCGGTACGTTCCTGCGTGGCAGGTGAATGCGGTTTTGTCGCGATCCTCCTGTCTGACAGGTACTTGCCAATATCCCTAATTGGCATCAAGGGCCGTGAACACGGTGGCGTCTCTAAGGGAGTCAATGCACTCGTCCATACGAGGGATAGGGTACGTGTCCCTAACGGTCACGGCATTGAGCCGGCGGTAGTCGACACAGAACCTCCAGGTTCCGTCGGCCTTTAAAGCCAGTACAACTGGGGATGCCCAGGGTGATTGAGCGGGCTCAATCACACCTGCGCGGAGCATCTTGTCTACTTGGGACTGCTCCTCTTCCCGAGCTTTCGGACCTGCCCTGTAAGGGGGTTGTGCAACCGGTCGCGCACCGGGGATTAAATCGATCCGGTGTTCCGTTGCATTAATCTCGCCAAGCGAGCCATCCCACATTGTGTTGAATTCCCGTAACATGGTACGGAGTTTGTCCCGGTGCGACTCTGGCACGTGGCTGAAGTCCAGCGCTTCAAGTGCTTTTTCCGGATCATTCCAGTCGTTGCTCGATGGAGCATTGTCCTGTGGAACAGGTGTGGTTCGCAATTCGGAGTTACTCGGTATGTTCGACGCTGAAGTAGCGGTTTCCTCCCCCTCCTTAGACTTGACGTCTTCGAACGGCGGGGCGAACTCTTCAGAAGGGGTGGTAACTCCGAGTACATCGGCGGCTGTCATCTTCGTTGGCAGCATTCCCATAGGATGGGGGGTTACAATCCCAATTACTTGGTGTTTTACCAGATACTGGGGGTGTTTGCCAAGGTTGGCAACCAATATCCGGAAAGGAACATCCGGGGAAATGGAGACAATTCCATTAGCCAGCGCCAGCTGGGATTTCTCGTAGAACGAGGCGAGGGGTTGTATAACCCGAAGACCGTGTTGACGGGAATTTACCTGTACCCAGACTTGGGACTCACCCGGTAAAGAAACCGAGGCAGCGACGCGGAGCTTGGTGGACTCGCGGGACGCGGGCGGTGGTTCCTGCGCAGCAGGGAGAGGAACGTGTTTCCGAGAGGACCGCTTTAGCGGGCGGCGAACAATCGGAACCGACGATCCGTCGTCAAGTTCTACACGCCTGAGGCGGGGCCTGATTGCGTCGACAAATCTGTCGCAGTAATCACATCCCAGTATGACTGGTGCTGCCAATGAACGGCAAACGATGAAGTCCAACTTCACCACAGAGGTACCAAGTCTCACGACGAGGTCCACTGTGCCCACCGTTTGTAACGGATTGTTGTTCGCATCCGAAATGTCGGGGACCGCGTCAGAGCGGATACGAGACCACACAAGCGGGGGTAACAGTGCTTCCACAACAAAGTTGGGGCCTGCACCTGTATCCAGGACGGTGAGAAACCTCACCATAAACTGGGGGTCAAGGCCAAGGTCGGCATAGACCTTATAGTTGCGCTTGGCCAAGACCAAGACTCTACCGGGAATTCGGGGATTTTTACTCCGTATCCACGGGCGACGCAACACACCGAGGTGCGCAGAGTCCGCGTCAGCGGTGGCTTTCCTCGAGAGGACTTTCACCGGGGAGCGAGGCGAGGACGCCTCGGGCGCCAACAGCCTCGTTCTTGAGGACGCCTCTCCCAAAGGGGAGACTCCCTCAGTTAGTTTTCCGCCTTCGGCGGTGGGTTGATATCCTCGACAACGAGTGCTTCATCCCGTTGACGGGGGTTTCTATCCGCATAAGCGGGGGTTGCAACGGATGGTTGCGTGATCTCCCGAATCGGGGTGCATGAAGCTTGCCGCGCACGCGGGGTCTGTGGTAGGGCATGGGAAAAGTCCGTTTTAGCACGGAGGTAGGAAGCCGTCGGGACGGAACGTTTCTCCTCTGGAGTGAGGGCCTCATACTTTGCCACCACCTTGGCCATATCCTTCAGTGAACAAATACACTGAGGTGAGGTATGGCCATGGGCATAGCACAGGTGGCAAATGAGAGCCAATACCGCGACACGCGGATTATTATTCCGAGTATCGGAGAAGCGAACCGCAGGGCGGGTGTCAGTCCACCCAGGCCGTTGATAACGGGATTGACCGTTTGAAAACGGGAGTCGTTGGGGTTGAACCTGACTGTTACCACCGTACAAAACGGGGTCTTCCGTTCCCGTATCACGGGTCATCTCCGTCGTTGACGGTAAATCACTGGTGGGTATCGACACACCATCCTCCAGCACCAAATGCACGGTATCAAATCCCTGTGCAAGGTTCCCATCCGTGGTGAGCGGGAGAGAGGAAGCTTCGCTTTCCAGCAACAACGCGTTGGCGGATTTAGACCGATTGTTCGGAGTTCTTGCACGAAGTGCATCCCCTTCCGCTCGGGCGTGTTGGACCAGCTCGAGATAGGTGATCCTCCGCTTGTCCTCCCGATAACGGGTAACTAAACTCCGGATTGCCGGGTCAAGACCATCGATTAACATGGTACTGCGCTCCCCAGCGGGGTATACGTTACCACATCTGTGGAAAGCCTTGTTAAGGCGCACCGAGTAATCGGTCTCGGTCTCTCCAGCACGCTGGCGTGTATCTTGCAAAGCGAGGATAGCCTGCTGAATAGTGGTGTTGGTGGCGTAGGAGCGCAGAAGATACTGCACAGCCTCCGGCCAGCAAAGTAACTCCTCCCTCGGAGGCACGAGAAGATCCTCTGACAGAGTTGTATTGGTCCTCCGCCACTCCCCGTAAGAAATACGGTAAAGCCAAATAGGCTTGTCCCTCATTCATACCAAGGATATCGGCCTCCGCTACAAAGCGGGATAGGAAATCCAGTACTAGGACTGGGTCCTCTCCAGTAAAATACTGGTTGCGGAGCGAGAGCTGCATTCGCTTAATGCATTCTCGCACCTTTCCCGTACCACGGGGCGTACGTCAAAGTGACGAGTCTTCGAGCCGGTAGTACCGGTATGATAAAAGCTTCCGGTAATCCGGGTTTGTCGGTTTCAATTCCTGGAGACCGGGGTGTCTTCTCCCCTTCTGGCGGGTTCGGACCACACCTTCAGTGGCCCATGACCACTTCGAGCGGGAGGAGTAGCCTCGCTTCTCGTCCTCCGAGTCGGAGTCCGAGGAGCTCGAGCTAACCGAATGGTTTCGGGATGAGTCCGACGATGTCGAAGAATCGGAGTCCGAATATTTTCGGTGGTGTTTCCGTCGATGACGGCGTTTCTTCTTCCCAGCAAGCTGGTCGTTGTGCGATGCCTCGTTTACCGGATCATCCGGGAATGGTTTGTCCATGAGGACGAACTGCTCCAGCGTCTCCAGGCGGGCACCAATCCGATCAAATTGGGCCTCAAATCCTTCGATGAAGGTGGCGGGTTGTCCCAAACTCTCCAACACGGAGTTGAAGTCAGACCGTAAAATACGGAGTTCCTCGGCGACCTCCTTTACGGGGGTTGCCAACACCACCTTTTGGAGGGATTTTAGTTCCCCTACAAGGGTGTCATAGGCGGTCCACAGAGCGCGGATCTGGGATTCCAGGGAAGTCCCCTGCGGGTTGTTATCGCCCGTTCGACGGGGGCTTGAAGCCGCGACAGCGGGAGCAGGCCGGGGTGCCTGGGGCACTGCGACAACAGCCGGAGTCGATGCTGCACTCCCCTGCGGGGGTGATAACGAGGGCAAAAGAAGGTTCCGGGGGTCCCGGTCGGGGGTATCATTCCACAATGAAGCGGCGCCGGCACGTCTGCACTTTTCCGTATAGGGATACGGGGTACGAACCGAACTTCGGAAGTGTCCGCGTTGTCGCGGGAGCGACTACGCGTAACCACTGGCTCCGCATTGGAGGGATTTCTCGACATGAGAAAATACCGTTACGACGGGAAACGATCACGGAACTTCCGGTAAATAAAAACAATCCTCGTAAGAGGGAAACCAAAAACCGATTCTAAGTCAGGAGACCACTTTGTGGTGCAATGCCCCAAAGGGGAAAAACACCGAAAGACGTTCGGGATCTTCCTCTCACGAGATGAACCCTGTTGGGTAGAGCCCTCCCAGAGGTGTCACGGCGAAGCCGGTTTGTAAGACCAGGGACACCTGTCGCGACTTGCGCAGGGAGGTGAAGGCGAAGAATCGGTATCCGCGTGAGTGAGGTGTGATCCTCAGTAGAGGTATGTTTCCACGTAAGTGGGGGTGTGTGAGCGGATGCGCACACGAGGGCCGCGGATAGCGGGAGGTGCTACCGTAAAAAGGGGAAAAAGTAAGGGCGAAGAGTAGCAAGAGAGGACGAAGTGAGTCGCGAGAGCGACGGGGGCGAACGGCGATTCCGGTAACAATATCCCTATACAGGGCGAAACGCCAATGCAATTGGAACAATTATACTCCCAGTGATGGGTCCCTTTAGATGTGCAAGGGGGTTAGATGTCCCGTGGTTTACGGCGTTTCCCTCCAAGGAGGAGTAGAGCACGCGCGCAAGCGGTAACAACTAGAGCCAATTCCCCAGGTTGGGGTCCCTTGTTGGGGAAGGTTTACTGGTGCGACGGCAGTGCGCCGTCGCACTAAGTACTAGCTTCCCAGAAATGGGTGTGAAAATGATAAATAATATTAACTAAAATACTCCACATTTCGTGGCAACATCCACTACTGTGGCCAACCGCCAATTGACCCAAAACCCTGTCCCACGTGTCCATACCCACCATTGTGGGGCGTAGTTCATACACGCACTACACAACCGATAATATCGGGAAAACGATCAAGTACCTAGAATCCCTCCCTGAGGGCGTTGCACTTCAGTAATATAGTATCACGTGACGACTCCTTATAGTATTACCTAGCACCTGTTCATTTCAAATTCATATTGCTCAATATAATTCAAATACCAAAACGCTTCCTATAAGAGGAACGGCTTTTGGTATCAAGATGATGAGAAGCAGTAGCTTCCATCGTTGCAGTGTGTAAACGTGAATTTCAATTGTCGATATTGCTCCTCTCTTATATTTGATAGCATCTAGGGTGGATCCTATCCGCTAAATGGCCCAGACACGCAAACACTCATATCGACCTACGATGAGCTTTGGAACGCGAAACCGTAGGAACGGCGCTGAGAACGAGGTCGCGGACACAGTAGATGTCTCAGAGGTTCTGCAGCAGCTGATACAACTGCAAAATACTGTTCAGAACCAGGCTAATCTCATTTCGACTCTCCAGAGTCAGCTGAATGACCGTCAGAGTGATCATGGAGGCCACTCCAATATTGGAGCTAGTGCGTTCAAGGCTCCTCCAGTTCCAATCTTTAAAGGATCAGTCACAGATCTCAAATCCGAGCGGGTGAAAAGCTTTTTCTATTCAATCGAGAAATACGGCTCATTGTGCAACTATACGGAGGAAAAGATGGTTGCTCTGGCTGAATGTCACTTACAAGATCGAGCAGCATCCTGGATACTCCGTTTAGAACGCGAAAATCAGCAGCCAAAGACTCTCGCAGAACTGAAGCAAGAAATGATTCGTGAGTTCGTACCGACAAACGAGAGAGCTGCTGCTCGAGTGCAGTTAATGGATATCAAACTGAAAGATTCTAAGGACTTGAATGAAAATCTTGGGCTCTTCGAGGATTTGATTTCGTTGTGTGGCACTCCTACTAATGAAGCGTACATCTACTTTTTCAACAGCTTGCCTAAATCTTACAAAGGAAAATTTGCAGAACGCTTCCCGGACTCTGAACCCATTGATTGCACAGGTCGCCCGAGCATTCATGTAGCCTATGATTATGCTAGAACGCTGGGGCTTTCTATGAAACTCAGTGGCGAGTTTCAGAAGAATGCTAACGGAGACAGCAAAGGGCACGATAAAAAGAAGAATAAGAGAGGAAACAAGACCTTTGACAACAGGAAGTATACTAAAGACGACAATTCCGTTTATTGGGGTTCAGCCAAGAAAGGGGAGAACACTTTGTACAGAAAGTATGACAGGTGTTTCGAATGTGGTAAAAAAGGCTAGAGCGATCCGAAACATCCTTCTCGCCTTGAAGGAGTGGCTAAAGCGAAGGAAAACTCAAAAAACGAATAAAGCCGCACGCTGGGGCGGCTCTCGGAGGTTGTAGTGAGAGGCCTCGTCTCTCTGCAATGACAGTGGCAGAAGAGGAAAACTGGATGTATGAAGCACATTTTGGGGGACATCCGGTGACAGTATTACTTGATTCGTTCGCGTCCCACAACTTCATGGCATTGGCCACTGCTAAGAAGTTTGGTTTTGAGATTGAGAACACAGAAAGCGTCGAAGTGGAACTTGGGGACAAGACTGTTAGGCCTGTCGTAGGTCGAGTAACAGCAGTTTTGAACATCAAGGGATGCTTGGCTACAGAAAGTGTGTTTCTCCTCGATATGGACAGCGAAGACAACACACCACTGTTAATTCTCGGAAGATCTTGGTTAAAGAACCACAACCCAGAGGTTAACTGGTCCAGTAACGCATTGACGTTAACGAAACGGGACGGCTCACGAGTGAAGGTTCTACCAAGGAACAGTTCAAATTCAAGCACCACGACCTTTGTGAAGAGAATGTCTTTTAAGAAAATTGCTCGTGTATTGAAGAAGGGCAACTGTGAGTTGTACATGGCACGGATTACTGAAAGTATTCCATCCCACTTAGAAAAGGTCGAAGGCCCCAAAGACTTCAAAGATATAATCGCAGAGTATCAAGACATTTTTCGTGAAGAATTGCCAGAAAAACTCCCACCAAGCCGAAGAATGGATTTTGAAATCAACTTGAAACCAGAAGAAATCCCTCCCGTACGACCGGTGATTCGCCTATCGCCAAAGGAGCTGAAAGAACTGAAAGTTCAACTGCAGAAGTACGTTGATAGAGGAATTCTTCGTCCTTCATCCTCTCCTTTCGGTGCGCCAGTATTCTTTATTAAGGAAAAGAACGGCGATCTTCGCATGATATGCGATTATAGGGCTTTGAATAAGATCACGATTCCTGATTCAAGCCCTATCCCTCTGATTGATGAGACGATCGATCAGGTAGCTGGGGCAACAATATTTTCCCAGCTGGATCTCATTTGGGGTTATCATCAGATGAGATTGAAAGAAGAAGACTGTCATAAGACAGCTATTAGGACCCTGTTTGGTTCATTCGAATGGCTTGTCTTGTGTTTTGGGTTGACGAACGCTCCAGCAGCGTTTTCACGACTACTAGCCAGTCTATTTCAAGAGCTTCTTGGCGAATGCATGGTACTGTATCTGGACGATATTCTGATATACAGTAACACGGCAGAAGAACACAAGGGACATCTGAGACGTGTATTCGAGATTCTACGAAGACACAAACTCTACCTATCACCGAGCAAGGGCAGCTTGGGACATGAAGAAGTAGAGTACTTGGGTTACAACGTTATTTCCAAGGCCATTAGCACACAGAGACGTTTGGTGAAAGCAGTCGAAGACTGGCCAACACCAAAGAATGTGAAGGAGGTTGAAAGATTTTTAGGCCTTGCTAACTTCTACAGACGCTTTATGAAGAACTACTCCGGTGTTTAATTGCCTTTGACCAAGATAATGCGCGAGAAGGAGTTCAGATGGCCAGAAGGAGAAGAGAATGCGTTCAAGAATGTTAAGCAGTTGTTAACAAATGCACCTCTTCTAAGACACACTTCGTCGGCCAAACCATTCGTCCTGACTACCGAAGCGTCGAAGTATGCTGTGGGAGCCACGTTGGAGCAAGAAGGTCATCCAGTCGCATACCTCTCTCACAGATTGACCGACACAGAGACGAGATGGGACACAGGTGTTCAGAAGCTCTTAGCAGTAATGATTGCACTAAGAAAGTGGGCAGTCTACCTCCGAGATAGGCCTTTCATCTTGAAGACAGATCATGTACCAATCAAATATCTACAGTCGAAGACCAAACTGACAGGTAGACAGATGCAATGGATAGATGAGCTACAGAGCTACAATTTCACAGTGGAGCATCTATCAGGGTCAAAGAACGGTGCGGCGGATGCTTTGAGCAGGAAAGTGGAAAGCTCAGTGATGCTGAAAGCGCTACGTTGGAAAGACAGTACTCTTGTACGAAGAATTCAGGAGAGCTAAGCGAAGGAAAAATGGTCCACGGAATTAATCGCTTGGCTTTTGAAGAAAGACGGACCACACTCTAAGAAGGTACAGATGTATGGTGGAAACTACCAACTAGAGGACAACAAGCTTTACTGGACTGTAGCATGCTCCAAAAGACTTTTCATACCAAAAACAGGAAACCTACGAAACGAAGTCATTGCTGAAGTCCACACATCCGCTCATTTTGGCGTTGAGAAAACCTCCTATCAGTGTGCAAAACACTTCTACTGGAGAGGAATGTACAAAGAAGTCGCAAAGTTCGTTGGTTCTTGCCATGATTATCAACAAAACAAAGAAGAACGTTCGAGAAGAAAGGGAATGCTACAACCTCATGCAGTTCCTAACAGATGTTGGGAAGTATTGACGATGGATTTCTTGACAGAATTCCCTACATCGGAGAGAGGGAATGATTCGGTATTTGTCATTGTTGAGAAGCTATCGAAACGCAGCATTTTCATTCCTACGAATAAGGAAATCACTTTGGCGGATGCAGTTCAAATTTTGTTTGATAACGTATTTTCCAAACACGGTATGCCCATCAAGATCATCTTGGACAGAGATCCTCTATTCATAGCGAAGTATTTTGAAGGTATCACAGAGATGTTGAACATCGAGAAGAACATGGCAACTAAGGGACACCCGCAGACGGACGGACAAAGTGAGAATACTATCCGTACTTTGAGTCAGATGTTAAGGCAGGTTATCCAGAACAATCCCAAGGATTGGGATTGGATGCTAAGCGCGTTGTGGTTCGAATACAACTCTACGAGACACAAAATCACAGAGCTCACTCCGTTCGAGGTGGACCTCGGATTCTTGCCACAGTCGCAATTGAGCATGGATACAGGAACTGGTGAACAGTGTGATGCTGCAATTGAGATACTGAAACGACGTAATATGTGTCAGTCTGCTGCACGGGAAAACTTGGCTGTCGCAAAAGCTCGACAGGTGTACTATGACAACCAGAAACGAAGAGAGGCTTCCTTTCGCGTTGGAGATTTGGTGATGCTAGAGCTTGCTGGTACTGGCCTTCATGCTCGTTCCGATCTACCGAAGAAGTGGAGACCGAAGTTTGTCGGTCCGCTTGCCGTGACTGAAGTACTGGGGCCCGTGACGTACAAAGTCGAGTTACCGCCGACTATGAAGCGAGCACACAACGTCTTTCACGTGTCAAAGCTTAAGAAGTATTTCAGACCAGAGAACGATACCTCGTCAATTTCAGTAGTTATTGATGCTGATGGAAATGTGGAGCAAGAGGTGAAAGCAGTTCTGGATAAGAAGAAGTCTCGAAGAAAAATTCACTATCTGGTTCAATTCGAAAATGATGCACCAGAAGACGCAATATGAATGGCGAAAAGCGAATTGCGCAACTGCAAGGATCGCATCCAAGAGTTTGAGAAATCAGCTAGGACGCATAATTTCAAGAAGGGGGTGAATGTAATATAGTATTACGTGACAACTCCTTATAGTATTACCTAGCACCTGTTCATTTCAAATTCATATTGCTCAATAGAATTCAAATACCAAAACCCTTCCTATAAGAGGAACGGCTTTTGGTATCAAGATGATGAGAAGCAGCAGCTTCCATCGTCGCAGTGTGTAAACGTGAAGTTCAATTGTCGATATTGCTCCTCTCTTACAATCAGAGGCACTGGTGGCCTTTACTCTGCTGGCCAATTCCAGTGTTGACAGTAACCAGCGCGTTTCTGTACTAGCAAACTGTGCACCGAAGGAGTCTTCCTGCACATCAACTTCTAGCACAAATGAGTTTCTGAAGGCAGTATCTTAAGAATCAATTGCGTCCGTACTGCGTCAGTGTGACAAAGTTCGAGCTTCTCCCAGCTCTTTGCAATCAAACAATCTGTCTTCGAATGCATCCTTTGCTACACCTCTGCGATCAGGAAGCCGCAGACCTACGCACAAGTAACGCAGAACCCCTGAGCAGATTATGGAACCCAAGCAGAAGACCAAGTGTAATCGCTGCAGTAAGTACGGACTTGGGCTAATGACCATCGCCGTGAAGGGTCACTCAAACAGGTTTTTAAGGCTCTCGATGCACCTATGCATGCGGAGAGAGGCCACAATAATGTTCTCACATTCAATATGGCAACCCTGAGTGAAATGCGCTGTGCGGCTGATCACATAAGGGGATCTGATGGGCCATTGTTAGACAATGCTGCTCCCTATAGCAGCATTGGAATGTCAGAGCTCAAGCTAATCAAGACTCTCATCTGCCCAGATTGGGACGGATCACTCTATCCACTCCCACTTTCCGTAGCTGACAAGACACAATGGCAGTATGGCTCAGGTTCGCATCGTAGTGAGCCTAGTGTGGAGCAACGCTTTCGCTTTAGTGAGGAAGGACTCCCATTCATGGGAAATGTCCCTGACCGGAGTGATGTAATACCCCAGTTATGAAATTGATCCCTCTCGGGACGTGGCAAGAGCACCTGAGTGCAATGGCAAACCTGGACAGGTGGCATAGTTTAGCTCTGGTGACAGATGGTACGGTTCCAATTTTGGATGGTTAATTTAACGGTTGGCACAACTTGTGGCCCAGATAGTGGGAACTCCACGTGTATGGACCTCGAGAGGTGTGCACCAGATTAGTTAATTAGTTCAGTTTATTGTCGTGAAACCTACTTAGGTAATGGGGGCTGCGCCGTCAGCTTCACCAGTAAATGGCAACCTTGGTTCTCGTTCGAGAAATACCCTTTGCAGAGGAAGGCTCTGGTACGATAGGCCATCGTAGGGATTACGACTCCTTGCAAAGAGTATCCACGAGTGGATTCCGTCTACTATCCCCTTGGGAACACTCAGGCGTCACTACTGTTACAGTATCACCGTGTTCGGTATTGTTATCTATTCCACTGTCAGTCTTGGAATTCGCCCCGTATCGGGTTCATTCTCGTGGTGTGTATCACCACTCTTCTTTGGGAAACACCCATACCACCTGTGTGGATTCGCTCCCGTCTCCGGTTCTGTTGCCACTGTGTGCACGCCCCGTCGCCGGTTCACGTCGTGTTTCTCTTCCCTTTTAGGGCCCCCTTTCTCCTTCGCAGGATCCCCCGCTCAACACTCTCGTGTGATCGACTCCTAGAGACACACCCCATTTTCTGGGCCATTCCCGAGCCTCTGCAGGTATAGCAAGAACCATTTTGGTCTCACACGCCAACTCGTACGTGGCGCAGAGGGCTCACCACTGAGACACCATCCCCAAAGGGAGCGAGGTCTCGAACACCTTGAAGGTGCATCTCCCGTCACCGGGTTTTTGCTCTACATCTAGAGCGATTGTTGGCTCGATTGTTCTCTCTGGACAATCAGACAAAGGTGACATCGTGAAGATCAGACATTTGGTAATTGAAGGATCATCACAGTGGGTCATTGGTCGTAACGTCACGAGTCGATGTGACATTTTGCACATGAATGGCAACATACTCAGGATACCACCAGCCAGCGAAGGTCAAGCTCCCAGTACTATTTCTCTTGTCGATGTAGACATGCATACCTACATTCCACACTCTGCTTTCACGTTCCAAAACCCCCCCTGACGTCACAGAACAAGTCTGTTCTGTTCTGTGCGACTGCTCGCATCGATCCAGGATTATCCGAAAGGCCGTGGAGAGAATTGAAGAAAGTAGTCGACAAGGTGCACCAACATTTATGTGGCCACTCTACGTATACGGACATCAAAACACTTCTCAAAAGAAACGGGCTATGGAATGATCAAATTGATGGCTACCTTACAAGTACATTGAAGGAATGTACGGTTTGCCTAACAACCGCCAAGCCGAAGGCTTCTCGCAAAGTTTCACTCAGCAACATGAGCCGGGGTTTCAACTAAGTAATTTGTGTTGATCATATGTACCTTGAGCAGTATTGTGTCATGCAAATCATGGACGCAACCTCTCGGTATTCAACCGGTGCAGTAGTTGAGAACGCCTCGATGGAACATGCTATTCATGTCCTCGATATGCACTGGATTATACCCTTCTGGACCCCAGAAACTGTCGCGTTTGACCCAGCATTCAACAATGCTGTATTTCTGGAGTTTCTGCAACACACCGGGATAGATTCAAGGCCGCTCCCACCTCGAAGGCACAACAAGAACGTGCTTGAGTCTAAGCATAGGGTTATCCGTGACGTCCTTCTCCGTATGAAGGAAGATTTGAATATTCCTTATCAGCGCAATCGTCCTCTGATGATCAGTCACACAATTTTCATTTCATACGATCTCTATGGTAACGATGTGATGTCAGCCCACGAACTTGCAAAGGGTTACGCTAGGCCACTTGAATCTGGTCAGCGCCCGACTCTACTGCCCCAAGAAATCGTAGACGCTCATCAAACTCTGATGACAAAACGCAAGCTCACCGTCATTTTACACTCCAAGAGTTTGAAAGAATTCCCTATTTCAGTTGGCGATTTGGTGCAAGTGTTCATCAAACTCCAACATGAGAAAAGAGGAAAGTGGTCGCAACCGAAACCTGTTCTTTCGTTCGACATAGAAAGCAGGACAGTTACTGTCCCTGGTAAATCCGGCAGAACAGTGTCCGCAGCCAAAGAAGATATCAGACCCGCTCTTCACACCGAAGAACTAGCTACTGCTGTGCAACACGCTATTGAAGACATGGATCGGACGTTGGAATACTCCTTGTCGGACAACAATGGTTTCGCAGATGACGTACCCACCGAGCCGCTCGACAGTCCTCTGGTAGAGAGTGGAAAATCACTTCTGAACTCGGATTCAGAATCAATATCTATCGGAACGCAATACCCGAGCGTAGGGGACCGCATTAAAGTGTACTGGCCCCAAGACGAGAGGTTCTATGAAGGAACTGTAACAAAACACAACCCCCGTACACAGAAGTACTCTGTCAATTATCTTGATGGAGACAAAGAAGTATTGAAGCTGCAGGAGAGAAGTGGAAATATGCCAAAGGAAGAAGTAAAGCGACCGAGAGAGGATCAACTGAAAGTGCGGAATTAGATGAGGTTGTGGAAAACCCTTTGGAAGCAGCGGAAATTCAGCTTTCTCCAGGGCAGGAGCTGGAGAGCAAAGAACGCGAAATAATTGCTTCGTACTTCCAGGCGTTTGGTAGTCGAGAGTTTATGCTTCACCAAGCGCAAAGTTTGCCTCCGTACGCGACCCAGAACGCCTACGAGAGAGAAGAAAAGTCTTTTATGCGAAGTCAAGAAGGGCGACGACGGGTCTGTTACTCTCAAGGCACGTATAGCTGTTCATGGCAAAAAGGACAGGGAGAAGAACTTATTGAAGACCGATTCAGCTACCTGTCCTCCCGTTGGTATTCGCATTCTGCTGTCACTTGCATTTTTCTTTAAGTGGACACTGGCCAAAATTGATTTCAAATCTGCGTATCTCCAGACCGAAGCGAACCGTGACGTTTACGTCATACCTCCAGGAGAGTGTAGCACAAAGTATTGTCACTACTGGCTGCTTCTGTCCGCAGCATATGGACTGGTTAATGCAGGTGCTAAATGGGAGCAACTCAGCGATGACGTGCTTCGCAGTTTTGGATTTCTGCAGGTGGTTTATGTCCCGCAGCTATTCTATCTGGTGGAAAGCGGCAGGATTTGCATCTTGGCTGTAAAGGTAGTAGACGATATCCTATTTGAAGGCCAGAGAAACAAAGTGTCCGCCTTAATCAAGAAGATTGGAGAGCAATATCAACTGGGTACTATACTGTACGGTCCTGGACAGTTCAAATTCTACGGACTCCTTGTGGAGCAGACAGAAGATGAAACTATCTCGATTGATGGCGAAGAGAAGCTGCAAGCCTTTGATGGATACGTACTGTCTCGGCCCCGACGTAAGGAACTTGACCAAGCTCTAAGTGCAATTGAAGCCTCTGCGTTTCGGTCCCTGAATAGCTCCATTGGATGGTTAGGAATTGCAGCTTCCCCGTTTTTTGCACATGCCACAAGCTATCTTCAGCAAAGGGGACCTAGCCCACTTGTTAAAGACCTTGTCACCCAGGTCAATTTACTCAAGTTATTGAAAAGGCGTGGTTCTGTGCTCAAGTTTGCTAGACCGACTGGAGAAATGCAGTGTCGAATAGTTGTATTTTGCGACGCAAGTCGCAGCACCGATCATTGACAGCTCGGATTTGTTGCAGGAATGCTCTTCGGTGACCTGTCCTTGGGTTCAGTGATTCATACTATCAGCTGGAGCTCTCATAAGTCTCGCAGGCCGGTGAAGTCAATTGGATCTGCTGAGATCCTTGCGGCAGGAGAGGCAATCGACGAAGGAAAGCTTTTAGCGAAGGCCTATAGTAAGCTATTGGGTTTTGAAATTGGACTATGGATTGTCGTCGATTCAAAAGATCTGTATGGAACATTGTCTACATGCAGGAACGCGTCTGATAAATTGATTCGAGGAGAAGTGAGTGTTACCCGATTAGACTTTGAAACTAAGAAGATTGAGCGCATGGTTTGGGTTCCTGGGAAGTGCAACTACGGCGATCCTCTAACCAAAACAGACAGTCCTATGGCCGACGCTCTACAGAACCTCCTCTATTCTGGACGAATCTCGATTGATTTCGAAGTTGCACTTTTCAATCGATCGGACTAGTCCACTGGTTAGTAGTATTTCGAAAAGGGATTGTTGTGAGATTTAAGTGAGATTTAGGAGTCTCACCTCTTACAACAGATGTATCTCTTTTGCGTAAGAACTGGTCTGACGTTAATACCTGTGTGGACTAGTGCGTGTCCGTTGTGAATTTGCGCATATGCGTGTCGTTCTCTGCTGATTGTTATTGATTCCACTTGGATGGTGAGCTGATTACATGGACTGCAGAATATCTGAGTTGGAGCCGCTCACAAGTAGTCAGTTGCAAAGCATATAAATGCCGGTGGCAGTTCTTGGATAACAGGAGAGCCAAGGCAAGAAGAGAGACAAAGACAAAACGTCGAGTTCTACCGCCGTGTAGTAAACCAATTGTTATCCGATCCATAAACCCAACGTCGTGCCTAGTCATAACTTTTAATTGCTTTACTGTCATTCTATGAGACACACGATGTCCTTAAGGGTACAAAGTTTGATCGGCAGAACGTTTCGTATACAAAGCCGAGTTTCAAAATCGAATACATTCGCATCACTGGTCTGTTATCTTCTAAGAGGGATACGATGATGTCAGACAGTCCGGATGGTATTTTATGTTTTGTTGCTGAAGAAGGGGAGATGAAGGTGTGAGCTGTAAAAATCAAAACAATGACTTCTCTCAACACGATTGATGCCGCTTGCCAAAGACGACATAACTATGCTCCACCAACGTATTTGAAGAATGTCGGACAGAACGAAGCTTTCATTAAGCAATTTTATGAGCTTGTCCTGTCAAAAGAATACAGGGAACAGTGTTTGCACCATTCCGTCTGCTTGAACTTCAATCATGTTCTTTTTGTACAGGCAAAAGGGAGCAATTGTGATGTTGAAGATTTGATATATGTCACAATTTTGCACTTTCATTCGAGTCTAATGGATAACTACAGTTTTCTCTTGTGGGACGTTCGTTTGAGAGCATTTTAGTGAGTGGGAAAGGATTCTTCAAACATAGCAAAAGCATGTGACACCTTGTTGCAGACATCGCACGCATCTGATCTTCACTCGTACGCTTCGTATTACGGACTGAGCCAGGCTTATCGCTCACTTGCCTTCCGATATGGAACTCTTCCTCCTGCCCAAAGGATATGTCCAACCGCATTTTTGTATTGGAATTACCTCAAAAGAGGCGTTGACTAGTTTAGCAGAGCAATAAACTATGTTTGTTACACAAATGTTGGTGAAAATCCTGTTTTGAGCATCATTGAGCGCTTGCTATGCGCTCAGATTAATAATGCAGCGATGGTTCATCGACTGTGTCTTGCGCGTCAGAAGAAACATCTCGCAAAGAGCATGACTAAACATATGGCAAAGGCTATAGACAGCTCAGAAAAAAAAGTTGCACAATGCTCATCATTTGCGGATTGGGCGCGCCAGCTTGCGAAAGAGTACGTTGAAACAGCAGAAGCAAGTACAAGAACGGCAACGTCCCCAAGTAGTAACGGAAATGTATATGTGCTGATTCTGAACGCTTTGGCGTTTGTGGAAGAACCAATCTATCGTCGTGACATTGCAGAGAAATATGACGGTGATGAAGACAAAAAGCGAAGGCTTGGAAATAACGCTATACATTAAAAAGTAAAAGGAGAGGAGACCTACTGCGCATTTTGCTCATACAGTCACACAATCAAGAAAAGTGGAAAGAAGTACAGAAAAAAGGGAGGAGCGCGACAGAAGCAGTGATGTAGCCTATGCAGGCAGGCCATATGTTCCCAATGCCGGGAGAGATGGCATAAAGATGAAATATTAACAAGCGCACAGATTCCTGATGAAGGAATTGAGAAACTGCAAAGCAAGGCAAAAGTTGTTCTCTAGAAACAGTGTACAAAACATATTTGTTGGATGTCTGCTTCTATAGCGTTAAGAATAGTAAAACCGTAACCAGTACGTTCTTAAACTACGGTCCAAGTTATCACCAGAGTCACGAAAAGCATCCACGCCGTAAGGAAGAATGGCCCGAGTTGTGGTTTCGTGTGATTAGCAGTGATCCAAGTACGTCACACATCGTACCGATAAGTCTTTAGTCGATAGTTTTCAACTTTGTTCTTTTGATTTTTCTTTTCATCTCCATTGGTCTTTCTTAAGTGAAAAAGCTCTTCGCACAAACTCTTTCAACTCGCTTATGATCATATCTCGCACTTTCTCGTGTCACACTTTTACCTGTCCAATTTCATCCTTGGCGTCACCGCTCCTGTCGACAAATGTGCGCTGCCATCACTGTGCGCGCGGTTTCTGGCCTATGTATTCGCCAACCCTGCACTCGGAAAACCGCGTCGGGCTCAAATCAGTTTTCTTGGATTCGACTAATCCAACTATGCTGAAGGCGCTGCGGGGTGAGCGGTGGGTCCCACTGAGTGCGTGGTGTGTCTCAATGGGTGAGAGATAGGGTGAGCTCACCTTGATCACGAGTGAGGTTCACCCACCAGCGGGACTTCCTCACCCTGCCAGGGTGAAGTGGGACCTCCTCACCCCAACTTCATCCCAAAAAAAAGGGTGTTGAAATTCATCACCCTATGAGAACGGGGATAAGACGCCGACTATTCTTTACGAAACAGATTTTACGTGCGCTACCAGCCGTATGGCCGGTTGGCAGTTTTCTTCAGCACCTGTTGTGCTCAGCCGTGCTTGCAGCTGTGAAGTGTGAGAGCAGCAGTACAGTTTACAGCCCGAAGAGAGTCAAAAGCGGTTCAGTTAAGGACTAATTGTTAACTTCGTCTCAATTCTCGCGATGATCGATACAGCTTTGCTGGACCGCTACAAAGCTAGGCCCAGTGCGATAGCAAAGCGTACTTCTCTAATCTAACTGGTTAGAGCCGTTGGGTAATGCCAATGCGCCTCAAACTAGGTGCATTGCACTCCCTTCTCAATCCCCGCTCCGTTCCAGCCCTCTACTTGTACTCAGCTCCACAACGACGAGCGCCAAGCATCTCCCCCTGTCTCCGGCAGTGCTATCTGACACGCCTATCGCCGTGTATGGTGTTGACCATAAATAGTTCCACGTGTTATCTTTTTGGTCAGCATAATAAACCGTGTGCATTCGTAAGACTCCGTTATCTTTTCGGAACCCTCCACAGAGTATCCGCATCGTGATCCAAGCATTAATTGATTGACTATTACTTGCTCCGCAGTTGTTGCTATATGTTCGAAGAACAACAATTCTAACTGCACCATTGATGTAAGACACCCTTTCTGGCAGCCATCAGCCTCCTTCATGCACGATGAAGCATCTCCCATTCGGCACCTGCGTTTACGTCATGTGGCTGGTGCTTTTGCTGTGTAATGACTCAAGGGGATAGCTCCCTCTTCGTCAACCACTGATCGTCCTCGAGCTCCCTCCTTTTTCCACAGAAAACACGTCGGCTCTGTCACCCTGCTAGTCGTTGCCACTAGAGAGCGATGCCTTTATAGCCCGAGCCCAAAGGCCCGGTTGTTTTTCACTAGTCACGTCAAGCCAAATCGGTGTCGCCCGATTACAGCACTGTCGAACGCACCCGAAGGGTTGCATGCTCGTTCAAAATTAAAGGTAGATATGTAGCGTCTGTGTCAAGGTTGTTTGGCGGATGCCCAAGCCTTGACCAAATCGCCTGCATCCCACAGATAGTTTGGACACAACAAAAGTCTAAAATGCAACCAGTGGTTACAGTGCTCCTAGATGTGCTTCCGTCCAAGGGGGGCCATCTATTCAAATGAGCAAAGGTTGCTTGCCTCTATCTTGAGTAGACGCTTGCCGCTTGTATTTAAAAAATCCTCCAACATCGCGGGTAGATCTTCATTGACCTGTTTCAGCGGTTCCCAAGTAAAGTCAACAACATCAGGGAGTCCCTCCCATTCAACGCGGATCCGCATGCCATCATCGTCCTTGCGAATATAGCATAGTGCCCGTGCGTCCTGGTAGGTATTCTCACTGTGTCGGGCTGCATCCAACAACTTCGGTACTACCTCCTTCCCATCCATTGCTGCCCTGTATAGGATGATCCGGCGGGCATGGAATACCTCGACCTTACTGTCTATCAAGTTCTCCACTTCGAAGACCCAATCAGATCGGACTGCAATAATCCGTCTCGGCCCGCGCCAGATGAACTTGAGCTTGTGCCCCTTCTGTGTTGCGCGACGCACGAGCACGAAGTCCCCAACACAGAAGTTGACCGGTCGAATGTTAGTGCTTTCGTTATGAAATTTGATGTGGCGTTCACGTTGCTTTTTGCATCTGTCCGCTACATCACGATGCATGTCCTGCAGGGTAGATTGTAGGGCATCGATGCCGATTAATTGGCGCGCGCGTAGCTCTTCACCCGTCCGCGCAAGCTTATAGGTGGGCATGGGCATGGCGCGAAGGAGTGGGCGTTTTGGAATGTGTCCTGTAAACACTTCCAAGAGCGTACGGTACACTCCACTGACCTCTTTGTCTCGGAGGCCGAGTCGCTTTACCGGGGCATGATTGAAGACACTTTGCACACATTCTGTCACGGCTGGCCAATCTTGCGGGGCTAGACCCCATTCGCTAAGTAGTGCCTTGCAAGCACGCAAAACCTCCCTGCAGATTCTCTCCACAGAACCGTTCGCCCACGGAGAGTCAGCGGTGGTAAAATGATGTGACACGTGAAATTCGTCCGTCAGCGCCTTCAAAAGCTGATTTTTGAAATGACTCGCTTGGTCGCTGGTCAACCAATCCATGGTCCCAAAACAACCCAACCACACAATCAGCGCGTCTGCGGCGGCTTCGCTGGTTGCCTCCTCCGTTGGCCAAAGCCAAACATAGGAGGAGTGATCGTCCCGGATCAGGAGTATATACTGCTTCTCGCCGACACCTTTCCCCATATAGAGAAAGTCAAGATGAACCACCTCGTTGGGTTTCTCACCATGTAGCGCCTGAGCGAGCGGTCTAGGGATCAAGTCGCCAGCCTTAGTTACTAAACAGTGAAGGCAACCGCGTACTAGCGCTTCAGCATCCCTATCCATTTTCGCCCAGTAGAAGTTCTCATGCAACACGCTCTTGGTTGCGTCCATTCCCCGATGGCCCATTGAACCACAGTGTGAAACGACTAGGATCTTAAGCTGTAGTTCGAGATCCTTCGCCGGTATCCAGATCCTACCATGCTTCTTGTAAAGTCCGTCATTGCTGTCAAGCATTAGTCCAGACTTGCTCTCCGCCGTATCCGTCTGCGACTTGCGTATCACGTTAATGTTCGGCCACACAATATCATCAGCGGATGGTATGATCTGTTCTGCAGACTCGAGGAAGAGACTGCATACAGACTTGAGAGTCTTCTCACGCCGATACCCGCGCGCCCACCGCGTCAATATATCAGCGAATACGTTGGAAGTTCCGCTCACGTGTTCGATGACGTAGTCGAAACGGGACAGAAACAAAGCCCAGCGCTGCACCTTAGAGACAACGTGCCGTCCTAGTGCCGGCTCCAGCGCCAATGGTGCGAATACGAACAGCAGATTTCTATGATCTGTGTAAACGTGGGTATTAGATCCGTTCAGGAATAGGTAATCCAGCTTATCAAAAGTCTGGAATATCACAAACCCTTCCTTCTCGAAGGTACTCCATCCCAATTCAGCACCCTTAAAGGCACCGCCCAGGAATCCAAGCGGCTCATGCTTCTGCTCGCTCACTGGCAGGTCTAGGTGACTCTTGTGAGTCTGTGTCACCACCGCTGACCAATAACGCTCTGAAGCGTCTGTATACACACAAATCTCCATGTCCTTTTTGGGGTATGCTAGCCTTACTGAGTTGCGCAGGGTGTCCTGTAATTCTAGGAATGTTCTTTCCTGGTTAGCGCCCCAGGACAGGCTGCTCAACGGCATGTTTCGTATCGATCGTTTCGTTCTTCTCCCAGAACGTTTGTAGGCTTCCTCAAGGACTTGCGTCAACGGGGCGCATCTTGTTGCGAAGTCAGGGATTGTCAGAGACATCCGTCTACAACAGTAAATGAATTCAGACAGCTTTTCGGCCGTCTTTGGCGGCTCCATGTCTTTCAAACCTTCCAGCCTGGCCGGGTCCATCTCATACCCGTCCTTAGACACTATACGTCCACACCATTTTAAACTCTTAGAGAAAAAAATGGACATGCGCACGGACAAGAAGAGGTGGTGCTTAGTACAAATGCTGAAAAGGGTCTCGAGGATATCGAGTAGCTTGTCCTCATCTTGGGCATGGAGGTTGAAATCATCGAGCCAAGCTTTCATATTATCCTGCAGCTCGCGAAATAGAGGCTCCACTGAGCTCTGGAAATAGGATGTTGCATTCGCTAGTCCAGGTAGAACACGTTTCGAAGCAACGACCCTCTTCGGGGTTACGATCCCACACGCAGTGTACGACTCCGGGTCCAATGGCAGTTGCCAATATCCAGATACGAAGTCCATGCATGCAAAACAAATGCTGCCCGCAAAATCGTTGACCTCCGAATCAATGTGGGGCATCGGCCACGATTCCTTCACTGTAGCAGCATTAACCGGACGAAGATCGATCTCCATTCTGTACTTCGCCTTCGATCCTGGTTTTGGGACCAGCAGAGGGGCTGCTTGCCACTCTGCTGTGGGCAGGTCAAAGCAAAATCCCATCTCAACGAGCGTGTCGACATACTTGTCGAGAAACGCACGCTGCTCAAGGGAGTAGCGTCTCGCCTTAACTCTGATTGGGCGTTTGCCTGGCTCCAGGCGCACCTTCATAGGCTTAACATCGGCTGGCGAGAATTTTCCCAGCCGAAGTCGAAAACCTGCTTGTATTTCTTGAACAAGCGTGTAAGCCTGCTCGCACCACTTGTCGAGAGGCCATTGGCCCGCGCCTTCTCGACCTTTCCATCTAGTGCCGCTTCTAGATCCTCTTTCGGGTCCTCGCCCAAGCCAACATACACGTCACTCTCCTCCAGCATGTCCTCTTCTGCTCCCCCAGTGCTATGGTAAGTGCTGCCATGCTCAAAGGCTCTGGACTGCAGAATGCTGTGGATCGAGCCTTCTATGGGAGTTTGGGCGTCGGCCTGCGCCTTCTCGAGGAGTTTAGGTATGTTTAGCACTCCATCATGTCGATCGCACGCGGCCGCCATCAAAGTGCGATTGTCTAGTCCAATGGCTGACAGCACTTCTCTCCTGATTATTGCGTACTTCGTATCACCGTCGCTTACCAGCCATTCCATGCCGGGCATCATCATTTTTCTGCCATGACGTATGCGTAGCATGACGTTGGACGTCACTTTGCGGCTGCAACGTAGAGGCGCTGCCTCCAGACTGGCGTTGCTGTACTCGAGGGTCTCGTCAAGTTCGATGACTTGGAGGCTCGCGTCCGCCTCTAGCATAAGGGTGAGCAAGCTTGGTGGAATCACATTAATATCGGATCCCTGATCAGCAGGAACAATGCCTTCCACCGCACCAGTACAGAACGTAGCAGAGAAAAGAGAAGAATTCTCTTCGATTTCTGCTCCACCGAAGGTCCCAATGTTGCCTTTGTACTTGTCCCCTTTGCGCTTCTTTTCGGCCCCCTTGCGGGCCTTTTTCGCCTCGTGGTACTCGGCGACAAGTTTCTTCTTATCCTCGTCTGACGTCATCGGGCACTCGTTCATGTAATGGTGCCCGTCACAGACTGGATTCAGACAGCTTGTTCTGTCTCTTTTCGGCTTATCTTTTCCAGCATTGCTTTTTCCATTTGCGCCTGAACCACTCGCGCCCTTCTTTCTACGCCGATCCTTGTTAGCACAGTCAGGCTTGGGGCCCTCCTTGTGCTCCAAGTCATCGTCAGAATCAGAGAAGTTGCTGCGAGCCTTGAGGCCCTTCGCTGCTTCGTGACGGTCGATCTGCTTCGCCTCCTTCAGGAGCTCGCGCATGAAGGCCTTGTAGTTCTTCTTGAAGCCCTCCTCCTTACGGAGTTTGATGGTCAAAAGCATACGTTTTCTGAGCTGCTCGTGTGTCACACGTTTAATAACATGCTCGACAGCAAGCTGTGGCTGTTTCTCGATAAACTCGGAATAACCCAGGTTCTCAAGTGTAGTGCTGTACTTCAGTCCCAGCCGCAGGACTTGCATCTCCAGGCTGTTGCTTTTCGTATTCTTGTCCATCCTGACATACTTCAAGTCTCTCTCAATCTGGGCTAAATTGTACTCTTCAGGATTCACCTGAGCTGGTTCCTCCACGCACTGGCGCAGATGCTGCTCTGTGATGTCCTCAACGCTCTCTACTGGGACCCAACAAGCTGTCACAAATATGTCCAGGACTGGCTTAGTAATAGAGTTCCAGTAGGTCTTCAACGGAACCTGAATGCCTGATTCTGCATTTTTCTCGGCTATCTGCCTCTCATACACTTCCAGTTTCTGCTTAAAAAGGACAAAGTCCTCTGTGCTGATATCCCTCAAACGCGGGGCTTCGACCGACTCAATGATTGTTTGACGCACTGTATCAGTTGGCGTCTCCGGCCCTGATCCAGCGACATTCTCCGAGTTCGACATCTTCGGCTCCGAACGAATAACTTCCCTAGAGCACTTTCGCGAAGTAATTACTGTAACGACTCAAGGGGATAGCTCCCTCTTCGTCAACCGCTGATCGTCCTCGAGCTCCCTCCTTTTTCCACAGAAAACACGTCGGCTCTGTCACCCTGCTATTCGTTGCCACTAGAGAGCGATGCCTTTATAGCCCGAGCCCAAAGGCCCGGTTGTTTTTCACTAGTCACGTCAAGCCAAATCGGTGTCGCCCGATTACAGCACTGTCGAACGCACCCGAAAGGTTGCGTGCTAGTTCACAATTAAAGGTAGATATGTAGCGTCTGTGTCAAGGTTGTTTGGCGGATGCCCAAGCCTTGACCAAATCGCCTGCATCCCACAGATAGTTTGGACACAACAAAAGTCTAAAATGCAACCAGTGGTTACAGCTGCTAGCTGTTCTCCCATCATTTTTCCACGTCCTGCGCCCATTGTGGCGCATTGTGGCTGCTCTCGGTCCACTAATCCTCGCATAAGACATTGATGCAGGTAATCACTTCGGCTTCGACAGAGCCAAACTCACCATCTCTTTGATTTTCTCGCTGCTCTCGATCCCCTTTGTATACGAGACCTCTGGATTCGAGCAAATAACGCCTTTCTTGCGCGCTGTTGTTCTAGAACTTCTGCTGCTGTTGATAGCGTCATGTGCCACCACTATGGCTGCCAATCGCCGTCGCTCTTGCGTATGGGTCGGCAAAACGAAGCAAATCCACACACGTAACAACTTCTTTCCCATTGACAAGTGCTTGAACGCAGTGCCGTACGCCGACTACCCTTCGCGCACTATCTGCACGCCACTCACGCCTGCAGAACTCCGCGGGGCTTGGGTGAGAGATAGTGAAGGTGGGTGCCGAATGCTTTCCGTTAACGAGGTACGCGCGCGCGTACTGTTGTTGCTTGAACTTCTGACATGTGGTCGATGTTCATTGTCGTAAACAGTACGTAATCGACAACTGTTCATACATATGCTTCATTACGCAATTCGTCATGCAACGGGTTTTCAAGTCTCCGCAAAACCAAATATACGTCTTTTCGCTAGTGGCATGGTATCGCATGCGCGTGTTGCTGCTGCTGGCTGCGACTGCGGGGTTCATGGACGTGTTCGACGGCCTTTTCCACGGCAGCTACGCAGATTCTGATGTAATTTCGAAGGCCATTCTGTGGTTGACGCTGCTCTCCATCACGGTTCGAGCCATCCTGCGCATCTACTTTGGCAACAAAGCCAGCCTGAAGCTTCTGTTCTATGGGTTCATTCCGGTGAGCTCAGATCGCGAACTGTGGTTGCGCCTCGGCGTCCGACCGCGCGATTTGTACACGGCGCTGACGAACGGTGTTCGCACCGAACGCGTGCTGAAGGAAACTGTGTGCCTCATCAACGGCGCTGGAGTGGGCAACGTCAAGGTGGAGAATATGCCCGACGCGGTGCGGGCGTCTGAGGAGTTGCTGATTCGCTTGGGCGACTTATTCGTACGCGTGTTTGATGGAATGCGCTTTTAAAAAGCAGGGGGGCTCGCTACGAATTCATTCCCCGCGCTTCGAATTGATACACCAGAATTGCAATGATAGTGCGGCGAGTGGTTCCAAACAGTCAAATGACGTGGATGAGGAGGAAAAGGAGCTGGTGGGCACAGGATGGGATTGTGGATGGGAAACAAAAGGCGGTGTGCTAGAGGCTTCGGAAGCGGAATGGGAAGGCAGCGAGGGCGACATGAGAGTCGAAAGAGAAGGAGAGCGACAGCGGTGGCGCAAGTGGAAAAAGTTATGGAGAAGGCGTGATGGTATGACGCAGGATGTACGGAAGCAACTTCGGCGATTGATTGCAGACGCGTTCTCGAAAGAGGAGCTCGAAGAGGACGAGTATGAACGACTGACCGAGAGCGTGACTGTTGACGGTGGAAGCCGAAGTGATGCTGAGCGGCTGTCACATATTGTGGCAGGCGCATATTGGCGGGGGTACATCGACTGGGTCGAGTATAGACTTGTGTCTCAGCCTCTGGAGCGGCGGTTGGCGATGCGATTCATTTTTCGTGCTTTCGGTGCAAAAGGGACTGCAAAAGGCATTGAAGGTACAGCTGATGATGAGGAGGACGAAAAGAGACTGCGGAAGGCATTGAAGGCACGGCTGATGATGGTGAGGACGAATCGGCAAACGTTTGAATGACAAGGAGTAGTGCTATCTTACCCTAGCCTGTTATAGAGCTAGATAACCAAAATGGGATACTGTGGGCGCCATCACGGGATGGTGACGCAGGGGGCCAAAAATTTGTAATAATAAAAGCCAAAAGGGTGCTCTTCGTAGCTAAAAGCCCCAAAAAAAGTTGAAAACAGTGGGATCAAAAGAACTAAACCCACTGGATGAGATAAAACAACACTAGGGAGAGCAAGAGGCTCAATCTCCAAATAAAACTTCTTAACTTCTTTGTTGAAACGGCGCGCAACCCAAGAATTATGTCAAGGATCACTAAGGGTCAGACCCTCGGCTTCCGGTCAGACACTCCGGATGTGAAGTGGATTCTGCAGCCTACCTACCTCTGCACTAACCAGAAGCAGGCGCATACAATCCTTACAGGGCTTCCCGAGGAGAGCTACTAACAGCGGGATATGCTTACACTCTATACCCAAGCTGGCCCATGGCAGGAAAGGTTGCACGGCACGTCGCCTGCGGATAGCTTCCCGTCAAGTACTTCCGTCCAGAAATCACCAGGTCTTTCGACCGACACCGTTATCCGAGCAAAGCTCCGGTGGGGCTCACATACGACAGAAACACCTTTGGTACACACTACCCGTCTCCCGTCCACGCCTAAGGCGCTTCAACCGGTCTTAGCGACGGTACTTCCCCACCCTATTGGACAACTAGCGGCACATGCCTCACTGGTTGTTGATGATAGTTGAAGTGGTTGAAGGTTGATAGGGGGTGGGGCTTAGATGTTGGTCGATTGTTGAGGTGAGTTCAGACCGAAGTTCGAAGCTCAGAACCTCTTTTTATAGTGTTTAGAGGCACTACAAACGAGCCAAATACGCATTTCTACTTGCTAGTTACTCATGTGTGCGTCTAGGTTACTCCATTGGCTTCTAGAGACCTCTGGAGCTGCATACTAACCAATAATAAAGCGACAATTTGCGCCAGCATCACTAAAATACTGTAGTCTTTGCTGGACCAACAAAGCGTGCAATGTGCTAGACACTACTGGAACATTCTACACGTGTGTTCCAGCAATGTCTGGCACATTCCGCAACATTAGCGACCGACACAACCCCAACCTCAAGGGTTGCCACGCCGCGGCAACCTGAAAACCTAACCTTCCATCGGGCGCGCAATATACTTCTTCAAACGACGGGCGTGTATTCCATGGCGAGTGTACCGGTTGGGTGGAGAAACCAACGTGTACCTTGGATGGTGAGCCCTTACCACACGACATGGGCCAAAGTACTTAGAGGAAAAAGCACGCCATTTCACGGTAGTGTTTAGGGCCTTTCCACGAGCCACAAGGACCAGATCACCGACTTCAAACTTCGTAATGGAGACTGCATCGACTTCCTTCAAAGGCCTCTGAGCAGAACGTTTAGCTCTATGATTCCTTGATGCGAGCAGCTCCACTGAGCGGAACCGGTCGGAGGAGTCCCCAACTCGTGCCACGACACCACCTTCATCGGAGGTCATACGTGGTTTCACGCCGTAAAGCAACTCGAACGGAGAGATCCCACTGGCAAGATGTCTGCGCTGGTATCCGTACAGAACCGAAGGCAGGTGTTCGTCCCAACTTGAACGATTATCCAGATCTTTCTTTCCTATTGCTCTTTTCAGAGTACCAACCATCCTTTCAGCTCGGCCATTGGACATGGGGGCGTACGCCAAGATCGTTTTCCATTTGATACCATGGTCCTCCATGAATGAGACGAGCGACTTAGAAGTGAAGCATGTAGCATTGTCCGATACCACGATACGAGGGAAACCAAACACGGCAATGATCTCTTTTCTCACGAAGTCTATGACCTCCTGTGACGTAGACCATTTTGTCGCTACGGCAAGTGGCCAACCAATCAAATGCTCAACACAAACCAGAATGAAACGGTTTCCGGATTCGGTAGTCGGAAGAGGACCTGCAAAATCAATCGTGAAGACGTCAAAGAGAGAGGAAATGGGAGTCCGAAGGTTGCTGTAATATCTTGGTAGTGGTGCGAGTCTCTGGCATTCGTCACAACTCTTGACGTAGCTGCCGATATCTTCATGCATAGTGGGCCACCAGTATCTCTCAGTGATGAACTTCCTTGTAGTCTTCAAATCCCAGTGTCCAATCTCATCATGAAATGACTTGATAATGATCTGTCGCCGACCAATAACAGGAACAACTCGCAGTGCGTTTGGCATCCTTCTGAACAATTTTACTTCCCAGACCAGGAATTTCTTCGCATTTCGTCGGTTTGCTTGGCGGAGACGTGCATCAGTCTCATCTTTAGGCAGACCACACAAGAAGCGCGCAATGTTTGCGTAGTATGGTTCAAGACCGGAGAAGTCGTCAGGCTCAACAGCCATACAAGCAAGGTCGCCTTCATCTTCTAACGGCTCGACCTCGTCTCCGTGAACTATCCTTGACAGATAATCTGCTGCGCCATTCTCCTTGCCTGCGCGATACACTATTTCAAAGTCATACTCGGCCAGAAAGTCTAGCCAGCGAGCTAAGCGTCCATGTATATCGCGCTTCTGAAATGCATATCGTAAAGCCATATGGTCCGTGATTACCTTGAATGGAACAGACGAGAGTAGATACAATCTGAACTTCTTGAGAGCAAAGATAACTGCCAATGCTTCTCTTTCACATGCCGAGTAGTTCTTTTCCGCAGCGGTCATAGTACGACTGGCAAACTGGAGAGGATGTATCTTCCCATCTTCCTTTTTCTGAGAGAGAACTGCGCCGAGTGAAACACTAGAGGCGTCCGTTTCCACAATGAAAGGCTGCTCGAAGTTTGGAAATGAAAGTACCGGAGGCTCAGTCATCTTTTTCTTCAGACCGTGGAAAGCTTCTAGCATCTCTCTGGTCCAACGCAGCTTCTTATTCCCCGAGTTAGAACTGTGAAGCACGGCGGAGGTCTCAGCAAAGTTTCTGATGAACCTTCGATAGTATCCGGCTAGTCCCAGAAAAGATCGTAGTTCCGTAGTGGTGGCAGGAATTGGGGCATCCTGGATCTTAGCAATCTTCCCCTGGTTCACTTGCACTCCATCTCCGTTGATGACATGGCCTAGAAGAGACACCTCCGATAGTGCAAAGAAACATTTGGACAGTTTGAGCTTCAATCCATGCTTCGCAATCCGACCAATCACAGCCTTCAAGTGAATCACGTGCTCTCTGAGGCTTCTTGAGAATATGACAACGTCATCAATGTAAACCCGAACGAATGGAAGTCCTCTTAGCACATGATCCATCATCCGTTGAAAGGTGGAAGGGGCATTCATGAGATCAAATGGCATGACTTCGAACATGAAAGTTCCGTATCTGCACACAAAGGTCGTCATCTCTTTGCAATCCTCAGACATCTTGACTTGCCAGTATCCAGAGAACAGGTCGAGCTTAGTGAAGACACAGCAACCTCCAAGTTCGTCAAAGATCTCTTCCATGCGTGGCAAAGGCCAGCGGTCAGCTTTCATGACTCTGTTCAGCTCTCTGTAATCGACAAAAAACCTTGCGCTTCCATCTTTCTTCGAGGCAATGACAATTGGAAACGACCAAGCAGAGGCTGAAGGGGTAATGATACCAGCTTCGAGAAGAAGATCAATCTCCTTGCGTACGAACTCGTTATGCTTCGGCGACATCCTCCTAGCTCTGAAGTAGATTGGTTTGTCAACTGTCAACTCGAAAGAGTGAGAAACAGGCACATCGGCTGGGCGTAAGTCTTTCAATGACCAAGCGATTACATTCGAGTCCTTCAGACAAGAAACCAAGTCGTCTCTTTCATCCTCTGAAATGTGCGAGAGTTTTGAAAAGAGTAACTTCTTGTGCTGCTCATCGGTATTGATGTCCAATTGCGGGATCATTTCGGGAGTCTCGCCATGGTTCTTTTCTGTTAGAGCAACCACGAGTTGTTCGTCATTTTCAGAAGCAGTATCAGAGTCAATAGCGGCGTCAGAATCTGAAGTGAAGTCGTCGCTATCCGTCTGGAAACCCTCTTCGTCTGAAATCTCGACGCGAGCATAGTCAAAGCCAAGTGTTACTCTTTTTCCATCAATATTCATCTTCACGTGCTGATTTCCGAGGTCAAGGCAGGCTTGTAACGATTCAAGTGTTGGACAACCCACAATGATGTCGAATGGCGGACCATCAATAACAAGAAAGTCTAATGGAACGGAGACGCCCCTGAAGGATATAGGGATATCGTATAGTATTCCTCTGCACACGGCGCTCTGTCCACTGGCAACAGTTATCTTCTTCGTCGTATGCTTGAGTTCCAGTGCTAGCCTGTCACACAGCTTGGTTGACATAAGGTTTGGAACAGCTCCAGAGTCGAGCAAAGCTTCAGTCTCAGTCCCATATATCATAACGGGGACCGCCTTAAGACGTCTAGGCTGCTTACCGATTGGCCCAACAAAAGGGCGTCGAACATTGCTTTTGCGACCGATGAGCTTACGAATCCCTTTTTTTCGCATCATCTGCGTCTCCTCTGATAAGTTGTCCAAAGGTTAGTCCGGAAGAGGCATTCGCGAGCTCAGTGAGAACGTTATATTTGCTTGCATGGTCTTGAAGACTCTGCTTCTTCGACTTCCTCTGTTTCGGCTTCTTGACTTTCTGTTCATGAACCTTAGGTCTCCGAACTCTCTCTTCGTATCTTGTTGGATTGAGCAAAAGCGGGATGGGTGCACCACCGTCTGAACGGCGCTGTTTAGGCAACGCTTCACCGTCAGCACTTCTCTTGGTTGTGGCGACTACATCAGCATTCCCGGCGTTTTCGGTGACAATTGATACGGGGTCGGATCCTTTCTGAAGATTAGATGCTGACTCTTTAGATTCCTCATTGGCATCCCATACTTTGCGGGTCTCTTCGGGTCGGATTCTTCGCCAACAAGTGATCTCTGAGTGTCCAATTTTCCCACAACGCGGGCATCGCGTATCTCGGTGCGGATTGGAGTCACATTGTGAGGCATAATGTCCGGGCTTCTTGCAGTATGAACAAACCTTTTCGTAGTCTCGACGCTCCGTCTGTGTCTTCTTAACCATTAATGACAGCTGAGCAAACTGCTCAGAGAGTTTGTCGACCTTAGACTCCAAAGCATGAGAGATAGTTTCTTCAGAAGACCTGTGGTTTTGGACAATACGCTTAGGTGTGGTACTTAATGAAACGTAGTTCCCCATTGCTTTCCGGGCAGCATCGAAGGCTTTTACTTGAACCTTCAACTCATCATAATCATCAGCGCCACGGAAAACAACGAACTGGGCTAGATCAGCGTATTCCATTACAGATTTCTTCAAAAGACCAAACTTAGCCTTAGCGTTGAATCCTGCCTTTAAGAAGAGGTTGTCCATATAGATCAAGGAACCAACCAAGTCTGCATAATCCCATTTAGCAGAAATTGCAAGGCGTATATCTTCCTCAGGCTCCTCGGCTTTTCCAAAACGATCAATGAAAGCTTGCTTAACGGAGCGGTAGTCCTTTGCTTCTTCCGAAAGTGAACCATTAACAGCATAAGAATCATAGTAGAACTCAAAGGCTTTGTTCTCAAGGAAACCAAGCAACTCAATTGCCATGTCCTCGTCAGTCCTTCCTCTCATCGCAACATTCTCAAAGTAAAAGAAAAACTTTACGACGTCAATAGAAGAACCGTCATAAGAAGTAAATGCAGCGTTAGAGTCATAAGAGCTCCCTCCTCAAGAGTACCATGTGGGCGCCATCACGGGACGGTGACGCAGGGTGCCAAAAATTTGTAATAATAAAAGCCAAAAGGGTGCTCTTCGTAGCTAAAAGCCCCAAAAAAAGTTGAAAACAGTGGGATCAGAAGAACTAAACCCACTCGATGAAATAAAACAACAGTAGGGAGAGCAAGAGGCTCAATCTCCAAATAAAACTTCTTAACTTCTTTGTTGAAACGGCGCGCAACCCAAGAATTATGTCAAGGATCACTAAGGGTCAGACCCTCGGCTTCCGGTCAGACACTCCGGATGTGAAGTGGATTCTGCAGCCTACCTACCTCTGCACTAACCAGAAGCAGGCGCATACAATCCTTACAGGGCTTCCCGAGGAGAGCTACTAACAGCGGGATATGCTTACACTCTATACCCAAGCTGGCCCTTGGCAGGAAAGGTTGCACGGCACGTCGCCTGCGGATAGCTTCCCGTCAAGTACTTCCGTCCGGAAATCACCAGGTCTTTCGACCGACACCGTTATCCGAGCAAAGCTCCGGTGGGGCTCACATACGACAGAAACACTTTTGGTACACACTACCCGTCTCCCGTCCACGCCTAAGGCGCTTCAACCGGTCTTAGCGACGGTACTTCCCCACCCTATTGGACAACTAGCGGCACATGCCTCACTGGTTGTTGATGATAGTTGAAGTGGTTGAAGGTTGATAGGGGGTGGGGCTTAGATGTTGGTCGATTGTTGAGGTGAGTTCAGACCGAAGTTCGAAGCTCAGAACCTCTTTTTATAGTGTTTAGAGGCACTACAAACGAGCCAAATACGCATTTCTACTTGCTAGTTACTCATGTGTGCGTCTAGGTTACTCCATTGGCTTCTAGAGACCTCTGGAGCTGCATACTAACCAATAATAAAGCGACAATTTGCGCCAGCATCACTAAAATACTGTAGTCTTTGCTGGACCAACAAAGCGTGCAATGTGCTAGACACTACTGGAACAGTCTACACGTGTGTTCCAGCAATGTCTGGCACATTCCGCAACATTAGCGACCGACAGATACCTAGGTCAAGCCGAAGGGTACATGTACGGGTGTGGAATGCGTGACAAGTCGGAGCGTCACGTTCCAAAATGAAGCCCTCAAAGCGCAGTGGCAACGACGTCATCTGCGCGTCATCCATCGTTTGTTGTTGTTGTTTATTAGGGGCTGTCAAAGCCTAATTGCTGCATTGTGGGTAGAGTATCGTCTATAGATACTTCTTTTTCCGCAGGAAACCAAGGAAATTGTTTGGCCATTGCCCAATTATATCATTGATCGAATTTCGCCTTCTCTCACGCGGACTAAGAAGATGATCTCTTGTAGTGTCTATCCGCTTGGATGTATTTTTGCCAAATGATTATTTTTTGAAGGTTTTGAACCTTTCATACACGCGTCAGAAACGGTGTTCTTGAATCAAAAGTAGGTTTTTGATATCAAAGAAGGCTTTTTTTCTGAAGCTCTGTAGTAAAATCGACATATTTTTCAAGCACATCTCTATTAAACCATCTGGTTTCCTTCTGTTTCTGCTTATCACCGAGCATAAACATTGGCTTAGAATTTTTGGTATACAAAAACAGGTTGCATAACTTCTACGGACTACAAAAGGCAAAAAAAACACGATCAAAATCACTAAAATTAAAGGTTAAGTTGATTGTTTTGACCTTATATGAGTTCAGCGGTCCGATAGACACTAGTTTGGTTGATCAACTGGCATCGCAACACGTAATTTTATACGGTCTTCTTCGTTCTTCTCAAACATTCACACCTTACTGAGCGTTTTGAAAGAGAAAAAGCAACAACATGAAAAGTAGCAACATGACCTGCATAAAACTAAGCCAATAGCACCTATGCTTTCTTGGCATCAATATCTGTCTTCAAAACGTTAGGTTTCTCTATGAGCAAGCTTGAATGCTGATGTTTCCTCAGTAACTGTGATCTTACCGTCAAGTATATCAATCGAAACACCGTTTTGTGAGCTCAAAGTTAGTCCTAGACCTGTTCTCTCCAGCTAATCAGCGCGTTCATTTCTCTAAATTCTATTATGTGCCGGAACCGACGCGAATTGCACTGCATACTCTCTTGAAACGTTACTTAGTAGCAAAGAAAGACGCTGTAACGTCGTTAACTGCTTTCGAACTGAGTTTTTAAGCGCTTTGATCATGATTTGCGAGTCCGTGAAGAGTCGTATTGTGCTTCAGACTTTGTCACGTGCTGTACTCAAAGCATCCTTTATTGCTTTTACCTCTGCAATGTCTGAGCAGACTCCTACTTCTGCTGCTATAACGCTTTTCACGCCTGTTTTGTGATCCATGCTACCAAATTTTAAATGAACTTGCCCCTACATTCTCAATGTTGAGGAATCAAGCTGGCAGAACATGTCCATCAGCATCTTTCACAGTTCCGTTCTCTTCATTGGCTTTATAAGCCATGATAAATCCGTCATCTTATTTATTGCAAAACTTCGGAGCAGCTCCATGGTTTTGTCGAAAGCGTTCACTGCATTTGTGACCTCCAGAAGCGTTACCACCGTATCTCAGTGAACCTGTAAACCATCCGTCGTCTCATATTATGGCCCCTCGCATTGCTGAAGCTTGTTTCAACGACTTTGGGATAGCCCAAACCAAGCTGTCACACCATATATCGCACATCGAATCTGGAAGATTTCGCATGATCTCTTCTACAGCTTTCTTTTGCTTTTGGACAGGGATGCGTTGCAATTAATTGCAGTCAAGAGATTGCAATCAGAGACTTCAATCTTTTTGCGCCATTGCAATCTGATGGCAGTGCAAACGGCAATCTCTCCATCAGATTGCATTCCAATACTGCAGAAAGTAGACGTTACCACTCCACCCTCACTGTTTCAAAAACTTCCAAGCCGTTCAAGCCATGTTTTTTGAACGACTACACAAAAGTACATTTAGCGCAAGGCTCATGTGTCCAAGCGACTTAAGTCAATGAAACTGATACCAGTATCACATCTTTTTGCTCTTCATCTTTCTTACCAACTAAATCACGATGAGCACCCTACCTTCACCTCCAACCTGCAACAACACAACATTAGCATAGTAGTTCACCCCATACCACAACCACATCCTTCGTGTCTCGCCGCTTCTCTAGGAAGCTCCATGCTGGATCAAGCCAGGTACGCAGCCCTAGCTTGATCTAACAACTTCTATAAATAAAATCCCGCCCCAGGCTGATAGCTTAGAGGGGGCGGTTAGACCTTGTCTCCGACTCTTTAGTCGTATTTCGTGCGAAGCATCTACCCTACGACTGCTTTGTTACATCTGGTAGCATCTTTGGTCTTTCTCTGACCGCTGATTAACGCATACTTCCACTCTCTATCCCCCGCACCCCGCTCCACCCCCGTTCTCGACATGTCGTCCAACCCACCGAACATACCGAACCCGCCGGTGTACGCCAGTGAACGAGAGTCCTCCGCAACTCCTGACGCGCTTGAGAGCCTCCAACTCCAGGCCAACAGGCTCCAGGACATGATTTATGGTGTGCAGACCACTCAAAATGCGCTCCATTCCCTTCTGAACTCGTTCATGAAGGACCACATGGCTACTTCAGACGACATCAAACGTGCGTTCGGCACCTATGCACAGGACCTCGAAAAGCTCAAAGACGACTTTTCTACGCTGATGGCACTTCTCCGGAACTCACAGGCCGCCCCACAACCCGTGGACATACATCCTGCCACACGAAGCCCACACACGCCACCCCTCACCCGTGACTTCCCCGAACATGCGAACATATCCCCTCCGTCGGCCCCGGCTCTGAGTGTGCGTTCAATGCCGCCACTGCCACCCAACTCTACCCTACCCCCAACGGGCAACAAGGGACGACCGTCGTTGGCATCACTCGTTAAAACCGCCACACCGGAAGCATTCAGTGGTAAAGCAGATGAACGCTCTTCGATCCGTATTCGCAGATTTATCGCATCTATACGCCGTACGATGCGTGCGGCAGGTGTGGAGCACCACCACGAGATGGTGGATGTCGCCAAGTGCTTTCTGAAAGGAGCGGCGAGTACCTGGATTAACCGAGAAGAGGCACAAGGCACTGAATTTTCCAACCTCGACGCATTGGAAAAGGCCTTAATCGAGGAGTATGTCCCCGATAACGAAGACGCCCAAGCACGTTCGAAGCTCATGCGTCTTCAATTCAAGTCCAACTTGGAGCGCCACATCTCCCAGTTTCGTGACCTCATTGAACTCTGCGGACCCCATCCTGGCGACGCCTTCAACTATTTCTTCATGAGCCTACCTGACGAGTACAAGGCAGAGCTCGCTCAGCGTTTTCCCAAGGGCTCTACGGACCTGAAGGCCGTCTACAATTTCGTGCGTAACCTCGAAGTCGCACAGTCCTGGCGGGCACCATCCGCCCAACCCCCACGCCGTCGATCATCCAATGGGTTCCCCCGCACATCATCCAGACACACCGGCGCCACCAACTCTCGCACAACTACCCCCCAACATGACCCAGCAGCCACTTCGTGGGGCCCGTGCGACAAGTCTAACGCACTGGAACGCCAACGCTACCGGTCGAGCGATCGCTGCATGGCATGCGGAGGCGAAGGTTGGAGCAAACCAACCCATGTCTGCGACCTCACCGCCAAGGACAGCGCCGGAAAGCCAAAAAACTAACGCCGCCGCCTTGGAAGGCGGCGAGCCCCCCGGGTACCGATCCCCATTTTCTATTGCGCCTCACAGGACTCGAATCAGATGATACGGAGTTCCATTATGATGCATTTCTCAATAATTTTAACGTGGTGGCAAATATAGATCCGGGCGCGTCACACGCATTTGTGTCGCCCGTGACTGCCGCCGCGTGTGGCCTCTCGGTTACACCAGTGACCGACGCATATGTTGAGCTGGGAAATGGACAACGCATCCCCGTTCAAGGTTCCGTGCAGGCCCCTCTGCGGCTGGGCACTTCGGACCACCTTTTGTCGGCTTTCGTAATTGACATGCCAGACGATATGGACGCCCGGCCTTACATCATCGTTGGCCGCCAGTGGCTGCGCGCATGCGCACCACAGATCTGCTGGAGTACTGGGGACTTACTGCTAAGGGGCCCTGAAGGGACACAACGGCGGATTCACACCCGACAGCGACCTCGATCCAGGCGTCCACCGGGACTTACCTTCAAACTGATCTCTTGGAAGCGTGCCGCTCGCTGTCTCACGCACAAACGCAAAGGCTGTGAGCTTTTCGCCATCAAGCTCCGCCCGGAGGTACTGACAGGATCCACACATCCTAACATCCTTCCACTAGTGGAGGAATTCGCCGATATCTTCCGATCCGAACTTCCACATGAACTACCCCCAACACGCGCGATGGACTTCGCTATTCCCCTCAAGTCCAATATTCCCCCACCAGTGCGACCGGTCATCCGTCTTTCGGCAGAGGAGCTTCAAGAGCTAAAGCGTACCCTCCACGAACTGCTAGACAGAGGCTATCTTCGCCCCTCGACTTCACCATACGGCGCCCCAGTTTTCTTCGTCAAGAAAAAGAACGGCGAGCTTCGTCTGGTCTGTGACTACAGGGCTCTCAACCGCATTACCATTTCAGATGCCACCCCGCTGCCTCTCATCGAAGAGGCTTTCGATCAACTCGCAGGTGCAACCGTTTTTTCGCAGATTGACCTCGTCGGCGCATACCATCAGATGCGCATCCGCGACGAGGATTGCCACAAAACCGCAATAAGAACACGTTATGGTTCATTCGAATGGACCGTTCTTTGTTTTGGCTTAACAAACGCCCCGGCTGCCTTCTCCCGACTCTTCGCATCCCTGCTTCGCGATCTCAACGGGCGATCCCTCATTCTTTACTTGGACGACATCTTGGTATACAGCCGCAACATGGAGGAGCACCAAGCTCATTTGCGGGAGCTATTCACCATCATGCGTAGGGAAAAACTGTACATTCACCCTACAAAGTCCCATTTCGGAGTAGCCGAAGTCGACTTTTTGGGCCACAGGGTCTCCTCTGCGGGTATTCAAACCCAAAGCCGCCTAGTTGATGCGGTAAGGAACTGGCCCACTCCCACCTCAACCAAAGAAGTCCAACAATTCGTCGGACTAGCCAACTACTATCGCCGCTTCGTAAAGGCCTACGTGGACATCATGCGCCCAATCACGGACTTATTACGCCGCGAGGCGTTCAACTGGACAGCGGCACAAGCCGAAGCATTCCGTGCTATCAAACAAGCCCTCACTGCCGCTCCGGTCCTCGCACTACCTGCCGCCGACAAGACGTTCGTTGTGTCCACAGATGCATCACAACACGCCGTCGGCGCCACTCTGGAACAAGATGAACACCCAGTTGCGTACCTATCCCATCGCCTATCTCCAGCAGAGTCACACTGGGACACCGGGGACCAGGAGCTACTCGGGTTCATTATTGCCTTGCGTAATTGGAGCCACTACCTCAGGGGAAGACGTTTCATCTTCCGCACGGACCACCGCCCATTGCAGTATCTCCAGTCCAAGGCCAATCTCTCCGGCAGGCAATGCCGGTGGCTAGATTTACTTCAAGAACACTCCTTTGAAGTACAACACGTCTCTGGCCCTTCGAACACGGTCCCAGATGCCTTGAGCCGCCACCCAGACCACCTTGCGGGAACCCTTGCCCGATTGATGATCAGTGTACAACCCTTCCTCCAGCGCATTCGAGGTGCATATGAGCAGGATCCGTGGGCCAAAGAGATGATCACCGCCCTACGACGCCCACAAGATGCCTCCCCCCCCAGGATACAACGCCAACGCGCTCTGTTTTCCTTCGACAACTCCTTGCTTCGTTGGATTGGATTTCAATCCTCCCGGCTATATATCCCCAAGCTCCGCCGTCTGCGACGAGATGTCGCGTTTCATTTTCACGGCTTGGGCCACCTCGGCACCGACAAGACGTTTTCCGCCGCACACCGCTACGTCTACTGGCCCAACATGTACCGAGACATTGTAGGGTTCCTGGCTGCTTGTCATCAATGCCAGACAAACAAACACTCCAATCGCATCCCAGCAGCCCCCCTTCAACCGCTCCCGATCCCCAACGAGTGCTGGGAGGTTATAGCGGTCGATTTTCTATCAGAACTACCTCGCTCCGTCAACGGGAAGGACATGATCATCGTCATCGTGGACAAGCTCTCCAAACGAGGCATCTTCGTTCCGGCATCTAAGACGGCCACCGCGGTGGATGTTGCTCAGGTCTTCACTGATTTGGTCTTTGCGAGACAGGGGGTTCCACAGACTATCATCTCTGACCGCGATGGTAATTTCACCTCCGCCTTCTGGCAAGAACTACAGCGCATCTACAACGTCAAACTCAACATCGCCACGACCGGACACCCTCAGACCGACGGCCAGACAGAGAACCTCATCCGCACCGTCTCATCTATGCTCCGCTCCACAATCCAATCGTCTCCGCATAACTGGGATACACTTCTCAGCGTGTTTGAGTACGAATACAACGCCGCCAAACATCACTCCACGCAGTTCTCGCCCTTCTAGATTGATCTTGGACGCGTACCACCCTCACACGCAGCACGCGAGATATCTTACAACTCTCTTTCCCAGAAAGCTACCGACTACGCCACACAGCGTGAAGCGTTCCGCCTCGCAACACGCGACAACCTCCTTTGCGCTCAGGAACGCCAGAGGTTCTACGCGGACCTCCGAAGATCCCCCATGTCTTTTTCGCCCGGAGACTTAGTTCTTTTACAGGTTGCTGGCCTCTCTATAGAAAGGCGCACGGATCTGCCGCAGAAATGGAGGCCTAAATTTGTCGGCCCTCTCCGGATCCTCGAGAAGATCGGCCCCGTAGCGTACCGTCTGGAACTTCCTCCCGATATGAAGAAGGCGCATAACGTATTCAATGTCGACAGAATACGCCGCTATACCCCGGATGATACTACAGCCTACGTCAATGTGGTCGTGGATGCGAAAGGAGGCATCGAACAGGAAGTCAAAGCTATTCTCCGCCATCGCGGTCCCAAGACTCGTCGCCAATTTTTAGTACAGTTTGTGGGAGAAACACCAAATGCCGCACTTTGGCATACTCGGACAGATCTAAAACACTGCCAGGATCTGGTCTACGAATACGAGAAGTCTCTGACGACGTCCCGGAGGACGTCTTCTAGGAAGCGGGTGAGTGCAACAACACAGCATTAGCATAGTAGTTCACCCCATACCACAACCACATCCTTCGTGTCTCGCAGCTTCTCTAGGAAGCTCCATGCTGGATCAAGCCAGGTACGCAGCCCTAGCTTGATCTAACAACTTCTATAAATAAATCCCGCCCCAGGCTGATAGCTTAGAGGGGGCGGTTAGACCTTGTCTCCCACTCTTTAGTCGTATTTCGTGCGAAGCATCTACCCTACGACTGCTTTGTTACACAACCCCAAAACAAGTTGTCTACGCACTAGCCAAGTACGTTTGCCCAGAAAACAGGCACATCAAATGCAAAGTAGGTGGGAATATCCAACGAAACCACTTATTATTTCAATGTCCAAATGTGTACTGCAAAGAAAAGCACCACAAACTTTTATGCCAGAAGAACAAAGGCTTTAACAATGATGCAATGCATCTCAGAGCTTTTGTTGCAGAAGATGAACAGGAAACATTGCTGCAAATGTACTAAGTTGTTATCAAACGACGAACGTTACACCCTGACCATGGCACATGCTGTTCATTCTTTCATAAGATCACAACGAAAGAAAAAGCACTTCAAAATGACATACGAATCGTTGTGTTTCACGAAATGCCGATATCTACAGTGGGAAACAAAAATATAAGAAATTTTTCCAAGCATAATGACCGCTTCTCTTGGGAAAAGTTCGCAGCGTCATCCTCAATCTGACCGAACTTTTAGAAGGGGAAATAGCAAAGGAATTGAAACAAGTCAGCAGAGGTGCGATTCTTCACGACGGCTCAAGTTGCGGTGGCGTTAATTATATTGGACTGTACGCGTCATACACTTTGGAAGTGAGAAATGGTGCCCCCGACACTGGACCGACTTCATGCGAAACAGTGAAGCTAGCACTGTTGTCGTGTTCACCAATGACTAACATTGAATTGAATGACAGTAACAATGAGGAATCTGAACTCGATATTGAAGAGGCTGCTACATTCTGCGCCAACACTCACGCTACGCATATTAAGTCAATTTTTAACTTTTACGACATCAAAGTGCTCTCATCGGCAGTATGTCAAATTTCCCACACTTGTAGGGTCAACAAGAAGGTGGCAAAATTACTGTGCATACCACATGTCGCATGCAAAAGCCATCTATTGAATCTAGAGGTCAACTACATGGTCCGTATGATATCTGATTGGGATACTACTATTGTTTCTGTTCATGCCAAAATGTTGCAATGCAAGCAGCATCTGCAGAACCCTGCGCTGCTGCGTAACGTAATTGATTTACGTCCTGTGCTGCACAATCAGACGCGGTAGTCTGGGAAGTTGTACATGTTGGAACGTTTCTTGCGTATACGAGATGAGCTCATTGAAGTAAGTCAAGATGACCGTTCCCATTTGATTGTGAACAGGAGTCAGGCTTTTAAGAACAAAGTACTGAGGTACTGCCAGCAACTAATTCAAATTGATTTGACAACGAAAGAGTTGCAGACGAGAAACATTTGGCTATCACATTGCCAGAACGCTTTGGATTTGCATTGTGACGATGTCAGAGATGGATTTCATTACTCAAACTCTCCATTCTTTCTCTGCGTTTTGAAGAACCGGTACATCACAAACGACGCAAAGATCTTGTATGATCTGTTGTTTGAGAGTGGTGTTTGGAAGATCCAGGATAACCGGGTGGCGGGAATTACCAATTCAGGAAAGATTGCGTGCCAAACACTTTTGCTTCCCGTAGAAAATTCTGATGATGATTTAGTTGTGATATCAGACAATTTTCTTACTACAAAGAGCGCTTGTACCGTCGTAAGCGTCGCAAAATTATTGCGGAAGCATGTTACATGAACTGTGATTATAGTTTGGGTTCTGTTGCTGAATTAGAGTGCTTGTGGTCTATTGCGTACAAGATTGTTACAGATGATGGTATGCGAATGACTCCACAACTGTTTGAGTCTATTACTTTGCTTCGTGTGAATGAACTATTTTGGGACATTCATTCAGTTCAATAAGCTTGTGCTCTTTCTATGAATGAGCTTTAGAGTATGTAGTTACTAAAATTGCAATCCCGATTGCTTTTGGAAAGAAGAGATTGCGATTGGGACTGCTTATGGTAAAGATATTGCAATAAGAATTGGGATTGCTGTGAGAAGCGGCAATCCCCTTCCCATCATATTGGTTTCATGCCTGCTTTTGGGTATTGTAGCTCTTTTGTAACTGCGAAGAATAGAAGAATACATTACTCATGTTAATCAATCCAGGTTCTGAAGGCAATGGAGTTCTTGGGAGCTGCAGTAGCCCATAGGCCGCTAGCCTGTGTTCTGCCTCTCGCTTAAGCGTAGAACGGGTCTTACGAATCCTCATCGTTGAAAGATTGCTCATTGCCCTCTGTAGCGGCACTTCCTGACTTTATCTCCCTTCTCTTCTCATCTTGTTGCGCTGCTTTCCGAATTAAAATCTCTTTCATTGATATTATAGGGCCCAATTCGCGAAAGAGGTCAACCGGGGATGACTTGAGACATTCTTTCGGTACCTGCAAGCCTTCATTGCGTGCTCTTTCTAGCTTATTTACTCCTGATTATAAGGCTTTTGTAAAAACCGTGCCAGGTGGTACTCTGCATCGGTTAAGAATTTTTTTAGCTGTCGGCTCTAGATAAGTTCAGAAACTGAGCCGGGAGTCCAGTACCCCTCCTAGACATTTTGCGCTTTTTGATGGCGCAACTTCTACTGTATCGACTAGGGGGCTTTTTTCGGTTTCGACCGCTTCTTGGTGAACGGCACCACGACAATTTTCGATGCGTTCATCCTTATGTCGTGCGTCTTGCAATATTCTTCCAGGTGTTTCAATGCAGTCTGGAACACTATTTGGCACTCTCCAAGGTATTTTCTTTGTGCCTACATCGCCGTGTCGTCAGCAAACTGACTAGTATCGATGTTTGGGCACCATTCTTTGATGTAATTTGGGCGCTCGGTAACATTGTAGTACAGTGGGTACTATATGCGCTCCTAAGGATAGGCTCTTAGGGAAGATTCCTAACGTAATACTTGTATTTTCTAACTGGTGCCACGCAGCACACCAATCCAGAGGATTCGTTCTAGCGGACTGTAATTCAATTAGGTAGAATAACCTAACTTAGATTCTTATAGGGTACAGTAGGTAGTTTTTGTTGAGGTCAGCTCGCGGGACTATATAATGCGCCAATGGAACTCCACCTGCAGGGAAGTAAACCAAAGCACCCTCGAGGCTTGTTATTGTTCGTCTGGTGCAACCTCGTGTCGTTTCCTTAGGATGCTCTCCTCTTGCATCAACCACTGCACCTGCCTTCTTAGGCACAGGCACCGGTCCAGATCTGGTACATGTCGAAATGATCCCCAGCTCAGCCCTGAACTCCTTAAGGACGGAAAAATTACCAATGGTGCGCCGCACCTCGCGGTGAACGTTAAACATCCTCGGGGCTCTGCCTTTATATCTCCGTATCGGATCCTTGCAGTTGAAAATGTGGTTCCTGGTGGTGACAAACTTGGCCACACGCTGCATACTGGGGACTTCTTTTGTGAACGGATATATGCGTACCACCTATCCATGCCTGCGGAAGGTGACATTTCATCATGCCGCCCCTGCATCTATCGTGTGCGCATCTCCTGGACACGACGCAAAAGCGCGTCAACTGGGTAGGCTTCTAAAATAGACGCAGTCGAACAAACTCCAGGTAGTAAAATGCTTCAGATACCCGCAAGGAGCCGGGACGAAGTCTGCGTGCAATCATCCACCTCAGGTTTGTCCTCCTTGCAGGGGAGCCCTCAATTTAGTACGAAGCAACACTCAATGATGGCAAATGGTTTCATGGAAGTAGTGCCATCTATTCCCTTCAGGTTTGTCGATGCCAATCTTAAGGAGTCTCTTTTAAGGCTCCACAAGGGCATCGCAGTGAGTATAGCTCTGCCGACTTCTACAGGACTGGCTCAGATCCCGCTAAAGAAATACCTCGCCGTACAGGACACTGTCACTGCATGGGGACTGAATTTTCACCGTCGCCTCCTAAGGAGACACTCCCTGGCCCATGACAGGAGAAGCTCCAAATTGGCGAAGAATTCGTAAAGAATCACTAGCGGATAATAGAAATGTTATCCGTCTTTGAGGATATATGTTCCAGCCATTTGAGCCAAGTGAACTTAACCAAGCACCGGATCCAGTTAGCATCTGAGGCTAAACCAGTACATCAACTCCCCAGGAGAGCCGGATCCCATGCATGCGATTTTAAGCGTGAAGAGATCCAACGCATGTTGGACAAGGGCATGATTGAGCTTTCCACCTCCGAATAGGCCCCCCCGGTGGTGTTCGCCAAGAAGAAAGGTGGACTGCAGCCAATAGTTTATTGGAGTCATAGCCCCTCCCAGGCGGAGTGGAACTACTCCACCTCTGAACGGGAATGTCTCGCAATCGTGTGGGCGGTGCTACTACTGTGAACCTACGTGGAGGGTACTCGTTTCACTTTGAGGTCTCATAATGCTCCACTGAACTGGATATTGTTCTTGACGGACGCCTTCGGACGCAGAGAAAGTTGGAGGTTGCGCCTGCTGGAGTACGAGTTTGGTATGGCCCACCGCCCAAGCGTGAAACACCAGACAGTGGCCGCTCTGTCCGGTACATCCACCGATGGAGAAGATACAACCCCCTTGGAGGACACTGTTCTGTGCCTCACACTATGTGGCACGGAGGAAGGAAGCGAACCTGCAGGGGACTCCGTGGAATTTAGTAACCCCAGTGGAAGATATGCTGGTAATCCTGAGGTGATGGCCCTAGTTGAGGAGGAGAAGGAAGTACTACCCATAACCATGGAGGAAGTTTTGAAGGAGCAGAGCACGTAACCTTTCTGTAAGGAGATTCTCGCCACTGCTTTGTACACAACATCCCTCTTCGATATAGATCAGGATGGCGTGTTGGTGCGCCGCCTCGACGGCGCACTCTAAACGGTAGTCCCGGCCAGTCTGCGGGCTATGTTTCTGTATCTTTCGCATTATCCGCGCCTCGCAGGACACCAAGGCAGCTCCCGTATGTATTTCACCATGAGGAAAGAGTTCTACTGGCCGCACATAGCCAACGATGCTTTCCAAACAGTGGAGGACTGTCGTTCATGCGCCGCCACAAGGGGTACAATAAGGAAGCATAGCATGCCCTTAAACTTTTTTACTCCTTCAGATCCTTTGGAGTTTGTGGCCATGCATATATTGGGCCCTCTACCGAAGTCAGAGCGAGGATGCCGTTATATCCTGGTTATCACCGACCGGTTTTTGAAGCTCACCCGCACCATTTCTCTGAGGAGCACCATGGCTGGATTTATTGCCGACGCTTTTCCGGAGAATTGGGTCTACCCGTACGGGATAGCCCTATACCTTGTCACGGATAATGGTCCTCAATTTGCAGTGAAACTATTCGGCGCCACCTCAGGAATGCTTGGGATGAAACAGCTGTTTACCACCGCCTATCATCCCCAGACGAATGGTCAAGCCGAGAACTTCAACAAGACCATCGCATCGAGGTTAGGACACCTTGTTCAGGACCACGAGAAGGATTGGGACGCATACGTTGTCCCGCTCACGTATGAGTACAACCTTCAAATGCACTGCTGCACAATGACTTCATCGATCAATCTAGTGCTGTCACGGATTCCGCCAAGTGCCGTGATTGTGAGGCGCGTCACGGCGCACGCTTCAGGCAGTCCTCAGGCCCCCACGGCAGCCCAAGCAAAAAGGGCAACCGTGAGACAGTATAGTAGAATACAGGTCCAAAGTCCAAGTGGGGAAGTAGTACCAATGAGGGTAGCGGCAGCAGAGTACCAGCAACTAGGTTGACAGTCCACTGGGGTCTAGTTGTGTCTTGGGCACCTTCTCACGTGCAGGCACAATTGGCGGGTGTTATCTGATTTCCCTACAGGTCGGGTGCCCTCGTAACGATGGCTTGGAACCCTGTATCCGCTTGGAGCTTGAGGGCGACTAGAGGACGGAGGTGGTGCTTGCCTTTACTGCTCAGTGGCCGGCTGCACCCGAGCCAACTAAGATAGTCGGTGAGATGCTCTAGACCACCGGTACCTACTACTAGAAAATTAAATAAAATACTACACTATTCTACCGTGCACTGTGCTGCAGTACCAGGTTTACTGGAGGTCACACTTCAGATCACAATTATCTACCACCCACGTGGCTAATTTTGGCACGAGCCAGCAGTTCTCTGGTCCTTCGTTCACCTCTTCGGCACTCTAGCTTGCCAGTCATCTGGCCCTATTGTACTACATACTCCCCCCGTTAGTTGCTGCCGCCTCGGCAGAATCCACCGTCGTCCAACTTTTCCCTGATGTCCATTTCCGTGCACTTCTGTTTAAAGGTTGGTAGGGATAGCTGCACTAGCGCTGATTGCGATCCCACTTGTCGATTGACTCGTTTAGCATCCCCCTACTAGGCCTTAATAAGCGCTGGGAAGGGACATTGAATGCCCATTGGTCGTGCCCGCCTCCCTGTTTCGTATCAAATGCCAGTGGCCACGGGGATGAGTACATCACTTGTGGATCTATTGGGAACCCACGTCTACGACCGGGGTGTCGCTACTGCACGTTCGCAACCACTTCGTTCGCTCAGCTTCTTTTGGGTCGTCCCTTCTATCAGCACGGCGATTGCCCACGGGGGCCGTTGGTCTTCACGTTATAGTGCCCCCAGAAACCTACCAATACCACCGCTGTCCATTCTGCTTTGTGACTACTCCACTCGGCATGTCTTTTGGAACATATATGTACTTAACCCCTTGGAGCCTTCGCCCGCTGTACGAAGACAGTGAATGCATCCCGCTGTCGGCCGTCAGTGTTGAATCCTCTCGAATGGTTTTAGTCCCCGCCAGCAGCGCTTACGTCCATCCTGGGGAGAGGTATGACCATACCCTGGGGTGCAGTCCGATGGCCGTGAAGATCACACATTTGCCCGGTTCGGTCAAGGATTTCATCTGCTGCCAAGACCAATATTTTGACGCCCGCATATTCGCGGCAATTCCGAATTATGTCTGTGAGAAGAAGAACGGGCGAGAGACCTCTTAGTACAACCGTTGGCTACATCTCTCCGCGGACGTCCAAGCAGTGGCGCGTTGCTCGTAGCGTGGTCCGCCCGGACATGCCGTAAGTCCAATGCCACAAAGAAGAAGATTACCAATGGAGGGCTAGCCGGCTCCTCGCGGACCTATATCTCTTACACGGTGACCCCTGGTGTTAACTCCCCCCTAGATACCATAACCTTCTGGCGCTGATGTGGTACAAGCTGCCATATGATCAGCTGTACTGGATTACCAACAGTTCCTATTAGAATGACATGATCTAACCCGACGGCCGTATCCGGACGAATTTGAAGTACTTCTTCTGCTGGCATCAGGTCGAACTCCATGACACGCCGCCGTCCAGTAAGGCCAACGTCTATCTTCCCATGCCGTCGGTCTCTGCGAGCCCTGAGGCACCCATATGGCATGTATCTAATCTCCTTATGGTCCCTACTCTGTCCATTGTGGCTTACAACACCACCCAGCTCCAAGGCGATTTCCATCAGCGACTCCCTTGGCTTACCTGGCAGGTCTTCTTTGTCGAATGGGCAGTATTCTGCCTCATGGCCTTTTTGTATACCGCTAGTACCGGCGTGCATGCCAATGTCCGTAAGACAGACCATCGTATTTAGAATGACGAAATCATTTCGAGTCTTGAGGGCCGATTGGTGCCCCTGCCTCCCCGCCACATCGCGTTCATTCGCGAGCTAGGGGTGCAGAACATAGTCCGAGAGACCGCGTATAGCGCAGAGCACACGAAGGAGCTTTTAGATTATGTCCCGCAGGTCGATTCGGCGAGGAACCCTCGATACCTGTTGTACGAATACGACGCAGACGAGTTCTGGGCGATTCCGGAGCATTTTTAGGGTCGCGACGATGGCAAACACTACGAGGCGAAGCCCTTATTCGATACCCTAATCGACGTACCGCGTCAGACCATCCCGGACTGTTATCCTCAGGCGATTGGGTTTGATGTCGCTTGCCTGTGACCTCTTTCTGATGGTCCGTAAACCGTGCCTGTCCCTGCTTCTTCTTGGGTGCCACCTTTAGAGCAACCCGTGGTCGAGCATCCTGAGACGTCCATTGGTCCAACAGCCACCGTTACTAGTCCACTCGATTCTTTGACAGTCACTACGTCAGCGCCGCCTCCACCACCTGCGATATCTGTGGCCGTAACTCGAGTCTATGGGGAACTCGTCGACGTTTGCCGTTGGGCAGGCGTAACCAAGCCCATTGAGATCGGCGAGGCGTTGCTTGTGGTGCAGTCATGGTTCCGTAGGGCGTCGCGGTACGAGTCCATGGTGGAGAGGAGCCAAGAGGTCATAGAGGCATTGGCGACCATTCTGGAGGAGAACGCTAAAGTTCTTTCACCTTCTGTGGCCACCAAGTTGGATAACCAATTCGGTCCGAACCTGACGGGCAGCGAAAATTCTCCGCCTGACTCTTCCGCGTCAGCCCATAGCCCAGCTCGCAAGCACGCGCGCATCGGTTATTCCGCTGGTCTTTCGGCCTAACTGGTCGTTGGCGTATTAAATAAAGCCTTGAGTCTTCCATACTGTCCAAATGGGTCGTAGTTTAGGATTTCTACGCTGATATTCGTCTTTCAGGCCCTGAGTCCTTATTCAAATCCCATGGTCCGTGTTTTTTGAGGTCAAAACTTACGCCTTTGGCCATCATTCCACCTTTCAGAGTCATGAATCCAGTTGTAAGCAACGCGCAGAGGCGCGTGAAAAAGCTCAACATGAGACATCTTCGATGGAGATTCAATCAGAGCATCCACTATAGTCACACCATACACCGTTTCATTTGCTGCTAGCTCTGCGGATACGAAGTTCGATCCCCGATGGACGTGCAGAAAGTCTGGTGGACCGAGGTATACACTAATCTAACATCCTAAAATAGATTTCCAAACATGCTGAGACGTCATGTTCTTCAGAAACTGAGCTGAATTGAAAGGCGTTGCTTCATCAACAAGATGCAGTATAGGACGGCTGTTAATGTACATTACGTCAATGGCAACGATATGGTTGAAGTGCAAGTCATCTTTTCTTATCATAACCTGGAAACGGCGAGGCTTGGCGGCATGCTGAATGCAGATGTCACATTCGCGAAGAATATCCTCAACAACCTTGTGTACAGACCCATACAGATTATCCCCACTAGCCCGCTTCAGCAAATTGTACAGGGCTTGTACAGAAAGATGACCAAATACGCGATAGAGCTTTCGTAGTTCCGACTCGGTGTATAACGCAAAAACCTAAATCTTCGGGTCTCCAACGACGCACAAGAAAGTAGTTCTCCATAACTAAGTCCTGCTCAGCATTCTTAAATCTGACAATCTCGTCCTGAATACTGAAGTCTAGCCCGTTGTTCTTCATTTCCTTCATACTGAGAGGCGATGGCACATTATCTTTCATGATTTAGAATGTAACTTAAATCACAAGATGAAGACCCTTAAAATGAACAGGGACTACAGCAGTACCGATTGCATTGATTGTGCTCCCAATTCCAACATCGATCGACGTGAATCTGTATCAATGTTCATTCTAACGTTGAGCTCCTCGCAGTATGCGCGATACGGGTTGTAAGAACTACAGAAGAGATGTTGGCACACGAGTCAATAGTCCTTTGAATCGTGGAGCTTCTCCCATAGAAAGGGCGGAGAACATAGCTGCCATGTCGGCTTGAAGGTCGATAGAGAACGTCCTGCAGTGTAAAAATGCTTATTTTGCCAGATAGGCTTCAGTGCCCCGTTGCAGATTGTGGACATCTCTTGCAAGACCTTCAATTTCTTCTAAGTCAGAGAATTTAGCTTCCCATGGAGTCCCTGTTGGTTCCTGAGATTCAGTGAGCTGTTCACATATATATGTAACATTCTTTACACTCAGCATTGCGGAAGGGTGGGAAGCTTTCAGACGGATGATTGATGCTCGAACCCCATCAGAAGAGTGACACCTATAAGCCCTGTGATTATTTCCGCATACATAGCAGCCTTTCAATTCCTTAATCAATCTGAAGGATAACGTTCGGGGACGTCTGTAGCGTTGGTATGGGACAGTAGAGGAAAAAGAATTCCTTGCTTCACCGCCGTAGCGTCTGCCGAGGCCATACAGTACAGAATTGTCACCAACGTCCTGATTAATATAGACACTGGCAGGCCTTGAATCGTGGGGCAAGAACGTCGCTTTGCAATTCACCGCTTCCTGAGCTGTCTTTGGGAGTCGTTTACGAATTTATTGTTGTATTCGATCAAAATCGCAGATAATCAAAACCTGTTCGCGCAGCAGTTTGTCATGCTGATAGTTTGCAGACAACTGCTTCTGAAGAGTGGAGAGTTTCACGGCGCAGCACGAAGTACCTCTGCCTCAATGTTTTAAGGATCTTCCCTCATCCCTTCGGAGAGCTTCAGAGTCTGCCTTCGAACAAAAACAAGATTGCGCTATTTTTCTCTTGTATAAAAATCAAAGAGCTTCTGGCGGAGGCCGTCGAAAGTATCTTCGGTGCTATATACTCTTCTGTTGTACGAAAGAGCTTCTTCTTTCAACATGAAAGGAAAGGCTTCGGCCTTTTCGTGCTCAGTAAGGCGGCACACACGATCCAACGTCTCGTACAGCACGAATGCGAAAGAAACCCCTTCATTGCATTGATCATTGAACTTTTCACGGCCTTGATAAGCTCGCATAAGTCCATTAATGCTGAGAGAGTAGCTGTTATATATACTCTCTTGAGCGTGGGATGGATTTCATGTACTAGAAGGATTCTTATTAAGTTTTTTCAGGTCACAAACAGCAGTATTGGTACCTGCAGCTGGCCTCTCAGATTCATTTGTAGGTCCTGTGGATATACGATGATGCTCATGTCTATCATCTCCTGCAGAACGATGATGAGTTTCTCCTTCATTATGATTGGCTGGAGCAGCAGAATAACGTGTAGGGATTCCGGCCCTGGTGCTTTCATTTCTTTGCAATTCAGTTCTGGAGGCCAAGAGTTGGCTCTCCGAGCCTGCATGAGGTCCAGCAGGAACAAATTACTCTCGCAAAAGACATTCAATAATTGCTTCAGCACGCGGAAAGAAACGCTTACGAGTAACATGCACAACGTGATAGAGCTGGAATGCCAACCATCTCTGAGCATTTGCTTCGGCATAGCCTCAGTTGTTTGCTTGCGAAACTTTGTATTGTATTCAATGCAAAGAGACTCTTCAGTAAACCCAGTAGACGTCAAGGCATCCAGCAGACTTTCAAAGTAAGCCTGAACTTCATTTTCATAAGCTGCTTTTTCGGGGGAGTGGCAGTAGAGGGAATTGCGTCGGGATCATCCGCTTCTTAATTGACGGCAAGAATTTGGTTGGTTAAACCTGCATTGGTCTGAGAACACTACTTGCTGCAGCACAATCAAATGGCGGCGAGTTCAGCGTGCTGTGATATGATTCCTGGCCAGATATGTTGCTTAGTTATATTTGTCGACAGAAAGAAAGGACATACCCATGAAAGTTATAACTATCGAAAGGCTGGGTTTGAACCACATGCGCGAGCGCGGTAGTTCGTAGAATAGTTGTGCTGGATTCCAATACTACAAGCAGTGGCTAGTTGGGGCGATGGGCTGAGGTCCAGAGGACAAGCAAACACGGGATAACACGACAGGCGTGGTAGGCGTGGACGTAGCTGAGCAAGATATTTGAGTCAAGTAAAGTTCGTGGTTGTTATTATTTTTGGCAACCAATACTACACTCTCAAGTGCTACTTAAGCACAACAAAGTATGGAGTTACACGCAAATGCACTGATCACACTTTCAACAACGCCATACATCAGTTTGAATTCATTTTCACCATCATAGACATGAAACATACGCGTCAATGTACACTTCATCGGACTACAGCCCTCTCCTCCATTTTAAACATTTTCCAATCACGTACACCTTCCACATAAACAGAAGCACCCTGGAGGCTTGTTCTAGTTCGTCTCGTTCAACCTTTTGACACTCACCTTCAGGTACACTATTACGTCATCCTCTAGGTGTGATTTCTAAGCCGCAGATACCCAGCGCGTCCCATAGCAGCGCCTTTAGGATTATATTCTGCTTAGTGAACCCCCTCTGCGCTTGGTGCTTGAGGATCTCCTTCCAGGACTCTCCCGGTCTTCGTTCCTATATTTGGGAGACCACCACCTATTCGAACCCATCTGTTAGGTCGAATCTAAAAGTCCTTTTTACGGACATTGTGCTGACCACTGGCTGTACCATACACATATGCTATCCAAAATCTTGGGGATAACGTCCCACCTTGTGGAAGTCTCTGGGGCACTAAACCTTCCGCTGTTGTGGCATTTGCCCATGTGCACTTCCAACTTCGATCATGAAGAAAGTACTTTATCCATTCGCAGGGTCCTGGTGGGCAGTTCAAGTGGCATTGCTTGGCGAGCAACTTCTCAAGTTGGACGCGATCGTATGCTGCGGAAATTTCGCAGAAAACGGCCAATGTATCTTAGCTTTTGTCTCACGTGCTGGTTATGCTTTCACACAATGCGGCGACATGTTTTTATGTGGATCTCCCAATACAAAATATGGCTTCCTCTTGGGGCAGCATTGGTTCCAGCCACTTCATGTACAGTCTATTGATCATTCTCTCTGCTAACCTCTACATAACTGAAAGTAAAAATATTGGTCTGAATCGTTTCCGAACGCATCCATCATTTAATGTTAACCCACTATGAGACGATACACCTTCTACCGCTACGGCGTTCGACTGCGCGATCATGAAAAGCACCGAATGATGGGAGTGGTATCTACTACAAGCCACGGTTCGCTATTCATTATACTCTGCCAGAAGGCATCGCTTTTCAGCGTTTGTAGCATATTTTTCTCTCTACAGCCGCATTCAAAGGGGCATGCGGCTCACTTCTATGCTTTTGCCGCGGTCATTCATCTTTTTATCCGGTTGCGGCATCTATTCTATAGTGCCTTTACCCTCTCACGATTCACGTTCTCAGCATCATTTTCAGACATACAGTTACTAATACTTGCCTGGCGCGGTGCACCTGACTGCTGCGGTGTCGTCTACCGATGCGTTCAATTGAACACCAACATCGCTTGTAGGTTCTCCTACAGACACCTTATTTCGCGCGGAGCTGCTTTTCTCCCACAATTTCTCAGTTACTGCACGCTTTAGCCATGCTTCTCGTTGAGGATCAGTGATGTCACCATTGCCAGAGAGTAAATGATAGGCACCTATGACTTCAGTCACTATATTGCACGTGCCAACTTGAGGTGCCAATTAAAATAGCCCATGCCGACAAATTTTCAGTGCCTGCAATCACTGTGCCGACGTCACTTGACACCTGTTTGACGTCAGCATGTGCTTTTCGCGCCGAGTAGCAAGCAAACTGCTCCTGATGAAAGAGCGCAAATTTTTTCGAAGAGACATTTTTCCTCTGACACAAATTGCACCCCTCCTAGCTTACCCTCGAAGGTACCGACGGTAAGGGTTAGCGGTCAGAAGAGCTTAACTTGGAACACATTCAAGACATTAAAAATGTAAAATTTTGCACAGATTTTTGGTATCTGCCGTACCGGTGGTAGACAAAGAACGGCCTAACCTGAGACAAAGACAAAGCTTGGAATTCGTATCGTCTTTTCAAACTTGTGTTCTGTGTTGGTATAGTGGCCCTGAATCTTTTTAGAATAAACCGCTGTAGTGCAAACTAGGGCAAAATTAGCTTGGTAATTTTGGAAGTGTTAATATAACTGACGTTCTTGCTTTCTTAAACGCAATGAAATGCCAAACCCGTTTGGTGCAAGAATTAGAAACAAGAGCCAACAGCTACTGTTCTTAGAGTTGTGTATTAAAAACGATTGTCCTCTCTGGCTGTGTCGAAGACATGATAAATTGGTTACGAACTATGAGAATTTAAGTGGCAAAATGAATGGCAAAAAGAGATCTGACAGTGTTCATGTCATATATTACAAAGAAAGAGATAAGAATGCTATGTCGCAGTTTGTAAATGACATGCATGCGTGCTCTGTGTACATAGAACTGTAGGAGAATGCGCTACTTCGGAGACTAGCCTCTATCAAAAAAGTTAACAGCAGACAGAGTCTGGCAGGAGGACCCCAGCTGTCCCAGAATAGTTCGAATCGCGAGCTTGGTTCTATGGTTCCAACAGAAATGTGACTACTGGGCGATAACCACAGCTCCCAAGAGACAAGCGTGTAATAGACGTACAACTAACCTTTCGAGCTCACCAAAAGACCTATCTTTCGACTGGAACTGTCGCGTAGCGATGGGAAACGTGAGCACAACCCCCAGACTAGACCAGTGCCCGGAACAGGTCCTAGGCTTGTGTCTTGTACAATGTTTTGACCGAGCACCACACGGGTGGCAACAGGAGACCAGGATATGCGTGGAATTGCGACAGGCCCCAGACGTATACTTCTGCTACGGCTGCACCATCTGGCACTCAAAGTGAGCGAGGCCCAACGACCAGGGTATGCGTCCGCACCCAAGTATCGGGGTCGATACGATAGGTCGGCTGTATACTCAGACGGCCGGGTTGCCAGTAGCTCAAAGAGCTTCGCAGCAGCGCAACTCGCATTATTAGTGGCAGAAGGCTGATAGTGACGAGCAATGAATGGGTAGTATCCGACGAGTGTAGGGCACGAGATGGACTTCGACTATAGCTGCGCAGGATTTAGCCTGTATTGTCGGCGTCGAAACGAGAGCAATTCCAGGGGTACTTGTGCTGCAATACAATAAATGGAGTTCTGAAGCCACCAAGCGTCTGGTGGACTTTACTCAGAAGGTAGATCATGAACTCGGTACACTAATAAGTCCGGCAACGACGACAACTGTCCTGAAGTTAATCTAATCTAGTAGATGATTAAATAATTGTACAAGGGTACAAAAGCCCGCGAGCTGTAGGCGGCCAAGTACCAGTGCTACACGAGGACACGCCACGCCTGATGGGCGTCAGGTGCAGGGTGGCAGAGTCCCCAGAAACTAAAAAAACTGACGGCATTGCCCTCTAAACTACCAGTATGGCTGCAACGTAATGGTTAAGCCTCTGGTATCTATCTAAGACCAAGGTGAAGTGCAATACAAGAACAGCTGTTATGATTGCATAGTTTTCGAGAATATTCCTTTTAATGGAATCAAAACAATGAATGGCTAGTGAACTACGCTTATGACTGCTGTCAAAAGTTTGAAAGGCTCAGCAACCAGGCTTTTGATGGCACCCAAAAATTTGAATGGATTGCTTGACAAATGTTTTAGATGAATTAAATGGTTTGAGTGAAATAAGCATTGAAAATATTGGATGCAGTCAAATTTACTGTAAGGGACACTTCCACTTCTCCATAAGTCGAAGAGTGTCAAAATTCAAAACATTCATTTTATTCTAGCAGTTTTTTCTGTAGCACAAGTCACTTAGTACCAAGCAGGCAGTCAAATTGAAGCAACAGCCACTGCGCTAGGCACTTCGGTGCTGTTAATGCTGAATATTTTGACTGGCGGCGAGGAGTTGCGCAAAACGGCTGCTTCGGTTGCACTTATGAAGGCGTGCAAGGCGGTTTATTGGCCCAACCCCTCCCATCTGTCTACAACGCCCATCTCACGTTGTAGAAAATGGATGAAGTAAGGAGAGAGGAATTTGCATTCCGATCCATCTTTTGCGTGGCACAGCGAAGAGGGTTTTGCATGCTGCTCCACACATAAAATGAGGTGGATGGATCCGAAAAGGTAGTTGTACGCTACTGCTGAGTGGCTGGCTCTCCACTTTTGCCAGTCACTGAGGACCTGACAGGCAGTCAATACTCTGCAGCAAGCAATGTGATGTACACGTTACTGCTTTTGCTGCTGCTGCTGCCATTGCTGACCACTGATTTAATTGGTAGGGAGGCATTGCGCCGAAACCCGATTATCCATGCGCGGAAAGGGGCTTACAAGACAGTTTAGATGCGCGAGGTCCCCCGTCAGTCAACCAAACCACCCCCATGATGGAGCAAATCAATATAGTACGGAGGGAGTTGAGATTCACCACCTGCACTCTTCTAAGCTTTCTAAAAACGGAAAAGTTTCACAAGTATTTCCATTATTCAATGGTTTACTCGTAAGTGAAAGATACGAAAATCTTCCTTACGTTGGCAAATTTTATTGTTCTTATCATATGTCAAACTATTTTTTAAAGCCGTGTATCACAATGACATATCTCAATAACTTCGTACCGTTAGAATTTAAAAGAAAATCACAAGCTTTTGTTGATTTAAGGGAGATGTAGCGACAGATCATCGTCCCTCATGCCCCTCTCAGCCCATGCAAAACAAATTTTAGCGTCAAGTCTCTTTTTCATTAGAAATACTCAACGGCACTATCAATAGAAGCTGGAGCATCAGTAACAGCAACCAAACGTACAGATCATTCATTGCTGCTAGATGTTAACTTCCCGCATACTGCTGAATGTCCCACAATACAGAAAAAATGTGCAATGCCAGCCAATCAGAAGCTACCGGGTTGCATCTCTTGAGTGGGGTATTCTAACGGGCACGAGTATAGTATCCGATCCATCCACAATCTTTTGGATTTGATAGAGCCTGCAAACTTTCCTCTACTGAGATACGCCAAAAATTGATCCGTAAGGAACTTCTTGTGAACCAATACGTACCAAAATGATATATCCAAGTATGAGCGGTAGCTGCGGTTTAAAAAGAGTTATCACGCCAGAAAAATTCTACTGATGCGCCATGCAGTGCATGCGAATCACCATCTTGGCGGAACCCCTCGTTTTCCACAGGAAAACTCAGCAGCAGCAGCAGCAAAGAAGTAAACCACTCACTGACTGCGGTTGCATGTTGACTCCCGACCTGCTTCTGAACGGCTGGCCCTACAGAAAAGACTACAGTGCAAGCCACTCAGCAGCAACAGGATTGTGCCTGGTCACTGGAGCCATTTGAATTCCACCGCTGCTTTTTCAGATCTATCGATCATGTTTTGGCTCTGATGCAGTTTTCCAAACCTCTGTTACTTATTCATACCAAAAAAGGATCTAGATGCGTATTATAGTCTCAGAAACAGATAAACATAGATATTCACTAAGAGATGAGGATGAGGGAGGTGTCATTAACTGAAGGGAGACGATGTGCCAAAGAACCCCTTCGCATGCCCCCGTCAGTGCATTCAAAGCGCAACAGCTCCTTACCAGTCAAAAATTTCCCCAGCTGAAGCAAACTGCATAGCTTCTTGGTTCACTGAGTAACATAAATTTAGGAAGGTTAGGTGCATTTCTGTGCCATAATCGTCATTTAACGGCGATCTAGGACTTCTGCCCGTTTTGTAAAGCAATGATTATGCGCATACCGTCTAGGCGAGCTGGATCATGAATAGTTTAATACTGACTTGACATCTGCTCAGCTCAGGTAGCAGTGGACACTTCTAAGTTTTGGGTGATATTCGGGATGAATTTTATTCTGTATTTTTCGAACCTTCGTGGGCGATATCTGTGATAAGTGGAATAGATGAACGCGTGGTAAGCATACAGATGTTGTGCATGGAATACATGAATCACACGTGTCATCTAGCGCCGCGGTTGGCCATGCCGCTCAGTGATACACACATGTGTGGACCATAAGTGTGTCACACTACAGTAAATAATCTTAGTTCTATTTTGACCCCGTAGTACTTAAGGGAGAACAGTCCTTCCGTTTCACCGCGAGATAAAGTTGAGCTGTGATTCGACTCTGAGTTTTTTGCCTGCTAGAAGTGACTAACTACCTCGTTAGGTTTCACCACGTTCGGTGTCGTTAAAATCAACCTCGCCGTATCAACCAGGACCGCTGATCTGTTTTAACCGGTTTGGTGGCCCATCGTTCACTGTTCTTAACGTATCGGTTACATTTTGGTGTGTTAACAGATAGCCGCTCGACTGAGTATCGAGTTTCGCCGTGTTGGCTGAATATAAAAACAGCACAACCACCGGTACTCTTTCTGCTTCCCGCATGACCCTCTGTGTTGTACCCTTTCTTTGGTTCTCACTTCCACTCTTAGCATTATCCCTTTGCATTCTCCGTGGACTGGAACACCGCTTACAAGGACCTATGTACTACGTTAACCAGCTGGTAGCCCAATTCTCGGTAACATATTTGTCGGTATTTGGTTCGACTATTTCTCTAAGTCATCGTAAAACCTTTTATTCTACTAGATCCTCACTGCCATGTGGGTAAAGAGATCAATGCCCGGAACCTGAGCTCTCCAAATTCCCGAATTATTGTGGCTATTTAGGTCGATGTGTCTTTTCTGGCTTCCTTCGAGTGCCCCGGACTTCGCTCGTTTCGTATTTGTACTCTTGTCGTAGAACTTTTTCTGTAGAGGTAATACGTTTCTGGTCAAAGTACATTTGTGGAGAGTGGATAGCAATGCGTGCGTGCATACAATCTAGGCGAGGTAGATAATATGTGATCTAGTACCAACGTGGCATCGGTTCAATGCAGGTATGAGTGGACCTTCAATAATATTGGATGAAATTCGATATAAATTCAAATTGATATTTTCGGAACCTTCGTGGGTGATTTCTGTGGTGTCTGGAACAGATGGAAGCATGGCATGCGTACGGATACTATTCATAGTTGGAATGATTTACACGTGTCGTGATGTGCCGTGGCCGGCAGTGCCGCCAAGAGACACAGGTGTGTGGACCAGAAGTATGGCACACTACAGTAGTAGTATTCTTAGTTTATTGTGACCCAATAGTACTTAACGGAGGACGGCCTTTCGGTATCACCCTGAAGTAAAGAATAGCTGTCACTGGGCTCTGAGTTTATCGCCTGCGTGAAGTGACCAGCTCCTGCGGGAAGCTCACCGCTTTTGGTCTCGTTATACTCACCTGCACACTATCACCAAGGACCGCTGATTTGTCGAACCGTGTGTTCGCCTAGTTTGCACTGATTTTACCGCTTTGATCACGTTTTATTGAGGGAACAGATAGCCGTTCGACTCAATATTGAGTTTTGCCGTGCTGGCTGGACAAGCAACACTCCTCACCGGCGGGTTTCTTTCGGCTTTCAGCACGACCGGCAGGTTGTACCTTTTTTTGGGTTCTTCCATTTGTCCCTTTTCTCTTTCTGGATTCTCCGTGAACCGGAACACGGCTCACACGGAGCTGTGCACTACGCTGACCAGCTGGTAACCCGATTCTCGGTATCACCTCCGTCAGTTTAGCCAGAAGCCACCTCGGTTTCACACCCAAATACCGTGTGGTACGGAGGGCTCTGTCGCTGCGCCTCCCTTACAAGAGAGCAAGGATGCAAACAACTTGGGAGGATTTCCCACTTAGGCATCTTGCTCCACAGAGAGTGGCGTAAATTGACGTTCTATCATCTGCGTTCTTACCTATTTTCTTCCGGTACGGTTCTTGAACTCTCGTGGTTTGAAATTCATTGTCAACACCTGATACTTTTGTTGCTTTTACCTAGATTTATGGAGAAGTGGAGAGTTGAGTTTTGGCGATCAGACCTCCTCAGCGACATAGAAGAGATAAAGCTTGTCTGAGAGACGTTTCCGGACGAACAACGTGAGAAAAATCTACCTGATTCTCCAGGTATGGTTGAGCTATGGGAGCATCCGACAGACAAGTTGGTTCGAATAACAGAGGAGCCACCGAGCATCTTCGAGAACAAGGAGCCGGGCTTTAGCATCTCGCTGAGTGGAACGACCAGCCTTGTAGCACAGCGTACATCACCAAGAACGAACTCGTGCGTCCATCCAACTGCCTTTCGAAGTATATTTGCGACTATGCCCTGCTAAAAACTCTGCTGTTGGAAGCTACCCAGTTAAAATATGCCAAACAGGCCATTCTCCGAGATCTTCACCAGTGTCTTGGAAATGAACCACTCACCGAGCACAAGCTCCAATATTCACCGAGATGGTTCGACGATGCAATCGAGAAAGAGCAGGCATGTTACCAGGAACAAAATGCATCCCAGCCAGTCCCTATTTACTCTCTCACTCCATCGGCAAACCTCATCTTGTCACATTATGTCTTCGTCACCAAGCATGAGGGTGAGTGCAATGCTCTGAAACTAAAGTGCAGGCTGGTCTCGCAAGGGAATAAAAATAATGGGAAGCACGACCTTCATTCCTATTCTTCGATATCTCAATTCCGAACAATTCGCTTGCCACTTGCAGTAGCTATGCTATTTCAGTTTTCCCTTGCCTCACTTGATGTTGACTCAGCGTGTTAACAAACCGGTGAACTCCAGCAGGACGTCTATATCTGTCCTTTGAAAGGATGGAATCAGTACATACACACATCTGTCCTCCACAAGGATGGTCTCAGTACATTGATCTAGTATAGAAAATGTTAGCCCTGGCGTATGGAATGGTAGATTCACGCCGCCTGTGCAATTTCTGCGTCGAGGACTGGCTTCTCGAACAAGGCTTTGTATCCATTCCTGGTGTTCCCCAGCTACTTCTGTTACGAAAGAACTCTAAATTTCAGTTAATGCTTGCCCAACTAATAGCTGAAATGATATTGGCTGCTAAGCCTTCAGCCTTCACACAATTTTAAAAGGTTGGAAGCGCTAAGTTCGAGGTCCGAAGATTTAGATCTGGTTCGGACAAAGTTTTGAACTGATTTATCATCTGCCAACAGTCTGACTTATCTATAACGGTTTCAATAGAAGACTTGATCGATCCTATCAAGCCGATAGCACTTTCACATTGTCGAAAGAAGCAGAAACGACTCGTTAGGCACCAAGGAAAAACTACGTTTTTCCAAAGTTTTACAGGCAAGTTAAACATTCTTGGTGATGATATCCTACCTCAAGCATCTCTCGTGGCAAGTAAGATGTAGCAGAACGTGTCACGTCTCCAATTTTCGCACTTTCGCCAGTTGAACTTGGCGTTGGTGCATGTTAAGTACGCAAACCCCAAGCTCACTTTCGGCGATACCAGTGAACCATTTAATTCCAACCCAGCCCCAATCACCATCGTCACACTCATTGATGCAGCAAGTTGCATTGCTTCCTATGGAAAAACAGGAATCCTCTGCTGCCTACAATTTCATTCAGATGGAGATTTAGCCCAGCATTAAATGGAATGGCATAGTTCAAAACATCAACCCGTCTCGTTCTCCTCCGCAAGAGCGGAGAGTTTAGCTGCTGATCACACTCGGACTGACGAATTTACCTAGCTGAGGGTCTTCTGTGTATCATAGGCTCTTACTGTTCATAAACGCAGAAACGAGACCCAATCTGCAGTTGTTAGTGAACTCACAGGGACTGCTATGCACCGTATTATCCCTCTGCGAACAGAAAGACTATAGTCTGAGACCAACCGTCATCCGCGTGTGTGATTCTTTTTAAGCAAAGGAACTCATCTCATTTCGTTGGATACCAGGTTCTTTGAACTTCATAGAAGCGCTGAAAACAATCAATCCTTATGCGTTCAAGATGCTGAAAATATCTTTGAAAGTTTGAAAGACTCATGATAGCTTGGTCAAATTCATCGACCGTACTCAGGTTTAAAGAGGTATCTACTCTGTCATCACAAATTTCTGTCCCACTTCTTGCTCTGCTTTGACTTCTTCAACTTCCGAAAGTGACGCCTGGAGGAGTCGCTTCTCCGAGTGCAACAACTCATCAACCCTCTCCATCTCCAACACACGTTTGAAGTCATATGCACAACCCACGCAGCACTTCAGTGACTCTACGCCCAATAGCAAGGGAAATTGCTCAACCCAATCTAGAATCATACGTCTCGCTCCATCCACGCACACGAAATGATCAAAATTCCGTGTGAACACACTTAATAAAAGAATACCGCTCTTCTTTGCCACGAAACATTCACAATTGGCGCCTTGCACTGCTGATCCAAGCCTAGCAGGATTTAGAATCACTCTTTTTGCGTGTGCATTAACCCATCTTGCTGCGCCCGCAAATAAAATCCTTGGCGGTAACGGTCCTTCCAACAACATATTGGACGCATAATTTTCGTCCAATAAAATCAAAATGGCGTTTGTTAGTGAAGCCTGTAAGCACAACATCCCAGTGTTGCAAATGACCATACGATTGTTCTTCAACTTTAAAGGATTAGTGGTGGAAGTGGGCTCTTGCGCACCTGAACTTGACATGCATACAAGCACAAACGCATTCGGTACACAGAACTCATCAAGAGAATCGATGGCACCAGGCACCACCCGACCCACAATCACCTTCGACTCCGTAAGTTTATCGATTTCCAGAGAGAACTCAGTACCTCCGCTCCAGGTGTCTGTGTCACTGAGCGCGTTGCACAATTCTGGACGGTCCAGGGTGTGCGCGTCTATTTAGTACCGACTTCATGCTCGTTCTCCATCATTACGAGCATAGTATTTTGGCCTAAAAACCTGTCAATAAACCTAAAAAGATCGCAGCATACCATCATGTGGCACCAACATAATCCCTTCAACAGCCCAGTCATTTATATTGCCAAATCGTGTTACAGGCTCTATCGTACCGTGCGGGTATGGTGAGGACGCTTCTTTGGCCAGAAACGCACTACTTAAATATAGCCCTTCCAGGGACTCTAGAAATTACTGGCTCTTGAAGCACGCGATGGTCGTCACTGGTATTTAACAGGAACCATATCTTTCCGTGAACCTCTACCCTGGTAGCAGATATCACCGCTGGCATTCTCCATTAGTTACGAAAGCCTCCATCGTGCCTTTGTGCAGATCCAACTACAAACAACAATTATTTCCGTGCATCTGGATCTGAATTTTCTGTCCGCCTGCGAACCATATCATCCAAACCCTGCTGACCAACTTTTTGTTTTTTCCCCTCATTTCATTGCTTTGCCTAACCAAATACCATTCTTTGAACTCGTAGATCTCTGATGCACCCTGTTAAATTCTATCAAACATTTGCCTGGAAATACGAACCTTCACGTGAGTCTTCATCTGCTTTGTTGAAAAGAGAAATTGGTCTCTTTTCATAATTTGGGCGTCTTCAGAGCCCAAGATAATCTATGAATTCATACGATTGTCGACAGAAAGTCTGAAGAGCCACGTTACATAAAGAAGCGCTCTAATGTCTATTCGACCAAGAGCTAGGCCTCATATGAGGCCTGCCTGTGTGAAAAAAGAATAATTAATTTCACTTCCGGCTCAGAAACAAAGCGTTTTTGAACTCGGGGTTCAAATTCAAAGAGTTTAGGCACAAACAAGCCATCTCTAACGGCTTCTTTGTGCTTATGCTTCAAAATCTGTAGCACTGCTACAGATTTTGAAGCATTTAAGCACAAAGAAGCCGTTAGAGATAGTGAGCTGTTACGACTACCACTGCTACAGTAGCAGTGGTAGTTGTAACAGCTCACTTGGCTCCAAACAATTGAGAAGCTGTAGTAAACCCGAGTTCAAACCTCGCTGAGTTTCTTCAAACTCTAAAAATGCTTCGGGATCTCGACTGGTTCTTGTAATAGTTATTTTTAAGAACGCATACGGACCCACTTGAACAACAGAAAGAATACAGTGACATCTGTTAAATGTTTTATTTTGCCATAGAACTAATTAAATCTTGCAAGTCTCATAACGCAGATTGAATCAGTAGGGGGCTTAAGTGAATTGAACTCTTGCTATTTTCAACGGCATATAAAAGCTTTGAGGTTAGCTCAATATACGAGGTTGAAGCATTTTTTTTACCTATTTGTTCTCTTGTTTTAGATCATAAAACCGTGACAGTCACGTAAATGCTCAGAAAAATATTCTCTATCAGTTCCACTATGACATATATAAATAGAATCATTCTTAAAAGAAAAAAAAATTGGAACAAATAAACTTTAACTTCTTCGTTGATATGCAGATTTTGCAGAGTCCTTGATAAAGTGCCATTGTACCCGAACCATTACTTCTCTTTCGCTTGCGATTGCCTTGCATCAAATGAATGCCAATACCAGCTCTTTTCGGAGCTGACTCGATATCATCCAAATTTTGGTTGGTTCTATCTAAAAAGCCAGTTGTATCCCAGGTATTCTCGATCAATTCATCTGCTAATTTCATATAGAATGTATTGGGATTGAGTTTACATCGTCCTTCTTTAGCTTACTTGTATATATTCCACGTGTCAACCATGCACATTGCCAAAAGCGAGCAATTAACCCTGAAAGACCATTCCTTAAATTCTTTTTTCTTCTCAAGTTTGAGGTCATCTTGGCGGCACCGATTGTGCCAATCAATCATCGAACAGCACTCATAGTACTCTTTGCATATTTCTGGATTAGGTGTTTAAATCTCCACAATCTTGGTGATGTTGTTAGCTTTCCTCCAACGTTCTATTAAGATTGGAGTAGCAGGAGTTGTGGTTCCATAAGTAGATATTAAGTACCTTTGATCTCTGTCTACCCATAAAACTGCCATAAGATGAGCGTCAACTGAATTTCCCTTCGATAGAAGCGTACCTTGCTCTTCGTTTTGAGCAAGTGTCAATTCTGACAAATGTTTCTGAAGTGCAACGCCCTCAGGGAGGGATTCCTGGTACTTGATCGTTTTCCCGAAATCATCGGTTGTGTAGTGTGTATATGAACTACGCCCCACAATGGTGGGTATGGACACGTGGGACACGGTTTTGGGTCAATTGGCGGTTGGCCACAGAAGTGGATGTTGCCACGAAATGTGGAGTATTTTAGTTGATTTTATTTATTATTTTCACACCCATTTCTGGGAAGCTAGTACTTAGTGCGACGGCGCACTGCCGTCGCACCAGTAAACCTTCCCCAACAAGGAAACCCAACCTGGGGAATTGGCTCTAGTTGTTACCGCTTGCGCCCGTGCTCTACTCCTCCTTGGACGGAAACGCCGTAATCCACGGGACATCTAACCCCCTTGCACATCTAAAGAGGCCCATCCCTGGGAGTATAATTGTTCCAATCACATAGGTGTTTCGCCCTGTATAGGGAGTCCTGTCCACCGGCATTGCCGTATTTGTTCGTCGCTCTCGCGACTCAGCCTCGTCCACTCTTCCTCCTTCCCCTTCACTATCCTCCTTTCCCCCTTTCAGGGTAGTACATCCCGCTACCCGCGGCCCTCCTGTGTGCACCCGCTCACACTCCCCCACTTACGTGGAAACATACCTCTACTGAGGATCACACCCCGCTCACGCGGATACCGATTCTTCGCCTTCATCTCCCTGCGCAAGTCGCGACAGGTGTCCCTGGTCTTACAAACCGGCTTCGCCGTGGCACTTCTGGGAGGGCTCTACCCAACTGGGTTCACCTCGTGAGAGGAAGATCCCGAACGTCTTTCGGTGTTTTTCCCCTTTGGGGCATTGCACCACAGCTTCATAGGAAATTCTCTGGTAGCTGGTGTCGTGCAATACTCGAAGGGTGGGTATCACACTCAAGGTGTCCAGGGCCTTCCTCCTTGTGAAGGCAGACCCAGCAACAGAGCCCTTTGTATACATGTAATATGGGCGCAGCTCTGTAGATATTTTGGATTAACCACATAGGTGGATAAAGAAAGGTGAACCGGATCCAGAAAGACGCTAAAATCAGAGACCGTTGTGCCACGCAATGCGGCGATTTAGAATATACCGGGTGAAGGGTGCCTTCAGAGGACGGAGAAGAACCACCCGGCGTGCGGAACGCAGAAACAGACCCGACGGAAGGTGCATATGCACGGGATGCGCACACGCACACACGCGCACACACGCACACACGCGTACACGCGCACATGCGCACACTCGCACTGTTGCACACGCTTCCACGCGTCCACTCATCCTGCAATCCATTCTAGATTCTTACCTTCCTAGGTGAAGCTTCACACAGTAAACCATCCCATTGGCATAGAATCGTACAGGCCCAGCTCATATATGGTACAGTCGTCACGTTAACCACGTCAAACTCCTATGAGTAGCAGAATTGCGATTTACACGGCTTTTGCGTTGCCCCACAGCAGTCTTTATAAACCCGGTAAATCTTAACTTCTTTTGCAATAGTGAAGTCGCCGTTTGGACAGACACAAAAACTAAATCGGCGCAAATGACCCTTACAGTTTCAAAACAAGGCTAAATCAGTTGCAGAAGATATGCAGTTCCATGCAGACGGTTCTCAGAGAACGAAGATTGTGAGTTGTTTTCTGAACCCATCTTAAGTTCAATTCTCATCATAACACCACATTCTCTGCAACAAATAGATTTTATCACACATACATTTTCGGGTGTGCGATCCAGTACTGTGTGATGAGGGAGGCCAACGTCAACCCAGTCCCCACAAAGCCCTTAACAACGTGACATGCTTCTTTCAACGCATAGAGAGTGAGAAGAAAAGACGAAAGTTTGGCGATGGTGGTTAATTGCTTTCACAAACTCCATGACGAGATTCCAACGAGCAACTCCACGTTCGTCACGCTTTGCATCTCCGCTAAAGACAATGCAGCTTCTAATATTCTCAAATCTGTTTCTGGCCATAGTTTTTCCAAGTTCAGGGGATGCCAAGTACCGATACTGAGACTTCTGACTCGACAAGTCACGCCTGTCTGAGAATTCTAATCGAGTCATTAAAACGAGAATGCCAAAAATCTTTAGAATCTCTCCTCCAGTAATCCTTAAAGAACCTTTTCGGCAAATAATATGAATATTTCTATCCAATATCACTTTTAGATAAGTGTATGGAAATATTCACATAAAAAAATCAAATGGAGTGAGATTATTCGAAGCCTAACGGGCGATGATGAAATTTATGCTGGGCCAATGCCTTTCCATTGATGTCATTGCACAAATTTATTTATCGACGTTGAAAAATCAGAAATCACCTACTTTTGGCCATAATCGTCTACTGATTAGTCACTTACAACTTTGAACTCTGTGAAATATACGTCGTGGAAAAGTAGAGCAGCGTGTTTTTCTGTCATGATCGAATGGCCATTGCTCGGGTCGTCGAAAGTGTTCTTTTCATTATGAATGCCAGTACTGCTTCCGAGATACTCGGTTTGTTTCTCTTTGTCTTCAAAAAATGCCTTCTTAAACGCTGCGGAGATACAAAGTACACTGTTTGGTTTGGCTCTGTAGTTCAAATAAAAAGTGATCATTAACCGATTTCGGTTGTTTAGCCTGACAGTTTCCACCTTTGTGACGGTATAATAGATCATTGCGGTCTTCCAATGACATCCAAAAAAACGTTTGCTGTCAGAAACTGAGCTCGAAAGTCGAGCACGTGTGTGGGCACTGCTACTAATCTAACGATGCATATCAGATACATTTGTCATTTTGATAGTTTTTTGGAAGTTGATGACGTTGAGGTGATTGAATGTAAATGTCATGAGAGTATAAAATGAGACGTGAGCTCTGTTGGAGTAAACATGACTTTGAACTACGTAGTGGACTAAAAGTATTGACAAAATAACCTGGTTTACACAATTTGTGAGGCAATCAGTTTCCGCTTCATATGATGCCATTGGTCGAATAGACACTAATGTCTATCCGCTTGGATGTAATTTTGCCAAATGATTATTTTTTGAAGGTTTTGAACCTTTCATACACGAGTCAGAAACGGTGTTTTTGAATCAAAAGTACGTGTTTGATATCAAAAAAGGCTTTTTTTCTGAAGCTCTGTAGTACATTCGACATATTCTTCAAGCACATCTCTATTAAACCATCTGGTTGTCTTATTTTTCTGTTTCTCACCGAGCATAAACAACAGAGGCTTAGAGTTTGTGCAATACAAAACCAGGTTGCATAAATTATACGGACCACAAAAGGCAAAACATTCCGATCAAAGTAACTAACATTAAAGGTCAAGTTGATTGTTTTGACCTCATATGCAACAACCTATGTCAACGTGGGATGGTAGAAGCTTTACTATCTGACAGGTCGATGATCCTACCTCCTCCCTCTTTCTCTTTGGCACTAATTCGCTTAAAAGCAGCTCCGAACTGCGCTACACGACCAATTCCACGACAGGTATCGTTACCATAATAGCGATAAACCTCACACTCGCCCAATTGCTCTGCGGATTAAATTAGCACTTATTGCACCATTTTCCTCGCTCTCAATTGACGACCTCGTCAATGCAAATGTTGAAGAATGTCTTTCTCTACAATGTATTCCAAAAACGCTTTCGTGAGCGTACCATCTGCATCAACAAAATCTTTTGTTGGCTGCCACTGTGCGTCATGCGTATTCGAGTTTTCTAAGAGTGTGAGCCATTGTTAGCCTCTTCCTCGCTTGCGATGAGCCAGTATTCGATCTACCTTGAAAACATTTTCTCTCTCCCTTCCTCCAATGGGTGATGGCGTACAACGGATAGGTTGCGCGATATCAGTAGGCTGAGAACTATGCGGTTTCGTATGCGAGACATGTACCACCGGATGCGTTCGAATATGACTTGGAAAGTTCAATTTGACTGCGTTCCTGCCTACCAATTCCAAAATGCGAAACGGACCAAACGTTCGAGCTGACAGTTTGTGGGACTCTTGAGCCTTAGAATAAGAGTCGGGAAACAACTTACGCGAGACCCAGACCTCATCACCAACCTTATAGGCAGGTTTCTTGAAGTTCGTGCTTGCCTCTGCCGCCTGTCTAGATTTTGCGAGCTCGTGTGCATATGTAGCATCGTCTGCGACTGCTTTCAATCGGTCTCTAAAATCTGAAAGAGCTTCTACACGAATAGTAGACTGAAACAAACCGTACAAGGGAGCTTTTGGCTTCCACCCCAAGTCAATCTCAAACGGCAAAAGACCAAGGTCTTCAGAAACGGCAGAGTTATACGCGAGCTCTGCACTCGGGAGCAACACATCCCAATCAGTCTGCTCAAACGAACAAAAGCAGCGAATGTAATTTTTCACCATTCGATTCATAAGTTCTGATGCTCCATCTATCTGGGGGTGTCTAGCCGATGACATTCGCGTTTGTACCCCACATAACTTCATAAGCGATGTCCAAAATTCAGAGATGAAGCGTGGATCACGATCAGAGATGATGGAGTCAGGAAGGCCATGGTGCGGGAAAATGTTGCTGAAGAAGGCTTTTGCGACATCTGGGGCTTTGTCTGTTTCCTTACAAGCCACAAACTGAACTCTTTTTGATAGTCTATGGACCCAAGTGGCAATGGCATCAAAACCCCGATCAGTGCGCAGGAGTTTCACAGTAAAATCAGTAGCGATCATACCCCATCTTCGCGTTGGAACTGGAAGCGGGGTAGGATCATTCAGCGTCTGTCCATGGAAATCTTTCTGTTGCTGGCAAATATTACACCCGTCGCAATATCGCTTGACATCTTTCGCCTTATGCTTCCAATGGAATTCGGCCAGACGAGCAAGGGTCTTGGCAAATGCAAAGTGACCTCCCACTTTGGAGTCATGCGCCATTTCCAGAATCTTATGAAGACAATGTGAAGGCACACAGAGCTTCCCTTTGTATAGAAGACGCCAACCCTCTCTCGAAAATGATGACAACAGGAGCTCCAGCCGTTTGCACTGTTTAGCTTCTTCCGGCCATTTTCCATTTAATGCGGCAACAATTGGGCCAAAGAGCTGATCAGAATCGTATTGCGACATTTCCTGCTCCAACGCCAAAAAGGAAGAGGTCATGCAGTGAATGTTTTCAATGGTAGGACGATCAGGAATTCGGGATACGGAGTCGCCGAAAACATGCACTTTCCCTTTGACCAAGTTAACCTTTCGGATATTAAAGTTAGCTAAAACATCCAGCCAACGCGCTTCACGACGATTCAAGGACTTCTTTGACAGGAAATTTTCTACGACTTGATTATCCGTAAACGCATCAAAGCAGGTAACCTCAAGGTAGCACTAGAATCTCTGTAGAGCAAATACAAGCGCTAATAGCTCCCGTGCATTTGCGGTATAATTCTGCTCCGCAGGTGTCAACTTGCGGGAAGTGTAGGCAATAACCCGCTCATTTTTGTCATCATCCAGCTGTGTTAGCGTGGCACCAATTGCCCACTGCGATGCATCCAAGTGCACACGAAATCTTCGAAACCAATCTGGAGGAGCAAGAACCAGGGCTGAAATAAGAGCCTTCTTAAGATCCATAAAAGCTCGCTCACATCCATCATTACAATTCTTGAGAGTTGAACCTTTTCGGGTAAGATCCGTGAGTGGGGCGGCACGCAAAGAAAACTGGGGAATGAAGCGCCTGAAGAACTGTACCAGACCAAGAAAGCTTCGTAACTCCGTGATATTGATCGGCTTAGGCCAATTTCGGATAACCTCTACCTTACCAGGGTGAACCGACAGTCCGTCACCACCAACCTTCAATCCAAGAAATTCCGTCTCCAATGCCATAAAAGAGCACTTCTTGGGTGATGAATAGAGTCGATGCTCTCTCAAACGCTCTAAGACAGACCGAATATGTTCTAGATGTTCCTCACGCGTTCGGCTATATATCAAAATGTCATCAATGTAGACAACCAAAAATCGATCAATGAAGTCGTGCAGAACTCTATTCATGAGGGATTGAAACGATGCAGGGGCATTGCATAGTCCCATCGCCATCACTAAATATTCGAACTGGCCGTACTTCGTGTTAAATGCTGTCTTCTCCACATCAGAGGGACGAAGGCGGATTTGAAGAAACCCTGTTTTCAAATCCAACTTAGAAAAGTACCGAGCATGGCTGAGACGATCGAACATTTCGTCACAACGAGGCAGGGGAGCGTTATTTCGCTTAGCAATCCGATTCAGTGCTCGGTAATCCACCACTCCTCGCAACTCACGGCCTGGCTCCTTGACAAAAAACAAAGGGCCTCTATAAAGGGAGCGACTGGGGCGAATCTTACCGGAGTGAAGAAGCTTTTCGACATACTTGCGTGCTGCGACTAACCCGGCTGGAAAAAGCTGGTACGGAGCACGGTGAGGAGGCCTAACGTCTGGCAACAATTCAATCTCATGATCAACCTCTCGAGAGGGCGGGAGGCCCGGAGGCAATTCATCTTGAAATACATCTGCATATTCCTCAACCAAGGAACGTAGCTCTGGATCCTGATTATCCAAAAGTTCGGCTTTGGGGTCCACCTTGTCTCCAAGACTAGCCGCAGCTTCCACATTGGTAACTTCGACCATCCGAAAGATTTGCATACCCCTCGCGGGATTCCGGAGCGAACGACGAAACTGCTTCACACCAATAGCTGTAACGTGCGCGAACTTTTGCCGGGGGACTGGAAACACAGGCAAAATACCATCACCAACCACTAAAGTCTGCGATTTGTAATCAGCCTTCGGATTACAATCGACGTGCCATGGCATACCCAGAAGTACATCACAGCGTGCATCAGCCACAATCCAATCGCCCGTATAAGAATTTGTGCCAATGCGTACCCTGCCATTAACAAATATCTCGGTGGCAACTTCGTGTGAGCCATGCTTCGAGTGACAAAAATCCAATAATATCGGACTGAAATCAAGCACGTCCGTGTGACGATCAACAAATGCTCTCGACACCACATTAGACGTACAAGCGTCATCTTTGAGTATGCGCGCGGGAATATTATTCAAGATTCCCGAAAATACCAGAAGTGGCACATAACGCAAACTCTGTAAACTGGGCGTTCCTGAGCCATTCAACACGTTATTACACAAAACTCCTTTAGAAGTGCTCTTATTACTTTGGAAAGGACGCTTTAGTTTTCCGAGCTATCAGAGAGAATAATATCAACCTCTTCTTCACCAGCCATAGCTTATTCAACATTGAAAATTGTCGCTTCCCTTTGCGCTTCTGTCTGATGCTTCCAAGGACGACATCCAGGCATGAGGCAGGTAAAGCACGCATTGTTGCAAATATCAAACAACCGTTGCTTGCTTCGTTTGGAGGGACGAATTTCAGTGTTGTCAATTTCCAATGGCTCATTCGCCGAATTGGACGCCTGTTGAGAGGCAGATGGAGAAGTACGCTCTACACATATACCGCTAAATGCAGCCTCGACTCGCATTGCAATTTTAGTAGCTTTTTCAAACTCAATGCAGTTCGATTTTCGAACTTTAAACTGTATTTTAGCTTTTACATAGCTGAAAAACTTGTCCCATTTCTCGCTAGCGCTCATATCCGAAACTGTTAGCACAGTGTTTTGAAACCCTGACAAGTATCTATCCACGGTACCCGTCTGTCGACAGGCTCTGAGAGAGTCTCTTGCTTGTCTTTCATGATGTTCGGGAACGAACTCACGTCTGATACCTTAAGAAAAGCCATCCCATGACTGTGGGGTGTTATTAGCCTTCAAAACCGTGTACCACCAAATAGCTGCTGTCCCAGTCAGTAGAGTGGTTGCAAAGGCGGTGCGTTTAGCGTCGGGAAGCACCACGTTGCCATTGGCTACTTGAATCAGTACTAAGTACTGTTCTACCTTGTAGAGCCACGTACTGACTACGAATTTATCACGCTGTCAACTGAACGCTTCCGGTTTGTTTGGCTTCAGAATGATCGACACAGAGGGGTTTTGGGCTTCCATTGGAGCGATGCTTACCAGTGCAAGAACCTATGTCAACGTGGGATGGTAGAAGCTTTCTTCTCTGACAGGTCGATGATCTTACCTCCTCCCTCTTTCTCTTTGGCACTAATTCGCTTAAAAGCAGCTCCGAACTGCGCTACACGACCAATTCCACGACAGATATCGTTACCATAATAGTGATAAACCTGACACGCGCCCAATTGCTCTGCGGATTAAATTAGCACTTGTTGCATCATACGAGGTCAGCGGTCCGATAGACACTAGACCGATGTAATTTTGCATGTGAGCCGCGGACACCGCCGCTGCCAGTGGCACGAGAAACTTCAGCAACGCAAAGGAGAAATTTAGCACATCGCAGTTTTGAAAACGTCTAGCTGTCGGTTGGAGCCCGCAATTGACTGTTTTTGTTGCTTTCAATGAGTTTAGTTTCTCGCACTAGCTACTTTTTTAGTGTCTTTTCTAGCATCAACGAAAACAGACAAGGTGTCGCACTTGACTGCAGCCTGTGTTAACAGCTCACGCAAGCATAAAGACTAACTGCAACCTCGTACAGCTTTTGCGGGCTCTTCGACAGCTGTAATACCTATAAAATGGACCACACGGCTCTACAAGAGAGAAGTAAACAGTCGCTGTTTTCGTCCGGCGCGGGGAGAGAGGACAACGGAACAAACGACGGCAATTGCGTCCCTATTTGTCCCCCGTTCCTTGCCTGCGTCCTTCGACTCCGCGCGCGCGACCTTGCCGCATGGCCACACCTTCCACAAAAATATATGCTCTAACACTTCGAGTTCTGCTCACGAGAAAAACTGCAATTCCATCCCAGACTCCTAGAGTTGTGAGAACTACCCTTGGTACAAAGAAAGTATGTACAGCTTATCAGAAAATAACACTTTGATCAAGTTAATTATCTAGCGATTAGAAAGTCAACACCGTAATTAGCTTCTTTGTAATTGCATGTGCGCGAAAATGGAAACAAGAAAATAGGGCTGCCTGCACAGCGATGATTACTAAGATACATGTGTGCAGAGCAGGGAGGGTAGATAGAGGTCTATATCGCGTGTGCGTGCTTACCATTTGCCTTTGTGCTGCGTAAGACTATGCCCCTTCGTTTCCATTCTAGGACGCATGCTGAGTGCTACAAACCTCCGGAGTATACCAGCACTTCCCAGTCAACTGTTCTCATACCCAGAATCTACAAGGCAACGTCCCCTGGACCAAGCTCGTACAATGTTGACCTTGCGCGCGCCCTAGCTACTTGCTGCATAAAACATTGTCGAATTGGATTCTTGTACCCCCCAACCTTTTTCTCCATCTTGTATCAAAACTCAAATGGCCTCTCACGACGAAGACGAAGTCAACCTTCCATGGGGAAAGTTCTCGTACGCCACGGACGGACTGGCCACTACATGCTATATGGAAGGCGTATCGAAGAAACTGTACAAAGACAGACACCGTCAACCGCATGGAAAGAAGCTCCTGTTTCGCGTTGAAATACCCGCTCGATGTTTCGTTCTCTCCGTAACTGTAAAGCTACCAAATGCACCACAGTCCGCTCTTGTGGCACTTGATTACATGGAGATCGAAAGTTCTTTGAAGAATGGAGAATATGAAACAGTTTACGACGGATACACTGAGTTAATGAAACAACGGGAAGCGACTGATGCTGTCGTCAAAGAGGAAAAATCTGCTAACAGAACAGCACACACAGAATCCACCGAAAGCTCCTCCGGTGGTTCGCCGACAGCCGTAGACCATTCTGTTTCTCGTCCCGTTCTGGACTCCAAGACCCAGAGATCTCGAAAGAAAACCATGCCAGTTCGTCGCGCAGCGGATGTGTTAAGAATAACGCTAATTGACGTTGAAGACCCTACTGAATCATCGGCAAGCTCTCCTTCTGTTCAGAATGATTCTGGGTATGAAGGCTCGGATAATGGCGATTTGAGAATATTAAGCGTTGCGGTCAATGGATATGTTCGCGGTCAGACACCTGCTCCTAACAGACTGAAGGTTTTACTTGACTGTTCTGCAAAGCTTGGGCTTGATGCCTTCATGACAGATAGGGCGGAGGTTGACGCCCTTCTTGGTCTAGCTATGCTGGGCCATCGTCGTTTTCGACAGGCAGGGGAGTTGCTGCAACGAGCGTCAGAACTTACGTTACAAATTGCTAATGAAGAGGCAGAAAAAGGAGAGGGGTCGGAGGAGGCCATCGCATGGGCTGCGCAACTTAACCTCCTTTCAGCCCATGCATATTTCGAACACGTCCCCCAGGCAAATGATGGAATTATCCGCCTGGTCCATGTTGCTGCAGCTACTGGCTTTCGTTCAGGGACAAAGGGAAACCATGCTGCACGTGATATTCTGAAGCTCAACGAGGAATTTCTTGACTTGCGAACCGAATTATTAAGTATGCGCGAAAGCTTGATTACGATGCTAGTGCAATTTCTTGGAGAGTCTTGCTCAGTGGCTGTTAAACTCGCTTCGGCCGGAATGCTTGAGTTCATGTTTGAGCAGCTTGGCTGCGCAATCGCATATCACATGGCTGAAATTCTGAACCAAGTACTGCGTTCTTATCCTAGTTGCATTCCTTTTGGTGCTCGTGAGCGTGCAGCCGCTGCTTCTTTCTCATACGATTCAATGGAAGACTGCTTCGATCGCCTTATAGACTTATGCTGCCGCCTTTTTCCTCTCACGGAACATACAGTCCTTCTGAAACTATACGAGAACACATTGATACCGGTTTTCTTGGACGGCTTCCATGAGTCGGAGTATCTATTTTATAATGAGGATGCGGAACAAGCTGAAAATGCAACGACGACAGCTGCTGCTCAAACATTGCGCATAATCTATCTTGCCTTGAAAATTCTCGGTTCAGATGTGAGAATACCATCTTCATTGTTGTCTAGATTGCTCAAGATCTTGATTGCAGAGAAAGGGAATGCGAGAACCCCAATCGTGTTACGACGTGCTGCGCTGCACGCCTGGGATGCCGTTTCTACATCTCTAGTACAGGCTGCAAGTGGTTGTAATGTCAAGGTGTTCGGAGATCATCTGAGTTCTCTAAAGGACTATCTCCCAAATCTCCTATTGGAGACGGAGAGAAAGAACTTTCAGTACAAGGGTATTGATGAAGAAGACGATAACGAGCTTGAGATCACGAAAGAAGAGTATGTTACCCCTGTTAATAGTCAAGTTTTCGAAGGGATTCTGGAGAAGAGAAGGAAGAGAATAGAGCTAGTTGACAGACATACACTTCGGCGCCTTATCCGGCTTATACACGATATATGTGAGCGAATGCAACCCACGAAAGACGAAGATGACAGAAGTCAGGACATCACTCTGAGTCTCCTTGAAGCGATAGGGGATGGAATATCTAGTCTCCTGATGAGCGGGCTTATTGATGTCAGCTATCATCAAGCAGCTAGCGGTGGTAATGGGACAGGTGAACCGTACGAATTCGGATTACTGTCGAACCAACTTTTGGTTGTTTCGGAGATCCTTGACGATCTGTTCAATTGTTTCTGGGCAGCAGTTAGGCTTCTACCGGGCACAGCTGCAAGTGAAGTAGTTCGCACTGCTCCTGTTAGAGCTGTTCTAGGTTGGTGCGTGGACCGAATGGCACACTCTGCACCACCTAAAGGAATGCTGCGTCTTCTGTCAGTGGCGGCAAAAGGTTTGCAAAGTGAATTCAACAAGCCTATGTATGACCTTCCCTCTGTTCCAAGCGCACCTCACGAAGCGACATATCTTGGAATATACAGAGCTGTTATTCAGTGGTTTCCCCAGGCTACGCAAGAAGAGGCATTTGACCTGCTGGACATCCTTCTCGAAAATGTCGCGGATGAGTTGATGGCAAACGATTTAGCTCTTCTTGTAAAAGGTTTGGGCAATCAAAGTGAAGCGCTACAAGGACGAACAGAGTCTTCACTCGGAAAAGTGGCAGAATTAGTTGCATCCAACGTGCCAAGACGTTTAGATTTGGCCCTAAGCTCCTTAAAAGCTCTTGAAGACCCAAAACACGGAAGTCAGCGTATCTCTGATGGGTTTCCGAGTACTTCGAAGTCTAATTCGAGTTCATTTCCTAGAAAGATGCATCTATCTGGCACCCAAGCTCACCCAGATCCAACGGCTCAATCGTTTTATCTGCACGTGGTATTGGCAAGTTGCTTTGACCTTTTCGATGGATTGGCGAGAGCAGTATCACAGCGTGCTGGTCCAAGTTTTATGGGTGAGAAGATCGACGCTTTTGTTGAACATGCAGCGCTCTGTGTAAGGTGTTTACAAGCATGTGCTCGAACGAGAAGGCACCGAGAGTATGTCGGAGCGAAACTTGGAGATATATTTGGCACTTGTCTGGCGATGCAGGATCACGGCGATGGTCGAGTTCGTTTAGCAGGATTTGAGATATTTGCCGCGTCTTTGGATGTTCTTTTCCAGGCTCAAAAGTCGTTCGCATTGCTCCCCGAGCAAGCTGTCGTGCCGGGAAATGGCGCCACTGTTGCATCTTCATTAACTTCGATTGCCACCCAAGGTGGTGGGTACGAGAACCAGAACGGACCATCAGACGTTACTGTGTTTGAGAATGATTCTGTGCCACTGGTGCATGTGTCATCCCATCCGACACCTGGTCTCGACTTTGCACGATCGATGAGTCTTCCGATATCCAGGAGTGCTTCGAAAAACGATTTTGTTAGCCATGAACTTCAGCATGATGGCCCAGAAGGAAATGAAGATACGGAACGTGAACGCAAAATGCGAACCATTTTTGCCGAAGGTGGTTCTTGCGCATTTCAAGGGGATGATACAACAAACGTTCGATTTGACTATGAGGAACGAGGTTGGCAGATTCTGTGTCACTTCGTTACAGCAAGCCTTGGGATAGGAAAGTATGTCGATTTTGTCGTGCAAAGAGCGTGCCTTGAATACCTGAAAGGTTGCATGCTAAGTGCATTACGAGGTCGCTCCAGTGGCGCCCGAGTAATAGCCTTTGAGCATATTGAACTGCTATGGGAAGCGGTTAATCGCCTGATTGGATCCCCCTGGCGAACACTGAATGGGCTTGCAATGTGGGTGATATGCACAATTCTTAACGTTGCGATTTACTCATCTGTTATGTCTCGGAAACGAGGGCTAACGAAGCAACGAGGTGTTCAGCTCAACGAATTTCTAGCTAAGCAAGTTTTCCCGAGAGCCGAATCAATGCTGAAACATAGCAGTAGAGAAACGCGTTTGTGGGGCATGAAATTGCTAGAAGTCTATATCAAGGCAAGGGACATGAATGGAAATGTGCTGCAGATAACTCCAGTTGTTCCTGCACTTGTGCTACGGGGACTTGAACAGTTGCAACTCGACTGGTCAGAGGACGTAAGAGAAGCTGTGAGGTCTCTCTGCGAGATCCATCACAGTGCACTAAACAAGAAGGGTACTTCACAAATGCAGTCGTTTACGGCCCAAGCGCAGAGCTTCATGACTATGAGGCGTTATCACCTGGACGAGTTTGAAGGGACAGAAGCTAATCAAGTTGAGCTATGGTTCCCCCCTATTCCAAGACAAGTTCCTGCTTCGGATATGGAGTTGTATTGTAGACCACTCGAAGCATTTGCAAATACAGAAATCGAAGGTGGAGAAGAGACTGAACTCGCGAAGACTGCAGATGAAGACAATGAAACAGAATACGACGAAGGATACGATTACGATGAAGATATTGAAGAAGAGGAAGAGGAAGAGGAAGAAGTAGAGACTGAGGAAGCATTCTCGACTCCCGCTGAACATGAAACTCAAGAGGTTCATGACGATCAGAACGAGTTGGAAGTTGACCCGTCCGTCCCAGTTGACATGAGAGAAAATAATGAGGTCGAAGTGCCCGAAAGTGTAGAGCGCGTTGACAGCAAATTTGAATCACTCGACGCGCGGTCAAGTGATGGCACTATCTTGAAGGGGCATGTAGAAATGGGTGAAGCAGGAGGGCTAGATGATGAGGATGACGAGGAGGACCATGAGTTTACGGTTATGCCACAGGCAGACGCCGCGGACCGCTTGGGACCCCAACTTGTTACTCAAATATCAGATCCTTCCGATAATGTCTTGACGGGAGCAGGATCGTTTGGCGCGGAACAGGTCAATGATGATCTTGAAGAAGAAGAAGAAGAAGAAGTTGTCAACGTTACAGATGAGGATGATGTTTTGGTCGATGTCGACTCTATGCCTGCTGAAAAGAAACTATCATCACATTATTCCATTCCAAAACCAGAGTTGAATCCAGATTTGGAGGAGGGAAGACACGTACTGCGAAGAAAAGGTTCTTTCACGAGTCGTCCATCGGTCGGCATTCCAATAGAAGAGGGGATGTGCCAAGACTTGCTCGGAGAAGGTCTGTGGATCTTAGTTTAATGACCCCACTGATTGAAACCTCGTCTGACAGGGAACTCGTAGAATCCCGAGCCAGCTCTCAATCGCTGAGTCCTCGTCTTTCGCGACGTAAGTCACTCAAGTCACCAACGTCATCACCACGGCCTCCGGAAGCATCTCGGACTCGAAGCGGAGAGCAACAATCACTTAGGGATGGGCTTCGAGGCAAAGAAACCGGAGAGGAAGTCACTTCACCGTCCTCTCGTCTTCGTCGCAGATCTTCAAGAGGGGTTGATCTCACTGACGAACAAAGTACTGAGGCCAAGAACAGGAGAACGTCAAGAGAGTCTTCAAAGGACGGCTACATCGGTGGGGCTTTCTTAGACCTCTCTCCGAAACATCGACAAGTTCCAAGGGGGATTACGCTTGAGGACGACGCTGGCTTTGATAGTATAAACGAATCACGCCCTACTGCAACACCCCATGCTGGACAAAGAACTTCTGAAACGGGAAGGCCCAGCTCGAAGGCTCGATTAAGCTCCAAGAGTGGACGAAGACTACCGAGGGCCCCAGCATTCGTGAAAGGGGGAGGACCACAGCGAAGACTGCCTGCTCCCCTGCCAATTGGAAATTCTAGCAATAGCGGGGTCAAGAGTGATGAGCCCTATCTGCGTTCAACTAGTTCTTCGTCACTGGAAGGTGCTTCAGGTCAAGGAGGCTCGAGTAATCCGATTGTGTCTTCCAGGGGACGGCTTCCTCGAGCGCGCAGTCTGGTTGGAAAAAGCCGATTAGAGGCTCGAAAGGAAGAAGCCGAAGACAAGCCGGATAAGTCGTACCGCTACTCGAGACGAGAGCCGCGAACTTCGCTCTCCATTTTAAGTGAGGATTTCGATCCAGACATAATGGGTGAGAATAGTGACTTGGTGGTTGATGACGTGAGTGATTTACAAAACCAGATGCGCATAGGTACTCCGACGGCTGAAGCTGCCCTGGGCCGAAGAACTTTGGCAGATGACGAACCTTCGAGCAATTACAAACGACGGGCATCTAAGCGAAGTGTAGGTAATTCTCTTCACTTTAGGAGTTTACTGGATCAGTTTGAGCCGAGGCCGGAAGATGAAGGTTCGAAGAGCAAAGGAACATCTTCTCTACAAAACGGGAGTCCATCGATGGACACATGAATTGAACAGAACGAGCAGCGGTGGGATAGGGCGAGGGAAGTTGGGGTGTCTGAATGAAACAAAACGTGCTTCCAGGGAAGTGCAATAGTGGAAGTCCGAAATGTAGAAAAAGTCATCCGCTATAGTTTTACTTGTATTAACAAATGTATAACTTGGTTTGTGGTCTTACTACACATCTCCTTCGGGAAGGAATAGTAGGACTTATGTTCTTGTGGATTTAAGAGAATCAGGCTTATTCTGTACTGCATTGTTACTTGGCAGCTTCAAATGCAGTTTGACATACTCTTGTTGATATCACGTCAACCTGTTCCGTATTGCTGTAGATATGTTAAGTGAAGCTCCAAGTCTTGTATAGATGAGTTCATGATTCAGACAAGCTCCATGCGATGCAAGATGAGCAACAGTCTTGTCCCCTTTTTAAGTGGAAAGACGTCCCGCCTGTATTCTAGTCAGTTGATGCAGTGCTGCATAAACGAGTTTCGTAATGTCTACCAACGGTACCAAAGATAGAACATAACCAGACGATGAGGATATGATCGGAAATGTAGTCTTTAGTAGGATTCTTGTGCGCGCAGTAATTTACAGCGAAGTTGGCGGCATGCGTGAGAGAACCCCATAACCGTGCCATTGCTCACCACGATGCATACATACTCAGTAGAAGACAGACTTAGTTTGTGAATATGGATGTGCTGGAGCCCAAAGAAAGCAGCGAGACGAAAGCGTATTCAGAACAACGGGTACATGCAATTTCGTCTTTCTGTGGTGTACCCGTCTCCTCTCCGATAAGAGGTGAAGCGAAACGAACTCATGAAATGGCCTTTCTCGGAGGCAAACATCTCAGATTGCTGAAATAGCGTATTGTACGTGCTTGGAATGACCCTTACTCCTGCTGGAACTCATCATCGCACGGAGCAACCGGTTCGAATTTGCCGACATACCTGTTTTGCGAAGCTTGGATCTCGTCCGGACCACGCATTATCTTGGAGACCCTCAATATCTTTGCAAAGCGGTACTATTGTGCCCGCAGCATCCTCTAGAAGACGCTGCGCCTCTTCAAAGCCCATGCCTGGCGAAGACAGATCAGTGTCTTCTTTGCCTCCAATACCCGACGGTGCTTGGTCCCGACGGGTTCGTCCTTGGCTTGTCTCCTGAGCGCATCGAATGTACTCTCGGAGAACCAGCAGGCAACTTTCGAATGATCTAAAGCACACATCTGAGTGCTCATCAGCGACCGCAACTGCCTTTTTGAGGCATTCCTGCATTACTAAAGGCTTGTTCGGCTCAGCATCCACCTTATACTGTTCCCGACAAAACGCTGAAATGACTTGTAGTTTCTTTGTGGACAGTGCTGAGCCCGTATCTCCGGCTGCACTTCTTTCCATTACAATACTCTCCGATGTCGACCGCTGAAACTCCTGCAAAGAAGCTTTGCAAAGACGCAGTACATCAGAAAGTTTCCCCATTACGTTAGGTACCGAAAAACCTTTCCGCGAGCTTCTAGCTTGGTCACTGGAAAGATCTCCACTTATCTGTGGAATGAATAAATGCAGCACGTGATCCGGATCTCTTAAGGCTGCCAAAACATTCTTCAAACATACTGCCCTTGCCGCAATGATATCTCTTTCGTGAAGCGAACCACCCTCTGGATGAGCAACATGAAGACGCCGAGCTTCTCTGGTATTCACAGGTTTGACAAGATTGATCCCAACACTGAACAGAGAAGACGACGCTCCAGGCCGTAGAGTCTTAGACGTTGCTGGCAAGATCGCAGGGAGAAGAGAAGCGAGGCAGAGTCGTAGGAGACTACCGACTGTTGCACTCTCCAGGGCATGTTCAGGGATTCTCGAAAGAATCATTCCTAAAGAACTTGCCACCTCAAGTTGATCCTTTTTCGCAATGCGTCCATTTCGAAGTATGTCCATATAGACCGTCATACCCTCATTCAATGCCAGAACTGCGGCATCCTGAACAGAGGGTCCTCCGCAACACACGACCGCCCCTAAAGTCTTCGTTAGCGCAACTAGCAAAGAAGAGAGGGATTTCGGGGTTTCATGGTGCTTGTCGGCTATCGCACCATGAGAAACATCAACGTCGATCATACTATCTCGATTTTCCGGGACAGTTCCTGCTCTTCCACGTCTGTCAAGAAGACGCACATCTTCGTTGGTCTTTGAAGCGGTGTTTTCTGATTCCTGACTAACATCATTGAACAGCTTCGAAAACCCTTGACTCTCCTGTTGCCCCAAAACCTTAAGTACGCACTTCAATGCCTCGACACATCCAGAATCTGCAAGTACCCCGGCACCATGTCCTGAGGCAGCTACCGCATGAATCAAGGACAAAGTTGAATCCACTGATGCAACGGCAGCATGATCGCTATTGTATTCATAAAGCTTCGACACCTGATAGCTGGCGTATGCCTGTATGATTGCATTCTGTACATCACTGTTCAGAAGTGAATATTGAATCACGCGGTTCAATCGATTTTGTGATCCAAGGGCCGGCACTGCGCGAGTTGGATCTAAGTATGTTGTCACAGCCACCGCTGTGATTGCGGCGCACCTTGCGGCTGGGGTTGGGGCTGAAATGGCGTCCTTGCAGGCTACCGCTATGATTCCTTCTGTCCCACTGACATGACGTTGCCCAAAGCGCCCACCAAGTGAAGTTGACAAGACGTCTTCCGATCCAGTTCTCTGAGAAAGTGGCCCACATACGATAAACGCGCCGTACAAGGCCGTTCGAGCTCGCACAGCGTTAGCCCCAACCCCAACTGTACCGGAAAGGGCTCGAACGATTCCGTTCAAGAGTGAACCATACTGCATATCTCCGATAAGATTCGGAGTGTCTTGCGTAGCCGAATTTGCACAATCCCTTAACCGCTTCACACACAATAAAACTGCAGCTGCCGCTATCTCACCTCCATCTTTTCGAACTAACGTTGACAAACCCCGATTTGAGTCCGCGCTCGCTATAGCATCAAGTAAAACATTCGCGATTTCTAGTAGTAATGGAACAGATGAATAACCAGTATGAATCTCATGTGCTAAAACTCTTGTCCCAAAGAGAAGATACCACGCTCGGAATCCTTCAAAAGCGCACTGAAGCTCTCCAGAGGAAGTTATTACGGAGAGAGTTCGTAGGAGTTCAAGTGGGGATGGTAGGCAGGACAAAGACTCCCACTGAGAGCTGCTCGGTATACCGTAGTTAGGGCTAGAGTTCGTCCGGTTTCTCGTGGAATTAGCAATATTTTCTAGCTCAAACTTTCGAAAGATGCGGGTATGCAATGCACTAAGTCTCAGACAACTTGCCATCGTTTCAGCCAAAGCAGACCAGTTAGTACCTTCGATATAATTTCTTGGCTCAGAGTTACCGTAAGCTTCAAGGATTCTGAACAGCATCTCGTCTCCAAAACCGGAGCCCCTGATTCCTACGTTCTCCTCTCCAACTTCACGAATATGCTCCAGCACAGAGAGTGACGTATACCTAGTCGTATTGGCAGCTAGTCTTTCCAAGAACGTCGCTGCCGTTGCCCTTGTCTTCGCGTCTAATGTGTGTTTTGTATCGAGAGATCCCGCAACGAGTTCTAGTAGCGCCCCTAAAACTCCATACTCGGCAGAAGTGTAGCGGCCATAGGCGTCGGACTGCAATCCAAGCAAAAAGAGCCCCGGAGCACCACCTCCATCAATACCAAGGGTAGCTTCAACAATTCGGAGCGCAGAGTGCATGAGTGGTGGCGTCTGGTCGGCATAGTTATTCGCATCGCTTTGATTTGTGTCTGACAGATCAGCACTTGACTGTGATATCAAATCTGCCAAGGAAGACCGAAACTGTGAAGCACTCCCTCGCCTTCCTGGAGAATCCTTTGTAAGAGCTATTCCAATTTGATAAGACTCTTGGCAAGCTTTCGCTAGCATAGCTAAAACAGAAGCACAGACCATGGGGCTGTACCCTGCCTTATATATCGAGGGATAGAAACCGTTGGCGAGAAAAACCAAAGTGGAAGCTGATATCAATGCACTTATTTCGCCGAAGATCAGAGCTGAGGCAGGTGCAACCACGACACCTGGGACTGCAATCCGTCCTGGTGGAACCGAGAGCAACATACTGTTCAAAACTGATGATACCTGCACAGCTCGTTGCATTTCTCGGAAGGAATCACCCATTCCATGTTCGGCCGCGTGATTCAGAGCTGACTTCCCGGAAATCTTGTGAAGTCCACGGGCATTGTGATGTACCGATTGGTTAGCACCTAGGTTTCCAATCTCGTCGCAAGTCCTCTTAAGTCCAGAGGCGTAAAATACAGCCTTCAAGGCGTATGATGCGGCTCCAGTCCCCGGTGCTGGCGTCAGTAAGCGAGCCAAAAGTCTACTTGACTTCACTGAGGTATCTCGTTTGAAGTTTGATATGATGAGGCTCCCGATAGTGTGAATTAATTTCCATCGATGAGCTTCTACGGAGTACTTCCTTCGGCTCCAGTACATTAAAACTTCTTCAATAGCAAACCATGTGATAATTGACTCCACCGCGCTTTCGGGAACTTCATCATTGCTCCACCAAATCGAATCATTTGTGATTTCTAACACTCTTATAGTGACATCGTAAGTACCAGTTTGTGACTCTACGCTCCGTATAAACCTACGAAGAAGAGCGGCCTTGTCTCTCGCAAAGCTCTTCATTAACAAACAGATGGCCTTTCTGTTCCCGATAGCCTGAAGTGCGTGCAGCAAAGTCTCCTTTAGTCCTGCGGGTATCTCTAGAGTTGCGAGGGCAGCCAATCGCATGGGTAGTTCTTTGCCAGCATCACCGAGTATGGGTAGCACACCCGATTGAGCACTTACAGCTTCTGCGGCATGTGCTAGAACATCTATGATTCCACGCAGGGCTTCAGCTTCAGCGTTATCCAGTTCTTTTCGATTTCCAGACGGCGTCCTGGTCATCTGTCCGTGGATGTACGACATAGCATCAGAGGTCCGTTCCAAGGAGACAACTGGATGTCCCCCCTGACACAAGTACCGCAAAGCTGCAGCTGCATGTGTCGGTGACCCGTTCTTCAAGGAAGTATTTTTCAGAAGGACCAAAAAGCTTTCCAGTGCCTCTCGAAATGCTTGACCAACGCCACCAGACGCATACGCATTCCTCATTGACGCATCCCATAAGTCTGTGACAGCGTCTCCGATCCTCGGTATGAAACCCAAATTGGCCTGGCCAATACCGACCCAGTACCTCAGTCCTCCGCCAATTGAATCGTTGGTCAGCTTTGACGGGGCTAGAGCAATTGCCCGTGCAACAAAAGTAGAAAGTGAAGCTATCAAGTTTTCTGATGTTGTAACATTTGATATGTTCTTCTGTTGACCACGATCTCCGCCGTCATTGGTCTCGATAGGCATCTGTTGCTTCACTGCCGGCGATAGCACGAACGAATCTCTGAAAGATGCTGGACGACCCGAGTTCCGTACAGAAGTCTGTTTCGGAGGTTTTGAGCCAAAAGAATAGCTTGCGGATGGTGCTTCCCTGCCCGGGTCGGCGGTGTTCGACCATAATATGCCTGCTCTTCCCTTCCTCCCAGATGTCTGATCAGAGTACTGGTTTGATAGAGAATAGTAGTTGTTTAGCCCTTGGCGATGCCTCAGCGCTGAGGCAGCATCGCCGCCTTCCAAAGAGGCATACGCTGCTTCCGAAGCTGCTGCATAGACTTCGTTTTGAGAGAATTGTATGACGGCTCCTACTAAATGACCAGCCTCTGCAATGTCAAGCGATAGGTCCTCAAGAACATCAGCATAAAGGTCCTGGTCAGGAGATAACGAGCCGCCTCTACTCTCGATCCAGCTTGATATATTCTGTGACATGAATGAGAGGGCCCCAGCATATGCGCTTGTTCTTAGGAAGGTTCCAACAGATTCTTCCTCATCCGGGCTTGCAACTGCCAGACGGAAGACGGAAGCGACAAGTTCCGCAGCAGCGATACGTTTCGGCATACTCCGGACAGCTTTATCATCGTCTCCTACGGCTGGCATTCCATTTGTTCTAGGAATAAATGATAGGTCTTTCAGTAAGGTATTCACGCCCGTAAGTCCGGTCCTTGGGTCGTACATGTCGTGGTATCTTGAGCGATCAAGAGCAGTCATCCATGCTAAAAGCAGAAGGTTGCAGACACCCTCAGCCTCAACCACTTCTCGGGAAACATTTTCCGAGAATGATGTTGGTAAGTCTTCTTGTTTTGCATCTTGTAGCGGTGGAATGGAGAAACCGATTCTTGACGGCTTCGAATGGCTCCGGTCTCGCTCGACCACTCGTGATAGAAACTGTTCTCCGGCATCGAGCAAGTGGCGAAGTGCGAGTGCTTCCGCACTAGTGAGCTGCACGGTGTAGGCCAACAAGAAAAGGGTTTCTGCCAAAAGTATATACTCACCATAGAATAAACCTCTTTGGTCCCGAGTTGAGGAAGGAATTGTCTTACTGGCTTCAAAGCCATCATATAGTCTCCTTGCAAGATTTGAGAACACTTGGTGTTCAACAACAAGAACGTCTCGTTCTCTCATAAGTAGAGACACAAAGTTCTCGTCGTTCGTGGGAATGGATGACGGCGTCAATAAGGCAGCTCGTATTACTTCTTGCAAGTACTGCACATTCTGCCGCCGACGAAGAGCGTAAAGCTCTTTGGCAGCAGCTACAACATCGTGATCTGGCCGGTGAGAGGCTCGAGTACGAGCATCAAAAAGAAGAACCGCAGCGTCTAATTCGTTGACCTGAAGTTCGTCTGACAAAGCAATCGCAACAGAAACGAGATCTGCACCGAGACGTGTGACAGATTTGGTCGTGCTTCCATCTCCTAGCACGCTTTCTTCACCAAGAATGATACTGCCTTCACCAATGTTAGAAAGTCGGGAACGGTCTTCTGGGCTTGGCAGTTTGTCTGCGGATGGATCCAATGGGTAGGCTATTTGCGCCCGGCATGCCCGTAATTCTGCCAAGACTTCCACTTGAATCCCGTCCACAGAGGTGCGGGTTTCACTCACTGAAGCACTCTGAATTGCGGAGCATATTCTTTCCAAGTCCAAAACAGAACCTCTCTGTATAACTAGGTTCTCTGCGCCTGGCATTTTCATATAAAGGTTGAAAGCCGCGGTACTCTTTGTAAGGTTGGGTTACATGTAAACGGATCTACACACAGAGGTTTGGTAAGGAACGGCGGTAATCAGCACTTTGTCATCAAGTTCTGCAAACTTCAGTACGTATGTTTAGAGTGTATATGGTGTCCGGAATGAAACCAAATTCAGTGCGAATAACAGAGGCGGCAGGTATCATATGCTCATATGGAGAAGGAAAGAAGCGCTCGTCCGATGTTATTTCAAAGGGGAATACCGGTATCTTGTGGAACATCGACGCACTTCGAAGCCGCATGCCAAGGGAAGGATCAAAGAACAATCCCGCCAAATAATGAAAGGCACTCCTGTTCAAAAAAAAAAGGGACTACAGTATTAATTTACTATCCTTGGTACCGTTTAAATATACTACTTCTTCTGAGGGCCGTTCTAAACAAGCCTGATCTGCTCATGTTCTGATCGGGTTTTATTGAAAGTTTTTTTATTTTCTTCTGTAAGCGCATAATCTTACGCGCCCTATGCCCGACGCCGGTCCACTTTGAGATGACCCGGCAAACACTAGCACCGCAGTCGAAAATCTCTGCATCCCCCTTGCCACGACGTCGCAAAACTCTGCACCTTTCTCTTGCCACGACTCTGCAAATCCATGCACATCTCTTGCTTCCCCTCCCAAATCCCTACACCGACCCTTTGCCACACATTCTCAAGTCTCTGCACCCCCGCATAGCCCACAATGTCCAGGATCGCAACCCCAAGCCTATTTTTCATGTCATATCCACGAACCACATCATAAGAAGACTGGAGCCAACAAACCAGATTGCATTCAACAGATGCTCTTGCATATCGAACCTTTCTCTCCGCGCATTGAATCCATCACTATAGGTGCAACCCTTATCCTTCTTTTTTATCGTTTACAAGATGGAGTTGCAACCTCTCTTTGAGTTGCAAAACTCGCAGTCGATGATCGAAGAGTTTGCTGCTGCTTCTTGTGAGGTCGTAGTAGGACATATTGCTACCCACAATAATCAGAAAAGGAAAGCTAATGTCATGCATATGCCGTTTCCCCTACGGAAGGACATAACCTTCGATGGTATTGCTGCAATACTGAACGAGCGATGCTTCAAACGCGCATTCCGGGTAAGTAGAGATTCTTTTTATCGTCTTCTGGATTATGTCAAACCATCAATATCTAAGGACACTAGCATGGGGACACGTTCTGATAGAACTACAGTTCGGGCCGATATTCGGCTCGGAATTACCTTACGGATGCTACCTGGTGCTAGTTATCTTGATGTAATGATGTGCTTCAGAGTAGGCGCATCTACGGTGTACGAAATATTTCATGACACATGTCTGGAGCTTATGAAGGTGATGAAGCTACCAGGACTTCCAACCTCATTTCAAGGGCTCCACAAGCTCTCTCAGAGTTTTAAGTACTCTCGGTCTTCACCAAGTCCTTTTTCCGGATGCATTGGAGCACTGGACGGAATTTCAGTTCGCATTAGAAAGCCCGCACGATATCTTAACCCAGCAGCGTTTTACTGTCGAAAAGGATTTTATGCCCTTCCTGTGCAGGCTTTGGTAGATGGATCTTACCGTTTCCTCAGCTATTCAGCGCGATTTGTGGGCTCAACACATGATGCTCTCGCCCATGCAGTGTCCAGCCTTGGTAAGTTTTTGGAGAAACATGGATTACGTTCTGAGTTTTGGATCGTGGGTGATGAGGCATACGTATGTACAGAAAGCCTTATCACCCCGATACCTCTTTCCCAACTGGTAGGTCCATATGAAGATGCATTCAATTTCTACTTATCATCGTTAAGGATTCATGTAGAGCAGGCGTTCGGAATGCTTGTGGCTAGATGGCGAATCTTACAGAACACGCTCCAGTACTCTGTCTACATCAGCGCACGGATCATATGCCTGTGCATGAAATTGCACAACTTTTGTTTAGAAAATGGGGAGCAAACTGTAACGGGATTACGGCAGGAAGAAAAGGTTCAATGCGAGATTGAAATACAGGACTGGTATGCTTGTTGTGAAGAGGACAACAACATGCAAGTGCTGCAGCACAACCATGGCCGGACCCAAGGTGTCTCGAGAAAAAGGGAAGAACTGGTATCGATTATTCGCCAAAAAGAACTCCGCCGCCCCTCCCTCTATGGTGTCCCGCAAGATGAAAGGGAATAAACGATCAATGGCACACCACGGCGAACATATACTCTCACTATAACTGCCCTCCACTCACGATAGTGCGCGAACAATACGTTCTCCGATCCCCCACCGAACATCCCCTCCTCGATGTCGCATGCCAGCAACCGCCGCGCGATGACAACGCCGCCCCCCTGTCGTCCACGGAATCCACGGCAGTGTAGACAACTTCAATGAATACCTGGGATGGCATGTTAGAAGCGTTCAGCGGGAGTCATTCACCCTTTTTTCGTTTTATTACAAAGCCTCACTCCCATGTTAGATCCGTGGATGCATGCAGCATCTCAAGAGACGAGAGCGGAAGCAGCGTCAGGTCTCGATATCCAAAAAACAAAAGTTAGGAATTTGGCAATGGCAAATCGGAGGAAGGCAGCAGCGGCCAGACAAGCTGCAAAACTGAAGGCTTCGGAGGGGAGCCGAAGCCTTATTTCTCAAACAGTTCAAGATGGGGACTCCGCTTCCGCCGTCGAAGGACGTTATGATTTTTCTGTCATACACCAGAAGGTTGCCGCTGCCATTGGGTCCCTAGCTGCAAGATGGCCATCCGATGAGCTTTCCCTTCTGTCGGTTTTAGGAAAGTATCTACGGAGTGAGTTTTTCAGGGCTAGACAACTCGCTTGTCAAATATGTGAAGTATGGGCTCTGAAGCCCTAGGATGCCTTATATGTACTACCAGACGAAATAGCTGCATCTATAAGAACGCTTTTGTCACCTAATGCGAATACGCTGTTCTCACTCTTCTATCTCCGATGCGTTTTCGATGGCATATCCATCTGGGGATGGCAGCTTATGGCTACTCCTCTGTTTTCTTAGTGAGGAGTGATGCGGACAACCCTCTGTATCTCCATGTACCGGTTCGACATCCTCATCCCAATGTTTGTGAAGTCAGTAGTAGCGCATGTCGATTCGAAGAAACTAACTAAGTCTTAGCCCCATATCCTTCATCCAGGAGAGGCATAATATCAGATGCATTCAAAGTGATCTGCTGTTACGATAATCGGGGAGTTGAATCTTTGGACGGACCGTCTCCTGATACCGTACGCATCGCACCGGCTTGAACAGAACCATGTTTTACATGTTGTTGCGCAGAACCAAGGTTCACGTATTTCTTGATTCAACTTTGCTCTGTTCAGTTGTTACAAACCATCTCAAAATGGAAGCATGGTGCACAAAGCAAACCCTTATCCGCAATTGATCCTCTGAGTTTCTGATACACTAACTCGCGCATTTTTCTCCTCCTTGGCGGGATCCACTGCTTGTGCAGTGTTCACCGTCATACGTGGGCATCCTGGCCTCATCAGACGGGTCCAACTTTGCAACGAAGCTACTCACGCCAAACGAAATGAAAACAGCGAGTGGATCTCCAGTGAAGGCCGAAGGTTTTGAACCAATCGTCGAGAAGAGCCGTGAGAGTTTTTCGGAGAGGAGGCAGAACCGATTATAACTACGAGAAAATGATCTCGGGAGCTTGGCTTCCTTGAACGCTTGAGAGTTTCTCCAACCAAGATAGATCTATCCGGATTCTTCCATGGGGCGTTCTGAGCACACAAGTATAAGCGCTCAAGCACTTCTTTGTGCAGAAACTTCTATTCCACTACAAAACAGGATAACCCAAGTCCAGTCAGACTCCTGTTCGAGCCATTCCAGTTTGCTGCGATTAGAAGGTGCGATGAATAGATAGGTATGTCGGCGGTTCCTCTGTTCTCGGACACAAACACGTTCTTAGAAGCTATTCCCACCAGTCTGAACGCCTTTAGGAAGGACATTTTGAAGCTCAAGGATAACTGACAAGAGGGTAAGCGCTATGTTGGGAAGTCCAATCTCGCCCATGCTGCTTTCAAGGGTAACGAATTTTGGATAGACATGAACGATTTGAACTTGGGGAACACCTGGAAGGCGACCAACACGGACGTGAAGCATTCTGGGATGCAGAAACGGCAACTTGAGCCTATCTCGGCTCTCCGAATGCGACTGAGTCAGTCCATTACATATCTGGAGAGTCGCGAGGAAGATCTCACCATCTCCACCTCTGTATGCGCCGTAGCAGCCATCGTGGTGGCTAGCGGTATTCCCCTGCCTCCTAAAGTTGGCCTTTACATCAAATTGTTGATGGCTGCACTGCGAAAGGCTTACAATAGGCATGTCCAGACTCATGCCACGGACTCAATCGCAAGACTAGCTCTCCGTCTAGCTGCACGTGATGTGAAAAAGGCGATTGATCTTATGATCAAAACCTGATCAAGTACGCGACAGCGGAACAAGAAACAAGAGATGAGAAGATTATGGCATCCATGATTTCATCCGCCAGATACAAGCTGTCACCGGGGGCACTTGTAAAGCGGGGAGCATTGTATGCATTTCGTGCCTTCTGTGTGCAATTCAATGGGCATTAGTTTTCAACTCTATCTTCATTATGGAGTCGCATAAGTGGTCCTTTGAGCGCATGCCCAACCAAGGTACAGATCCAGGAAGTGGTAGACGCGTTAAAACTACTACGTGCAGTGGTTTTGCATGCTAGTCAGGACCTTCATTCAACCATCATTGATCTTATATCTCCGATTATCAGGATATGTGCATCACCACATGAAGATTATGTGTATCACGCACCGCTCTTTCTAGCCGATGCTGTCACAACTATGCCAGGGCAAGGAATGCAGATATTCGTGTCAGCTCTTGTTCCATTACGCTCGGAGATCGAGCAAGACAAGGATGCCGACCGTTTTGCTCGTCGACGCGCAGCAAAGGCGCTACGGGCGGTTGTTGACTGCCTTGGTACAAAAATAATTCCATACTCAGCGTTTCTCATAGTCCCCATGATGACTAGAATGGTTGATGAAGATGAGATCGTTCGAGAAGCAGCTGCATGGGTGTTTGGAACTTTGGTCCGTCTGATGCGTTTGGAAGGAAGCACTCCAGACGATCCCATGATGAGTGAATCAATGTCTTGAGAACGAGAAGAAGCACGGAGCGTTCTTGGACAATTATTGGGAAGCGAACGTCGCCAACATTATGAAATACCTGGGTCTATTGGTGATGACGTACGACTGCGAAAATATCAGCAGGATTGCCTTGACTGGCTAGCATTTCTTAATAAGTACGGTTCGCACCGTGCTTTTTCTGATGAGATGGGGCTTTTAAAGACTCTTATGACGCTTTGCATACTCACGGGCGACTATGCTACAAATATGAAGAACGATTGGCATCTGCCATCCCTACTCGTTTGTCCGAACACAATCCTGGCTCACTGGGTACAAGAAGGGAACAGAGTAATCGGCCATGTTCTACGAAGCGTCATTCACTGCGCTGGGCTTTCCAAAGCACGGTCACGTATACGAAGCCGAAGCGTACTAAGATATGCCTCTATAATAGCTACAAGCTATGAAATTCTGAGCATGTTCTTCGATAATTTAAGCACATCCGTTGTAATTACGTCGTTCTTGACGAACGCCATGTGATCAAGAATGCGAAAACCAAGGGAACCAGGGCAGTTCGAAGCCTATCCTCAAATCACAGATTGACACTAACAGTAACCCCTATCCAGAATTCGGTCATCAAGCTTTGGGCTATGTTCGGTTTTCTCATGCCCGGTTTTCCGGGTATTCAGAAGAACTTCAAAGACACGTATGCAAAACCGACAATGGCTGCAAGAGAAGAGAAATGTAGCGAGGCAGATCAGGAAAAAGGAATGGCAGCAGCAGAATCGCTTCACAGGCAAGTGCTACCGTTTGCTCTACGACGGTTGAAGGATGAAGTATTGTCGAAACTGCCGCCAAGGATTATGCAAGACTACTAATGCAATATAACACCAATTCAGTTTCGACTGTACGAGGACTTTGCATCAGATGCTCTAACAATCCCAAGGTCAAATCGAACTCGACACAGAAAGGGGCGGAGAAGGAATCCAAAAGTCACGTGTTCCGAGCACTATCCTATCTTCGTCGTCTATGCAGCCTTCCGAAGCTTGTCCTTTCTCCGAGACATCCTGAGTATCACTCGGTTCACGACGCTGTGCATCGCCAAGGCCAATAAATCGATGATATAGAATCGAGTGCGAAGCTACTTGGACTAAGAAATATTCTACAGGAGTGCAGTATTGGCCTAGATGAAACAGTGATTAGGGACTCGTAAGGACATCGAGTTCTCATCTTTGCTCAGCTAAAGCAAATGCTTGACATTGTTGAGAAGGACCTCTTTGATATCTATATCCCAAATGCTGTTGTGAAGCGAGGGAACTCCAATTTTCAATCCATGAACACGGAAGACTTGCTAGACTTGTTCAATGCAGATAGTGCTGAGGCCTCATCCACCAACGCCTCATCGCTTGATATCAGTGTCGGAACTGGAAAGGGCATGAAGGCTGCTTTGGCAGGGCTTGGGTAACGGTGGGAAGAAAAGCAATACGAGGATGAGTACAACATGGACAATTTTTTTTGCTAGGATGGGCACATCAGGTAGTACGTGATTTGTTGATTCGGAGCCTTGGTGGAAAAGTAGGCACATTCTAGAGAAGCGTACTAACTGATTTCCTGCTGCCATTTGCACAACGGCTTTTTCGTATGTGGGAGACATGAGCTGCAGCAACTATGATGGTAGCAGTCGTGCGGTTTATGTTTGTCTTTAGTACACGGTAAGGGCGTCCATCGTATCGCGATAGTTCAACCAATTTACTTCGTATACCACTAAGATAAAGATTGCGGCCCGCCTCCACCCGGCGCTAAACGCCTCCGCAATTTCGATGAGTAAGATTAAGCCAAGCAGTTATCAAGAAATCCCACCAGCACCCGGCTCCATGAGCCGATGAAAGATTCTGTAGGATAGAAACAAAGAGAGCAAAGTTCGTAGTCCTTGTTAGTAAATGTTCATCGATTATAGCTCCGATGCTTTCGATATTAGTTGGAACTGTTGCTCTATGTTCTCGAGTGCCTTACGCGCATTCTCAATAAAGATTTGGTTGTTCGTCTTCTGCGCTCGCTCGTATCGCATGGCGCTCTGCTCCAAAAGTTCCATCATCTTGTTTTGGTTTTCCAGTCGTTTGAGAATCACATTCTCGTCATTCTCATCTACTTCGCTCTTCGATCTCTCGTACATCATTTGATCCCGCAAAAGTTTTGTTCGAGCCTCCGAAGCAGATCCAAGGCGGTCCAGACCCCTCGAAAGATTACCAACCTCTGATCGTAAATCGCCACTATCCCTTTGTGATCGTCGCCTACGCTTTCCGCTCGATTCCTCGCTCTCCCGACCAGTTGGTATGCCCTCTTCGTACCCTGCATCATCTTCGCCGATTAGCTTAGTGGTCATCTGCAGCATTTTTTTGTCTTCATCTTTAGTTCCTAGCCTGCAGACTGTAAAAAGAACATAAACACGTTTAGAATCAGCAGTCAGATCTCCATTACCTGTATACTGTAGAAAGTCTGGAACCCGAGAACTATCGTTCTGACCAGATGCGGACCATCGCTCGCGGAAAATTGTAAACAAGCGCTTAACGTGGTTGAACTGGTTTTTCAGAACCATAGCAGTGCGAAAACAAATTGGGCGCTTGTTCGAGTCCACTTCATCAACTCGACCGCGAAAATTTTCCTTGGTGTCCACATTCGCATCATTGAATCGATGCTCAACCACTGTCCAAAACGATTCCCTTGTAATATTGGCATCCAACTGCATTCGTGACAGCTCTGCGCCAATTGCAGTAGACAATGCGGAGCGTGCTCGCTCATCGTCCCGGAGCAGTACGCAAAGTCGAGCAAATTCATGCAAAGTGAATCCATGACTTGCTGCTTTATCCGTCGCGTGTTCGCCGTTTTGAGCCTGTTGCCCACCGTCCTCATACGCATTCTTCCTTCTCACTTCTTCCCGGCGAATCATTTCCTTTACTACTTTCCGCTCTCTCTCCGGCACTGCATCTAGCAATGATTGAACTGATGGCAGTTGGTTGTACTCCTGATCTCGCGCAATTGCTGCATGCTCCCATGAAATAAATGCCTGGGCGGCTTTACTTTTCGAGATCCAATGCTGCAAAGTTCTTTCTTTGAAGCTTTCAGTTAGAAAAAAGAGAAGCAAGCGCGCAATAAGTTCTGTCTTGTTCTTGTGGCTACACTTGAGCCTCCATCCTTTGTTGAAAGCTCGCAAAGTCTGCGTGCTTTGTGATGTGAGATATGTGTAAAATCGTTGTAGTCGTATAGATTCTGAAAAGGCTGCGAACGGAGTTTCTTTGTCGTTGTTTTGGATTACCTGTGAAGTAGCGGTTTGTTTAAGACCGGATGGGCTCCACTGTATGCTACTTTGCGGGACAGAGTCTTGTAGAACTGCGGAGGACGGATGTTTGCGAGGGCTGCGGCGCAGAGATAATGGTTGAATCAAGTCGGACATGGTGCTGTGATGAAAATTGGTAAGGCGCGCATTCCGCTGGTTACCTATATTGCAAGGTGGTGCGAGGGGAGCGTGAAGTGCGCTGCAAAGCTGATGTCAAGCAAACTTAAGCAAAACACAGCGGTCCAAATTTTTGAACTTGTGCAGTTGGAGCATGCCAAGTGGTCAAATAAGGTCATGGGTCATGTAACGCCATTACAGTTTGGTCGAGCAGGGGCAGAACAGGGTCAAGCAGGCCCATTTCAAGAAATTCGGGAACTGACCAATCAGCAGACACGATTGGGCGATCAGACGTCCGAGCAGGCTTGTTTAGAACGGCCCTGACTCCCAGTCGAACGAAGTCCAGTGTCTTTTTCTGGGGCTAAATCGACTATTTGGACATCTTGGCATTCATTCTGTACTTTTCTTAGCATTCATTCTGTACTTAATTTACGTGTTAACGCACCCTGTTGTCCCAATACCCATGTAGTAACCGTATGTAAGCAAACCTCAACCCATACGTGAGACCAGACGAGGACTCTCGAGTACCAACGGCACGGCAAAGGGCGAATCCCCCCGACGTAGATGGGGTAGCAGAAACAGCGAGTCACAGAGCCGAGTCAAACTCCGGTACCAGCTTTAATGGCCTCGTTTAGGCAAGTTCGGTGCCAATCAATGCTGTGAACGTGGACGTATGCCCTTGCCATGATGGTAGGGCATGCCTCCGAAATTTACATGCTCTGCCATCATGGCAAAGGCATGCTCACGCACATGTATGCCTGCCACCCGCTTTTCCGTATGCCCTCCGCGCCACCACGCAACCACGCGCACCACCATCCGCTGCCCGCGCCGTCGCCAATGCTGCCAACCTCCCGGCTCCGATCCTGCGCTGCTCGTCGGCTCTGTTTCTATTCTCCTGGTTCACCTGCAAACATCGCATCGCCCGCGGTGTCATCCGCTCAAAGACACAAAGAGAAATACCCTAGGAGGTATAATACCTTTATCCAAGCTGGTCCGTTATAGCAAGGATGTGTCCCCTAACAGGTTATTATGATTTGTTACTTAGACCTAGTATAAAGAACTAAGGGCTATGAAAATAGAACAATTGTCTATATAAGCCCGAGTTCGGCGGCCTCCCAGCCAACTCCGGCCAGACCACTACTTCTCCCTTGGGCAACCCCTACCATCTCTTAGAGCACTCTGCTTCTCCCTGCCATCAACCACACTTTTCCCCAACTACCCTTTCAATTGGTGCGACTTGGTCTCCCGCATCTTTACACGTGCTTGTACTAACACCGCCCTTGTTTGGGCTCATCATCTGTGGCACGGTGCAACTCGGCCGCGTACTAGACATAAAGTCTTAGTCTTGCGTGTTGGCCGTGGTGCTATATTAGCATTAGTCATCGGCACTACGCTAGATCTAAGGTTTTGATCCCGTAGGTTATCAGCTGGAGCAGTCTCTTCGCTACATTGTCCCAAGCATTTTCGCTTGTTGTGTTATACAATCACTATCTGGTTACCTTGCTACGTAATACATTGGTTATTTGACGCAGTTTGTTTCTGTTTACTACATTGGCATTGCACGCCTGTGCTAGTACTCTCGAGCTACGATTCTATTTCTGACCTGCCCTCCAGTGAACAAGGGTACAAAAAGGACTTTCATCGTTCGGTGTCGTGACAACGTGCAACATGACACTCACAAATATCATCCCTTCATTTTGCCTCTTTTCAAATCAGTGCTGCGAGGAAAATCTCGTATTGCCCTCCACCCTTTCGGTGTTCGCGAAGTGTGCTCAGAAAGCAGTCAATGCAAAGCGCATTTGGCGACAAGTTTGAAATTCGGAGGTAGCATTGTAGACTTTTGATCTCAAGTGGGCGATATTCGTCGATCTGGATGTCATTTGACCGTTAATTCCGTTGCCTTTGATCATTGTTTGTTCCCAAAGAAAGAATCCGCTGTGTTTCAACACAAATGTCACTTATGGAATTTATTAAAAAGGTTTAGAAGGCTATTTATTCATAAGATGACATTTACAAGGCTTCAGCAATGTGCAAGAAGTTCTACAAAGATGTTACGAAATTCACGGATTTTAAGCTATTTTTGTCTGCTCAACGATTTCGTTTCATACATTCGAACACCTACGCATTAGTGAGAGCGGAACGTCATGACCAACCTCCCGTTTCTTTTGTTCATAGCGCAAAAAGAGTTGCATACTTGTGTAACGATATCATGACATCGGCAATTCTTTCTACGAATCCTAAGCTTTGTGTCAGCATCTGTTCGTGGGACATTGCAACTGTGTTGAATTTATATTCAAATTGCCTTCGATCTAGATATATCTCGAAAAACGATAGAATGAACATGCTGTTGTCTCTACGCAGAGGTTTCAATCGCAACTTCACAAGAAAAGATACCAACATGGATACCGTTTTGGTACCTCTAAAACCTTTGATTGAACACTCTGGAGTTTTGGTGGGAAAGCGCTTTGTACGTAATGCCCGTTATACGTTGTGGTTTGGGGATAACTTAGGTTGGAAGTACCAGAGCATGTCATGACTCACTTCCAAGAAGATTTAGAGTTTAATTTGCTGGGCGATCGCTTTGCTGTTGTATCAAGCTCTAATTACATTTTGAATGACTGTACATACAAGAGACAGGAAGATATATATAATTTCAGATGCTTCGTCATATCGTTTTGTTCAGAAGTTGCCATCCATCGTTGTTTCGCACCAAACAGTACGTACAAAGGTAGTTATTCTGTTCTAATGTCGGATCGATACAAATGGACTTCGATTAGAAGTTGTATAGTACAAATTCCCTCTGCAGCTCATTAATTTAAAAAGGAGAATCTTTCCGAGACAATAGGACAATAGTACAAGACTATCGACTAAGTCACCTCGATTATTTTTTCAAATGCCAGAGAAGAGTGCGTCGCGTTCGAGAAGGGTCAAGAGCACTCTCGTTTGGCAGGGTGATATGCACCCTGCAGTTGGAAGGAGAGGTCATTACTTTTTGGCATGGGAAGAAGGAGGCAACGATAAAGAGAAGGTCGATTTTGGGGAAATAGAAGACAAAGAAAAGGATAAAGAGACCGTAGAGCCAGACAAAAATACGGTGCAAGGCGCCTCATCTGCGTACGTACGAAAAAAAGGTCAGAGAGACTGCTACTCTTAAAATCTTCCTCTCCACCGGACAAGGTTGTTGCTATGTTCGCAAGCAGAAAGATCCAATTTGAAGACGGCTTCATGGCTGCGAAGCTCATCATTGTGGTGCTGCTCGATACGGTAGTGAAGCATCAGAACAAAGCCAGTGATGTACATGTCAAAGTAAGCAGTGTATCGATCAATGCACCAGAAGGAACCGGAGTAGGCATTGTTTTGAATCAAGTTTCGCCAACACTCAGGGTAGAAGATGTAGCAAGACGGCCACCGCCAAAGTAGCAGTTCTACGGAGGCTAAAATGAGAACAAGGACAGACCAAGGATTGTGTTCCTGGAAAAGTACCAAGTCTGCTGGGAGTAGATGTTGTATTGGAACAAGACATCTTAGCAGAGAGGGTAGACTACGTATCTAGGAAAGTCTCAGACATTCAAACTTCAGAATATTTACAGGAGGCTCATCATCCTGGAGAGTCTCGATCTTGCGATGGCAATATGGACGTATTCCGCCATCAAATGAAGGAGGCTGAGCAGAAAAAAAATGATGAACATGAGGACCACATCTTGAGATATAGAACCGTTGCGCATCTACGGAGCTACGTTGCTTCTATCGCTGCTGAAGATGGACAACTATATGGAATGCACTATCTTAGTCTAATTCGCCGTCGAATGATGCAATATGGTCAGCTTGTAAGTCTAAGGCTACGCTGTTGGAAGCAAAAGCCCTTTGTGGTATCACCAATACTTCCCTAGAGAGATTCGGTAGCTCGCGGTGATCGGCACTAATAACCCTATACGAAGGGGTGCCGCTTGTGGCGGCGAGTGTCCCATAGATATCCCGGACAGCGGTGCGCGACGGAACCTGTAATCACGGGTAAGCGGTTGGCGAGTGATGCGCTCTGAAGGGCGCGGGAAGCCCCAAGTCATGCACTAGTTTCCGAACTTGGAGTAAGGATCCAAGAATAGGGAGTTGGGTTCATGCCCTTCATGTCCGTCTCTTTTCTGAGAAGGTCGAAGCGTCAGCGATGAATTACTGCACGGACGCTCCTAGCTACTGCTAATCATAAAATATCTAGATATTATGAGCGTGTGCGCCGTGGCAAGCACCTACTGTGCGACAACCAACTTAGTGGTGTAATCCACATATGAGCGGCATCACTCAGTGCATCCACCAAAAGCCCATATGGGTACCCCCGCTTGCCCGGAATTACCGTCCTGGTATGAATGGGCGTCAGCAACTTAGGCAAAAAGTACGCCTTGGAATGCCGAATACTCCTGACGCCACAGATTTCTACAAACTGTACATCGTGTATTTTCGTGCGGCTTAGCTCTGCAACGCCAGAGTGGGTAGTAGATGTGAGACAAGGGCACAATCATGAACCATTTGAGGTGGACCCCTCAGTTGTGCTTGAGCGTTCCGAGAGAATTCAGAAATCTGTGATACCCTACATCGAGGAATGGAGAAAGATTGGGATAAAAACCGAGAAGCGGAACTCTTGGCGTTGATTATATGACCTGCGTCACCCTACATTTCATGAATACCATCGCTCTGGTAACAATGGAGCACCAAACAACGAGAAGTAAGCAAAACAGACTGACGATGCTCAGTCAAAGGCAAGACTGGAGGGGATATAGACACAGGTACCGGTACTGGCTACTGCAGAAGATGTAACAGTCGACGTAGCATTACCTGACTGTGGTGATGATTTTTGTAATGGAGTATCTTCTTGTACGGAAATAGATAAGGTAAGTACAGACTTATTGCAACGAAAAGAAGTTGGAGAGTACCAGAGGATACCTGATATTGTTCATCGTCGTAGTTGTGCAAAACAAGCAAAGGGTCAGGTGGGAGTAGACCAGAATATTATGGATGTAGATGAAGCGATGGTGGAAGGGAGGGCTTTGACTGCGCTAATCGACCTCCTTACGCATGAAGAGGAGGATCTACCTTCCGATCTGTTCAAACTGGATTTATTAGAAGGGAAAGTGCTCGAAACTGAAATTGACGCCTCCCCAAAGCGGATTGGAAACGATGAAGAATATCAGGGTATAGACGATGATGGGGAACACGTTCGAGGCTGCTTTGAAGCTGCTGTTCTCGCGTATATACAGAGCTTACCGTACGATCCACTGGGATATGGCGTTCTTAAGGAAATTCAATTCTTTAGCTGTTGTATAGGTTTCTATCTTTTTGTACTTTCTTCTATTTGTATTGAAGAAAGGAATGACAAAGAAGGCTATGAGGAGAGGTATTGTACTGGAGCTGCAGCAAAGACGCGAACTTTTCTAAAATGCATTCTGAAGCGCGAGAAGTTCAATGACCGCAACGACCGTTGCTTCTTTTCGCTTAATTTGGAGACAAATGCGTCCAGCGATGCAGATCTTGGTAGGGTGTACATTGCAGATTTCAGCATGGCAAGGCATAACCATCTCCCTCTTGAATGATTCGAGATAAAACCCCTTGCCCGCAAGATGCGCACCAAAGCTTTGGGGATGACAAGCACTTTGCACATGTCCGTTAAGGGCATGATGTGCTATCTTGAAAGCAAGTACAAGAAGACTCTTGATCCAACCGAGATACGAAAACAAATTCGATATGCTGCATTGATAAGCAACCTGAGAGATCTACAATGCACTAGATTGTGCGAGACTCTTGTAACACTCAACAAAGAGGATGAAGAAAATAAGATATTCTTTGCTTGTGACGATAGAGTTAGAATAAACGCTGCCAGTTGGGCCGTTAAAAAATGGATAGAAGAAAATGTACACTTTGGCATCGTCCCAGGTACTTTTGTGGACCGCAAGGCTATCGCAAATCACTTTTGGTACCCACTATTTACCAATAATGGGCGATCTAGCGATGGTTACACCCTCACTCTTTTCATGGTTTGCATAAACGGAGAGACACAGGAGGACTTCGTACAGGTTCTATCCCAGTGTAAATCCTTCATTCCTGTCACTCTATCAATGGTGAAAATGGACCAAAGCACTGCTTGCATCAATGCCGCAGAGAAGGTCATTCCTATGTCTGGTGTCCATACCTAGGCGCTGGATGTCCTCTCACCAGATGTTCATGTTTATTGTAATACACAGAGAGGTAGATCCTCTCCTTGCCACAATTGCCTATAAATTCAAGCACTTTTTCTTCCAGTACGCTGCTGAGTTGAACAACTCATCGGGCAGAAAGATACGTCCCATTTGCGTGAGGGGGGATAGTGAAACTTGGCCCGTTTGCTGTTGTGCTTGCCGGATCTCTTGCTATTGTATCATGCGCGCCTGTTGCTCTCTCTCCAGAAAGCACAGTCTCATTTCCACAATGTTTATGTGAGTGCGAAGCATTTAAATCTGCATCAACGGTCCAGTGTTCAGAAAGATTTTGTCTAAGTACAGAAGTTGCTTCGTGTTCTCAGCCCAGGTCAACTTCCTGAGCTTCCACTCGTTGACGCTGAGATCTGAACCTACTTTTTTTTTGAGTTTCTTGCCTCCAGAAACGGGCCGATGTCAAACTGTTCGTGATGATCACCATACGGGGAAAGAAGAGGGAAAGTGCCCTTCTCTGCCAGTTTGGATGCCGGATTTAGAATTTGGTACCGCACTTGCGCATTTTTTGGGGCATTCGCAGTCCCGCCTGCTCCAGCAGCAGCAGCAGCAGTCATCAATGCAGCGTGCTCTTCTGTTAAGGTTCCTTCTACCATGCGCGGTACTTGAGACTCCACTTGGTACAGGCCAGGCGGATCAACCACGAGCGTTCTCATCATGCTTAGCCCCGCACCAGGAACATCTTCAGGGAGAGGCCAGCACCTGCATGAAGAGCACTAACTGTGGCACTTCGGGTTCCTTTGTATCCTCGTCCGACTAATCCTTGTTACGCTGCTTGCACGCTGATATCCACGGCGATTTCCGCATTTTGTGGTTGTAGTTGCGTGCTAAGCATGGATCAGTACCACTCGCGCACCACTTCTGGCCTGGACTGGATCACATCCTACAACTTGAGCACGATGGTTCGTACGTTGATGTCTTGAATGAACGCACGCAAATTGGCACGCGCATAGTGAGATGGACCCAAGGAACGCGGAACAGTACCCCACAGAAAGCGTTAGCGCGTGTTGTTCTGGTTCTGGGTGGGTAGAGCGAGAGCTTCGTTGCCCTCAAGTCTGAGAAAGGAAAGACCGCCTCCTGTCACATACGACATGTCCATAAACGCTTGATTCGTTGCGAAGAGTGTATTCAATTTGAGGAAATGGCTGTGAAAAGCTCTCAGGCTATGAAGACTGCGAACCAATTCGTTTCTATGCCTTCTGCGCAACATGACGCCCCATCCTGATATTCTCCTCATTCCACAGCACACTCCGGTGGTCTCTTTGACAAGCCAACAACAATCGCAATGCTTGCAGCTATGAATTTTCAATGTCCAGTCCGGGTGCGGGCAGGAGGAGAGCGTGTGTGAGGGCTCGCCGCTTCTTCTTCATCGCTTTTGACCCGCAGTGGGAAGCGTCTCAAACTCCATCACGCTTGCACGGACGGCCGAATCATTCCTTGTCTGACCAGCCACGGGATCACACGCATATTACACGCGATAGAGTCCTCGATCAGGACGTCTAGCAGACTGCATAACAGTTGTATCAAGCTGTTGCTGTGGCTGCTGCTGCGGCTGGGGTGAGGGAGCTGTTGTGATCTCATCCTCTTCCACTTCCATGGCAGCAGTCATCTGATCTTGTTCTTCAACTTGCATTAGAGCAGGCTGCTGTGGTGGGTGTGAGGGAGCAGGAGTAATACCATTTTCTTCCAGTTCCATGGGATCTGTCATCTGTTCTGCAGGCATCTGTGGGAGAGGGGGAGGAATCGGAGGCGGAGGAATGTGACTCCGAAGGTGTCTCACGAATTTTAAAAATACAGTTATTTGGCAAGAAGTTGGTAGCCCTGTGGGAATGGACCCACTTGTCCCCGCTACGTATGTAGCTGCAGGAGTAGTTTCGTCTTCTTCCACGGCTGGCACAACGGGGCCTTGCACGTGCGCTCCGCTATCATTTACTTTCATTTCATCTGGAGAAGGAGGAACTGGTATTCATTGCGGTCGTCGAGCTTCTGGCTGTGCTCCACCGCTATTGACACGAGGACCTACAGCGTTTTGCCTTTCCCTGCCTGAGTTCACTCTAGCCCCTCCAGAATTGGCTCTGGCACCACCAGAACTGGTTCTGGTCACTCCAGAATTGGGTCTGGCTCCTCCATAACTCGCTCTGGTCGCTCCCGAATTTGCTCTGGCGCCTCCAGCGTTTGCTCTAGCACCTCCAGCGTTCTGTCTGGCGCCTCCAGAATTCTCTCTGGCACCTCTAGCATTGGCTCTATCACCCCCGGTATTGGCTTTGGCGCCTCGGGTACTGGCTCTTGTACCCCCATAATTCGCTCGTGCGCCTCCAGAATTCGCTTGAGCACCTCCAGAAATCGGTCTGGCCCCACAAAAGTTCAAAAGTAGACCTTCTCGTGCCATAGTAATTTGAAACGTAAGAAACAACAATTCTATTTCTCTAACCCCCTAACACATTTGCCAGAGTTCCAGAATATTTTTCCAAAATAAAAACGTTGAAATTGAAAAACTGGTTACATTTTGTTGCTTTACACCCACTGGGCCTAGTCGCATGAGCAATTAAAAAAAGTTCTGCAAGACTTATATTTACCCGATGCAGTCGTGCACAGCACAGGGACTCTCCACACACTCCTGTTGGATTATGACCGGCGGAGTGTGCCCAGCTGGTTTTCAAGCCTTTTGATATTTAACCCGCGTCTGGTTGTAAGGATTGGTATGCCTGTACTCAAAGACCGAAGTGTGTTTTCCAGTTCCAAGATGTACGACACGGTGGCTGCCCCGGACCTTGCAAAGAAAGCAGGTATTGGGTCCAGAAATCTTCAGACTTCCTGGATCGCCGTCAAAGAACCAGTATACCACAGAGGAGCACCTGAACTTTCCCAGATCCGTGGTACTAGGTGGGTTAAGCTTGTGGCGACCTGGAAACGAGCTCGGCCTTGCCTAGGTCCCAGGCTAGCAATAGTGCCCAAAGTAGCAAAAGGGTACGACACTGCGCTATTGGCCAAGCCTGAATGGGATGTAAATTAGTGGTGAGGGTCAGCCAGGAAGATGATTTTTGCACTGCGCCAGTGCATTATATATGCTCTGTGCATTTTGCTGCACTGGCGCATTTCAGAAAGCAAGCCACATATCGCGCGAGCGAGCTACTGCTGAGTGGCTGTCACTGCAGTCATTCACTGTAGTGCCAGCTACTGAGCAGCAGCAGCAGTCAACATACAACGGCAGGCAATTAGCTTTGAGCTTTGCTGCTGCTGCTGATGCCGCCAAACAGCATTACAGTGGAGATTAGATATATAGTGCAAGGCAGCAGCAGAACGAAGTAAAAGAAAGAGGTAGGACCTTTTAATCACAGGTTATGGGGCTCACGCAACGATCTCCAACGTCGTAGCCCCTACCTCCATCCCCCTCCATCTTCTTACCCAACAAATACAACACAATAGGCCATCAATGCCAAGCCCGTCGCCAAGGACGGGCACTACGCCAAAATCCGCACATTCTACAACTTTACACAAACGCCATCCAAACCGCCAAAGACACACATCATCCCAAAGACACTACTCAATATCGTGAACTCAATACTCCACACAGTCGTACTTTCACACCTCACCAAGCCAACAGCCACACTCTCACTCCCTTTTCGAACATACCACTAACAATAGAAAGCGACAAACTCCACCGCATACCCGAACTTGACGTATCCAACTATGCAAAATGGTACTTAGACCTCCATACATATGCAGCCACCATCCAGGCCACCGAGCATCTGGACCAAAACTCACCAGCACCCATCGAACCTCAAACTCTCCAGATGTACTACGGCAAGAAAAATAGACTCCTTGCGGCAGCTCTCAGCAGCGTTTCTTCCAAGATACTAGGACTGCTCATCGTCTCAGGTAGTAGAAAAGATAATGAGCCACATCACACAATCTTCTAAAGAAGGTCATCAGTATCTCAAAAAGGAAGCCAAAAGTATCACCTTTAAAGACGACCCCACTAATGACGAATACATTGAGCAGGACACTGATGTCCGTCAGAAAATGATAGCCGCACAATACCCTAAAATTTCCGAAGAAAGCACAACAGTCGACTTATTCATCGCCGGTCATCGTAACAACACCAACATCACCACCATTCTAGGACCCATTTTGGCCAGCAAGCCCACATCTATCAAGATATTTAAACGCAAATTCAAGGAACTCTACAACCTTTACCAGCCACTCCTTACAGTCACTTGTACAACAACCGGGAGCTCGAGATTCACCAGGGACTACGGCACAGCAGCCAGACCATACAACCTCAATCACCGTCAGTACCGTCGTATCTATTACCCACAGCCAAGAATACCGGCACAGCAATTATGCCAATCTCACCTGGCCTTCAGGAGACCATGGAACCACACTGATGCCCAATTTCGTGATCCTCGTCATCCAAAATTCCGCCAAATGAAACCGCAAGCCATGCTCACCCAGGCCGTCTCGACATTCTCACCATATCCGTACCATGTTCTCCCTCAACCCCAGCATCTATGGTTGCAGTATCCACCACCACAGACCAAAGCAGACGTACTATCCGACATTCATACTGAGGTCAACGGTAAGTTCATACTGGACAACGGAGCACACTCAACTCACCTCAAAACACTCACATCCACAATGACACAACTCACACAAACTTTGCTAACGCACACCTCTCCCAACCAGAAGACCCCCTGCAGCCACCATGGAATGCTCCAAATTCGTCTACATCGGAGCAAGAACCCCATTAACACGTACGCAATGGTTAACCGACATCTAAGGCATAAATTGCTCTCGGTTCATGACCTGGCAAACCGATATGACCTGGTCTACTTCACACCCCACTACGGATACATAGTGCACACTCACAGTATGCCACACAAACTTTTAGCACGAGCAAATTGGAAAAACTGACAAGATGAACTGTCCGGAACCATACCAGATAAAACACGAGCATACAACTCCAGACACATACACTATAAACGACCGAAAAGTTTCAAGACAACACCCACAGTCCGCCCTTCTCTGCACCCTCCAAGCACCACCAAAAAGACAGCACTTCCGCCTCCAGTCACCACCCCTCAGTTCAACAACCCACACCAGACTACCCGCAACACCCAATCTCTGCAGCAACTCACACACCCAGACCGACACATTTCCACCAATACCCTCCAGATCCAAGCACACAACTGGCACCTGAGTTTAAATCATGCATATCCACGCAAACGTAAACCCACAGCTTGGCAGCGCCTCATCCCCACCATGCCAACGTCTCTACCGTACGACTCGACCATCACGTGCAATGCCTGCAAACATGCCCAAGTACACCCATCACCACACAAAAGAACGCAACATCCATATCCCCCAGGAGCATACGGAAGCTCGGATACATGCGGCCCCATCAAGCCCAAATCTCGATACGGAAACAATCACATCCTCATAATCATATGCGCTGCTATTCGCTTCGTCCTCGCGCACTTTATACGTAATCGCAAGGATATCCCTCAATACATCGACAAAACACTCCAACATATTCTCCAACGTATGAAACTTACACTTACAGATCTCAGAAGTGACAAAGCCAAAGATGTACATCGTCCAACATGCAAGCCATATTTGCAAAGCACCAAGTAACTCATCATCTTTGACCCTCGCATCAACCCCAATAGAACTCAATCGCCGAGGGAATTAACCGCACTATTATGAACACCGTCCGAGCTAACCTAGACACAAGTAGACTAGATGATTCTTATTGGGAGGATGCCACTCGTGATGGCATCTTCAATATAACCTCTTACATCACTCCGCGATAAACACCTCTCTATATCACAAATGGCACAACCAACAACCCAAAATCAAATGGCTATAAACTTTTGGCCAACTAGGCATTTTTCCAATATACGCTCCCAAATCGAAACTGCAACCACGAGCCAATCCCGCCCGATACATGTACGCAGAAAGCCTTTCTCACATTATGGTACTCAACCTGAGGACATCTCAGTATCAAAATATACGAGGCCAAGTCTTCACACCCTACCACAAACACAAGGATCCCACATCCATCACTACACAAGCCTTTCACACCGCGATATACTGTGACAAAGATGTTCCCACAACAATTGCCATGCACACCCCACCTCCAGCTACGTTGGCACAAATGCGTAAATACCCCAATGCCACTCACTGCCAACATGCACACGATACCAAGCTCCATAATATTGACAAGTACCGATGCATACAATGGCTCCCACCTGACTTCCGTCCAGCAAACCACATGATCATTCCACTCATGATGCTTTACCGCTACAAAAGGGCAACCAATGGAAACGTCACACAACGGAAAGCGCGTTGTAACTTCAAAGGGGACCTCATGCAACCTGGTCTTCATTTCGACCCCAAACACATCACCAATTACACGGCAGACCGCACCACACAAAGGCTACTCTTTGCCCTTCATGCCAAACACCAAATGTCACTAGAACATTTTGACCTACCTTCCGCATATCTCCATGAAAAGTATGACCTGCATCAACCCGTGTATGTTCAGCAAATGCCACTATTCGACGGCACTGTGAAACACAACAGCACTTACGGTGAACTCAAGGGTAAACTTTACGGTTCACCACCTGCGGCATACTATTAAAACAGAGGACTCAAACCCTTTCTATTCACACACAAATTCTTTGCATCCGATCATGATCTATGCCTTTACGTGAAGGAAACATCGGCTGGCATCATACTAGTCAGCAACACAATCGATGATTTTCTAGTGTTGGCCTCAACAACAAACCTCATGGACCAACTATACACAGCCATGAAAGCCAAGTACAAAGTCAAGCGATTCAGAAAACCCAAACGCTTTCGGAATTGGACCATCACCTACATCCTCACCGGCAGCGTCCAAATCTTGCAACCCGACACAATAGCGGCCATACTGAAACAAACAGGTATGACGGACTGCAACCGCACTCTATCCACATATGCACACACCACAACGCTGGTTCAGAAACAGAGTACAACGCCACTCCCACCGTCACAAGCTACAGCCTTCAGCCAAATTCTTATTGAAATAAGGTACATTAGGGATTGTACCAGGCCCGATATCACATATGCCACCAATCGATTAGCGCAACACATGAAACAGCCACAATCTCATCACTAGCATGCTCTCAAGACCCTGCTACGCTATCTCAAAGGTATCCCAAAGCACGGAATCCGATACACAGCCCCACGCACGCGATAAGACTACTAGAAATCTGACCTTCTTACATACAGTGATGCAGACTACGCCAATGTAAAAGACCGAAAGTCCATCTCTGGTAATGCCCACTGCATCGGACAGGCACTGATCTCTTGTTGCTCCAAAAAGCAAAGCATAGTCGCGCTTTCAACAACCTAAGCGGAGTACATCACCGCTACTTTCGCTACTCAAAAAACGCAGTGGCTACACAGACTCCTCCAGACGATCAACATCCGCGACAAAATCCCGACACCACACTACATAGACAGTCCGTCAGCGGTCCTCATAGCGGAAAATCAAGCCCCCACCAAACGCAGAAAATACTTGAAATTACGGCATCATTATCTTCATCACTACATCACAGACAAGAACATCCAACTGCATCGCATAGCAACGAAAAACATGCTCGCAGACATTCTCACAAAACCCCTTCATCGGGATCGATTTCGCCAACTTTGCCACCGTCTTCAAGTTAAACCCTTTCCGCACAGCAAGCAGCGCAATGCAGCAACCAGAGACTATCAAACAGCAGACGCATGAAAGTAGCTGCATTGTGCCTTTTCAATTCCAAAAATTATTACAGTAGAGTTTATATATATAATCCAAGGCAGAAGCAGAACGAAGTAAAAGAAAGAGGTAGGACCCTTTACTCGCAGATGCTGCTACTGTCACTGCTGGTGGTTGTGGGAGTGGTGTTGAATGTTTTGAATGGAAGGCAGGCGTTGTGCCAAGAGAGGTTTTGGAACGCGCTGAAAAGGCATGAGCGAGTGTTTATTGGCGCAACGCCTCCGTTCAATCAACAACTACGGCTGCATCCACTTTTAAATCCATATACGGAGGGTGTTGGGATTTGTAGCCAAAGGAGGAAGTGGTTGTGCTTGGACTGTTGAAGACCATTGACAGAGCAGGCTTGATGTTCAAAGCTTCATTGGGCTTCAGTCTTGTAGCGGTGAGGGAAAGGACCTCCGGATTTCAAACTTGGCGCCAAATGCGCTTTGCATTGACTGCTTTCTGAGCACACTTGGCGAGCGCCGAAGGGGTGGAGGGCGTTACGAGATTTTCCTCGCAGCATTGATTTGAGGAGAGGCGAAATGGAGGGATGGTATTGGTTGGCGCCGAACCTGCCTAAACGAGGCCATTTAAGCAGGTACTGGAGTTTTGACTCGGCTCTGTGACTCGCTGTTTCTGCTACCCCATCTACGTTGGGTAGATTCGCCCTTTGCCCAACGGCACCGGTACCCTTGTATCTTGTTGTGATAGACAGACACTCCGCACATCATGATGAACTCCTCTACATTTCTTCGACGAAGCCCATGCCACAACTGTACCCTGTAGCTATAGCTATAGTTGTCCAGCCTTAAAAAAAGGAACCTGTGTCTGCGTGCAGATATATTGTACCATCGACGACTGCAAAGCTGGAACCTTTGTGTCACCTCTTCTCTTGGAAGTTAGTCTCCGATTTTGATCTGCGTTGTACTGGATTGTGTCCGGAGATGAGTGTAATTCGGCTTTCAGTTAGAACGATGCGCCACCTTCGAGGCAGAACTAGTGAAACTCGAAGACCGATGTCATCTTCTCCGTTCAGCTCCAACGCCAATACGGGGACCAAAAGCAGTACACATGATGGTGCTCAGTCACCAAACGACAATAACGGGAATTCTAGCGAGATGATACCTGGCAGGAAGCTCGGTGACGACGCGGGTAGTTTAGAAGAGAGCACCGGTGAAGCCGAAAAAGTGGATATGTGGAACAATGACGCGCCGAACGGACCCGAGTGGGGAGGACCTCGCGGTTATGAACCAACTCGCCATGGAGACTGGGCAAAAGGTGGTCGCGTGAGCGATTTCTGATCCTCTGGATGCACCATAAGAATCCTTACTATGATATATGTTTTGCTGTCTTTCTCCTGCCCTTGAAGTCAGTGCATGGAGGTCTTATTATGGCACTAGCACACCGATTCTTTACCCTTGAAGGTCAACAGATCTCAATTTACTAGAATACAAGTGGTAGTACTAGTACGGTACAGACCCATCATCCTCCTTCTTGTCAATCTTAATCAAATCATCAATGCGAATGATGGTTAAGGCTGCTTCGGTTGCAAACTGGATAATCTTTTTCTTGCTAATGGTTGGTTCAATGACACCTTCGGCCAGATTATCTCGAAGAGCTCCAACGTCTAGATCAAGGCCAAATGAAGAAAGCTTAGACTTTGAGTCATCATTTTGAGCGGCGTGATGGACTGCCTTGAGTTTTGCCACCAAGTCCGTAGAATCATGTGCTGCGTTCATTGCCAGTGTCTTGGGAATCACTAGAAGGGCCTCCGCGAATTCGGCGATTGCGAGCTGCTCACGCGACCCAATCATTGTGGCAAAGTTCTCAAGGTGAATGGAAAGCGCTGCTTCTGCGGCCCCACCGCCTACAACTACAGAATTTGATTCCAAGGTCCGTTTAACCACGCATACGGCGTCGTGGAAAGAACGAGACATCTCATCACACATATATTCATTAGGCCCGCGCAATAAAACGGAGCAAGCCGCCGTGGATTTGCAGTTTTTCATGATCAGAATGTCGTCATCTCGAATTCGCTCTTCGTACACTTCGTCTGCGTAACCAAGAAGTGAATTATCAAAAGATTCTTCTCCTCCAAGATCTGCCATCGACACTTGCACTGTTGCCCCAGTGGCTTTGGCAATTCTCTCTATGTCTCTCTCTGAAACACGCCGCACCGCAATCGCACCAGCCTCCACGAAATACTTCAGAGCTGCGTCATCGATTCCTTTTGTGGTCAAAACAACGTTAGCCCCAGCTTTTAGGACGGCGCTTATGCGATCTCTGGTAATATCGAGCTCCTTCTCCTGCGCCTTATTCAGCTCCTCTGGATTCTCAATCAGAACCGATACACCCATCTTCATTTTTGTCCTTCTCAGGTCCACATCCAAACATGCAATCTTTGCGGGGGCCACTCTCCTCGGCATCAACTGACTTGATCTTGTCATGTTAAGCGCATAGCCTGGAAGCAATTCACTCTCCTTTGCGCTCTTTCCTTGAGCTTTGAGTACATGTATGGCTTCAATAGGATACTTGTATTTGCCGCTGGAAGTGGGAGTTTTGACCGCCATAACAGCATCAACGGCCATAGTGGCGAACTTCACACTCTCTGCGCTTCCCAAAATCTTACTGGAAAGACTAGTTCTTGCCGCGTTAATAAGTGTCTCACGTCCAAGTTTATCGACCGGCTTTGCCAGTTTATCACGTAGATACTTACAACCCTCACGCATGGCGAGGCGATACCCAGTAATGATGTTGGTTGGATGGATACGAGATCTTACAAGTTCGTTGGCTCTTCGAAGCAACTCAGCGGCTAAGATGACGACCGATGTGGTACCATCACCTACCTCCTCATCTTGTTGAGCAGCTAATTCTGTCAGGACCTTCGCGGCAGGATGTTCAACTTCGAGCAAACGCAGTATGGTAGCTCCATCGTTTGTGACCGTGACATCTCCAACTTCGTCGACTAGCATCTTGTCAAGTCCAACAGGACCCAACGAACTTTTGACAATATTCGCAACAGCGACGCAAGCTGTAACATTTCCGGTGCGGACGTCCTGTCCAGACTCTCGTTGTCCCTTAATCACCAAACTGGACATGTCGAACTCAGTTTCCGAAAATGCAGCACTCTAAAGGTTGAATGTCGGAACGGGAATCGATGGCTTGGGATCCAAGCGTATTGCGTGCTCAGTAAATTGCTTCGTATCACAGATCGATCGTGTCGCAGAGTGTGTTTGTTAAGCACACTCAGAACAATACACGTTGTTCGACTCGAAAGCGTAGCTTGTTGCACCTTTGAGCTCTTTCCGTTGTTGAAACAAACTCGAGTACTTGGGAATTGGATTGTCACCGATCGTCAAAGCGGGCGCAGTGGCATTCGTTGAGCGGATGCGACGGTAGAAGGTACCAGGCGTAGAAGGCTGTGCTTACTCCAAACGGAATGAATGGCGGGTTTGATCCGCTTCGATCATGGAAGGCGTCGCTGGGGCTTCAAGAGTGCAAACAAACGTCGTAGAACGTTGATTTCAATGCGAAATATACATCCAACGAAGTAATTGGTAGTTTGCAAGGTGTAATGTTTGCGAGAGCTGACAGAGCCATGTACCCTTGTACACGTACGAAGGCTACTTGAGTTCCCGATTGGTGCCGGTGGGGCGGATGTTCAAAGCACCGCCGCCCAACAAGGCTGAACGTCTGGGTTGCGGTGTAAATTCTGCGCTGCATGACATCTCTTTTGACAACAGGTGCTCCTCAGTGCCTCTCTGGCCCCTTCCCAACCTGCCGCTACGCACTGTCAACAGGGAACCACGCGCCATCTACGCTTGATAAGTTGGCATTGTACCTTTGTATGTACCCTTCGGTATGTCCACATCCTCGCTGCTGCTGTGTCTTTCATGCGTCTATAACCGTCAACTTAACTATCGGCATCGGCTCGTCGCCTTCAGCAATCACCTCGGCTGCCGTCGCAAAGCTTCCACTTGTCACTTGCGAGAAGAGGAGCCGCGCCATCATAACCTTCTCCTCGCCATGTCAGCCGTCCAACTCGATTCGGTCAGAGAATGGATGAGTAACTGGCGATTCGAGCCTAATGTCACGGCCTTCAGCAGCTGGCAATGGCCTGTCATCGCCGTCGTGGTCTACTTCACAATTATCTACGCCCTTCAGCGATTCATGAGCACAAGAAAGCCTCTAGATATTCCTGAGTTCTTGTTCTTTCACAATTTCTCCTTATGCATTGCCTCTCTCTTTTTGGGCTCCTGGCTTACGTATGCTCTCGTTTCAGCGTATCGGGTAGGACTGACACCCCACGAGCTGCTGTGCGCCCGTGATATGTATGAGAACGGTCATTTGCAAATGATCTACTATATCAATATGTTCTTCAAGGTTTGGGAATTCTTAGACACTTTTCTTCTCGCCTTGCGAAAGAAACCAATCGCGTTCCTACACGCCTATCACCATGGCGCCACCCTCTTCCTCACTTGGAACCAGCTCATTGAGCACTCGAGTCCGCAATGGGTGCCCATCGTTATCAACCTCTGGGTTCACGTGCTTATGTACTACTACTACGCCATGTCTGCTTTGAGAATTCGAATTTGGTGGAAGAAATATCTTACCACGCTGCAGATAGTGCAGTTTATTATTGACGTCAGCGCCGTTGGTTACGCCTATACTTCGTTCATTTCATCTGGGTTCGATAGCAACGTCTGCTACGGAACGACCAGAGGCGCTCTGGTTGGCTTGGGCATTCTCACTTCCTATCTCCTTCTATTCATTAGATTTTATGTTCAGACGTACAAGAAACCTCGAAAACCGGTCAGGGCAACGGTATCCACTGAAGACCAAACTGAAACGAAGAAGGCGCAATAGTTGCGTAGTGAAGTGGAGAACATCGTTCGCACTGCTTTGCACTATTGCGCTTTGCGAAGTGCTCTCATCGGCGTAGTCCTAGCCACAGCGCGTAGCGTAGCCTCTGTTTTACCCGAAGCGACGTACAGATATATGATACAAGTGCAACACGCGAGGGTGTTTTGCTTTGTTTTTGCCTTGCCGTAAGGGACATATAGTGCTCTGTGCGCTCTGGAAAGGTGTTTGTACTTTGGAAACGAAGGTGCCAAACAGGCACTCTTTGCCTTCCCGAAGCGAGCAGCATGCGTGTGCTTTTTGGACACCATGGGAACCCGTCGCATTGGTAGCAGTTAATTCTCTAGCGCGAGCTCTTCCTTTTTCGTTTCTGCGAGCTCAAAAAGGTTCTTCCGAGTTTTTTCGATGGTCTTTCTGAGAAGCCATTCGTCTAGTAAGCGTCACAATACAGTTTTGATAAAGAAGTTCCTACGTAAGTAGACAACAAGTCGATTGATCGTTGGTGTTTTCGACATTACCATTTACTCTGACAATTTTTTCGTGCAACTACGAGCGTACTCAGCTAAGGCACTCAATAGATTTGTGAACATAATAAAGGAAAAGCACCCATGCTCCCTCAAATAGGACCTCGGCATCAAGATGACAAGTGCAGGTGAAAGGAACGCTTTCCAAAAAGACACTCGGCCCTTTACAACAGCCTCAAGTACGATACAGAAAAGTTCTGTTCTTGTGCTATATGTACAACTTCAACTTGAACGGTGCATGATCTGCACCGTCAAGTGAGCCGCGGACCTTGATTCGAAATACAAGAATGATTGAATCAAAGACGCAGATGTATGACACGCCGGTGATTCGTGATGGGAACTCTTTGCTCGTGAAAGTTCTCATTTGAAGAACTTTGTCATGCCCTGAATTACCAACGACGACCACCTCCACGACGGAAACCGCCACGCCCGTATCGAGAATTTCCTCCGCTAGGTCTGGCATATCGTGCTAGTTCTTCCAGCTTGGGCGGGACCACTTGCTCGGCATCACGCATCAAAGTGATGAGTTCCTTCGCATTCTTGCTGTTGTTGTTGGTGAAGAACGTGTAAGCAGTTCCTTTAGCACCAGCTCTTCCGGTTCGACCGATCCTGTGAACATAGTCCTCTACATTATTCGGAAAGTCGAAATTGATGACGCACTGAACGCCCTTCACATCTGCAAACGAGAAGAATCATATGATGTTTTCTGGGTTAGTAAAAGTTGCCATGTTCGCATCGATGATAACAAACGCACTTCGCGCTGTTCAACATCATCCGCACGATTATCGCTAGATTCTTCGAGAAAAAGTGGCATGCAGCCATAGCCCCTCGGCTGGGGAGACGCTTTGCCTGGATGGAGTTATGCGACGGACCATGTCTTGCTGCGAAAGTTGCTTGCGTTAACTGTCACGAGCACGTTCCAAGTGCCAACGCCTCTTTCGTTCTTGAGCGCCCAGTTCATCAATGTTCGCTGTAGCGACGATTCGAAAAATTTGCCCAAGGTGCATACAACGTCTTAAAGGTCATCAGCAGCGCTACACTTGCATGAAAAGTTTGCGTTACCAACGCACCAACTCACCTTTTCACAATCATTAGCGTAACACCTAGACGCCATTGCAGTACACCGGATAGACGCTCGACAATTGAAACGTGAACAAGAAAAAAAGAAGCGCAATGACCAGGAGCGAAGCAAACAACTTGACAAGAGGAATGGAAAACGCGGTCCATAACGATATAACATAGCCGCGCCTTCGCACGACTGTTATCACGTAAGCGCTTGAACCAAAGATATCCATCGCATAACCTGTTCCAAGCAATCACGTGGCAACCGCAACGCGGAGACAATGAAGAAAGGGACGCAAGTAAGAGTGAGAAGAATTGAAAACATACCTAATCCTCGTGCAGCAACGTCGGTGGCCACCATAATTGGCGTACGGCCACTCTTAAAGTCGTACAGAGCACGATCACGTTCAGTTTGAGACTTGTCGCCATGAACGGCTGTGGCAGAATATCTTTCGTACTGTAGGTCGGAGCAAATTTCATCCGCTTTGCGTTTGGTCTCCGTAAAGACCAATACCCTGGGGAACTCGGGACCGGCTGACTTTTGGCGCATTTCTTCAAGCTTGGAGAAGAGAAGTCTCTTCTTATCATAATCTTCACAAATTTCCACAAACTGCGTGATATCCTTGTTGGTGGTGAGCTCGGTTGAGCCGATCTGAATCTGCACAGGTTCCTCCTTGAGAAACTCCCTTGATATACTTACCACCTCCTTGGGCCAAGTAGCAGTGAACATAAGAGTTTGTCGATCCGGACGAATCTGTCCGACGATAGCGCGGAGTTGTGGCTCGAAGCCCATGTCCAACATTCGGTCGGCCTCATCCAGCACCAGATAGGTGACGCGACGCAAGTTGGTTTTGCCAGACTCCAGAAAGTCAATGAGGCGACCCGGGGTAGCGATAACAATCTCAATACCGCGTTCAAGATCGTGTGCCTGGGCGCGCTTCGGCACACCGCCATACAAGCAAGTATTCTTGATACGAGAGGAACGGCCAAACTTGGAGCACTCCTCCCTGATCTGCACGGCAAGCTCCCGCGTAGGAGCCAGCACAAGCACAATGGGACCGTCGCCACGTCTGAGATAATCCTGGGCATTGATATGCACAATGGCAGGAAGAAGGTAAGCACAGGTCTTTCCCGAGCCCGTTTGAGCGATTCCAATGACATCACGTCCGGCAAGGGCCACGGGCCAAGACTGCGCCTGGATGGGGGTGGGGCTGGCAAAGCCACAGGCCTTGATCTGTTCGAGGACGTAATCCGGGAAGCTGGCCTCATCAAAGGTGGTGGTGGGCTTGGGGACGTCGCTTCCAATGACGGTGATTTCCTTGGAGTCGCGGAAAGCTCGCACCTGCTCGGGAGTGCGGTCCTTGACGGCGGGGTGCTCGATGTAGAAGTTCTTCTCAAACTTGGGCAGCGAGTTGTATGCTTCATCGTTCCACTCGAGGCGTTTCAGGCCGGCGCCGAGCTCACGGTTGTTGTAACCGCCGGCGCCGGCGCCGTAAGCTCCACCACCGCCTCCACCGGCGTAGCCTCCGCCACCGGCGTAGCCACCTCCGCCGTAGCCTCCGCTGCCACCGCCGTTGGCGTAGTGGCCACCGCCACCTCCGCTGTAGGCTCCGCCTCCGCCTCCACTTGCACCGGCATATGCTCCTCCTCCCCCTCCCCCTCCTCCTCCTCCTCCTCCTCCTCCATAGCCACCACTGGCGTTTCCGTTGCCTCCGTAAGCGCCTCCACTACCATAGGCGGCTGCACCGTTGGCATAGCCGCCACCTCCGTTGGCATAAGCGCCACTTCCACCGGCATAGCTTCCGCCGTGTGCGTAACTGTTTCCGTAACCTCCGCCGTATGAAGACATGGCGGCGAACGAGTGTGTGCGAAAGGAAAGAGTGGTGACAAAGAAAGGGGTGCGAGAAGCGGAAATGGAGCGGTCAAGTAGGGCAGAAAGCGGGAATCATGGAGGCGAGCGTCAGCAACAAGAGCGTTAAAAAGGCAAAGGCAAAAGGCAAAGGCAAAAGGCGGCGCCGCGCGTGGCAACGAAAAGCGCGCCCCACAGCGCGCCACACAAAGATGGCGCCGTCGTCGGCGCGAACGGTCGGCGACACGGACAGCGCTTACACGTCGCGCGTGGCGGTGTAAGCAGCGCGGCGTAAACGCGCTTACACAGCGGCAGCGACGCGGGGACACGTGTGTCGGCGGGCGCAGCCGTGCGTGTGTAATTTTAGGGTTGCAAGCTATGCGAACGTGTACACGTTGAGGCGGCTGACGCAACGGGCGCATGCAAGTTGGGCGCAACTTGGGCGCCACAGCAGTGCGCACGCACAACAATAAACGCGCTGTTTTCGCAATCACTGTTACGTGCACGCGCCGCTTGCCGCGGCCGCTACGTAACTCGTTACGTAACGCGCGTGCGGCGCACCTGTGCCTACACTACACCGCCGCCTCGCTCGCCGCCGCCAATCACCCCCCGCATCCGCACTTTGCTTCTGCCTTCTCCACCCCCCATCCCCCTCCGTTCGCCACTATTTCCCAATCCTCCTCCCACCTTACCACCAACCCCCCCACGTGACCATGTCATGCGTGCCTTTCACTTCCGTCCGTCCCCCTTTCACCACAACCCCAACCCCACAACCCTTCTCGTCATTGTTGCGTGCCACTACGCGCAAAGAAGCCACCCCCCCCCCCCCCCCCCCCCCCCCCCCCGTCTAATCGCTTTGCTCCCCAGATTCCATCGTGTCCATGTCCAAGTCCCGTCTCATCAGCTTCATTTTCTTGAAGTCGCTCGACGAAACGTCCGCACCTTCCTCCGGCAGAATCAGGTTCAGCACCACCGCCGTGATCGTCCCAATGGAGTACCCCGTGTCCACAATCATCACCACGCCCTGTCTCAGGTACTCCACCACCTCGTTCTTGGCGGGCGGGATGAACTCGGTGAACACGTCGTCAACCATCTCAACGCCCAGACCCAGCCCCAGAGACGCCGTCAGAATGAACCTCATGCGCCGATCCCATTGCACACCCGACAAGATGCGCAGCCCAGACACCGCCACGCTGGCAAACAGAAACGTGGTCATCCCTCCGAGCACCGCCTCGGGCAACGCCACAAACACCCCTCCCAGCTTGCCAATCACTCCCATCACAATCAGCCACATGGCGCCCCACACGCCGGCAAGCCGACTCGCCGTGCGCGTCATCGAGATCACCCCGTTGTTCTGCGAAAACGTGATCGTCGGTGACGATGTCAGCAACGCCGCCAGCAGCGAGTTGAGCCCGTCGGCCAGCAACCCGCCCTGAATCCTACTTTCGAACTGCTCCCCCTCCGTCTCCACGCGCGACACCTCGCACGACGCCGTCACGTCGCCAATCGCCTCCACCGCGGAGATGGCAAACGCGATCATGACCGGAATCAGCGCGGGCCCGTAAAAGCCCAGCTTGAAGCGGCGCACCAACGGAAACGTGAACAGCGGTGCGTCCGCTATGGACTGCGTGTTCAAGTAGCCCAGCGCGGCGGACAGAACGATGCCCGCAATCAAGCCAATCATCACCTGCGTGTTGCGCATGAACGGCGAGCCGAACAACTCGGTCAGAATGATGATTGAAAACACAAAAAACCCCAGTCCAATCCATCGCGCATGGCCAGCAGGAAATTGCTGCGGCGCCTGGCCTCCCCGCCAATTGAAGAGGCCCACCTTGATGAGTGAAGTGCCAATAATGAGCACGGTGGTGCCGGTGACTACCGGGGGAAATGCCTTCCGAAGCGTGTGGTGCGGGATGAAGGAGAGCGCAATCTCGACGAGCGAGCCGACCATGACGGTGCCCAGCCACCTTCCGTACGCATCCGGACACGGCACGCCGTCCTGACAAAAGTCGGAGTCGCGCAAAGTGGCAAACATGGCCTGCGCAATGGGCAGGAAGGTGAAGGAGACGCCGGACATGGATAGCAGCCCGGTGCCAATCCAGTAGCCCTTGAAGAGACGGAAACGCATGATCTGGATGAGCGTCATGAGGCCGGAGATAGTGAGGGCCGAGGAGGTGAGGTAGGCGCGGTCGGAGGCCTCCAGGCTGAGATCGATGGCGAGCAGGCGAGGCACGGTGATGATGCCGGCGACCATGGCGAGGGCGTGCTGGAAGCCCATGAGCAGGCCGACGACGATGGGCAGACGCTCGTTGACGGAGAAGAAGATGGAAGGCGTAGCGGTGCGCCACGAGGGAGTGCAGGGGATACGGGGCATGCAAAGCGCGGTGTAGTCATAATCACCGAAAACGACGTCGACCAAGTTGCGAGATTGGGGTGCGGGCGGCGATTGTGGGAGTGGCGCGGGGGGAGAGGGGGGCGGGGGGGTGGGTGCGTGCGGCTGGGATGGAGCGCTCATGGCGGAGAATGGTGAGGGTGAGGGCGGGTTTGGGGGGAGAACGGAGACCGAGAAGGTTTTGCGGGATCATAAGAGATGGGAGAGGGGGGAGCGCCCTTTTTGTTTGGGTTTGGAGAGGGCGGAGCTCGGGCGGCGGGTGGGGGGGCGGAACTGCGGTGGGTGACGTGCGCGTATGTAAGTAGATGGGCGACGCCACAGCGACGCCACACGCAACGGCGCGCGACGCGTGCGGGGGACGTGCGCCGTGTGGCGTCACGCCGTGCTGTGAGCCGCATGACGTAAAGTGCAGTGCGCACTGCGCAGCCGGTTGCGCGTCACCGGTGCCGCGCGCCGGTAAACGATCGGCTTGCGTTCGCGGCGCGCGCTCTGGCCCGCGGAATAATGCGCCAACGCGCTCGCCTCCTTTGCTCGCGCCGCGCGTTGGCGCACATCTGCCGTTGCTTTCATCATCATGCACCCGCCATTCCATTCCCCGCCCCGTCCCCTCATCAGCGAACACTTGCCACCCTTTTTTGGCGCACCTGCCCAACCCATCTACTGATTGGTTCTCAGCCCTTCCACTGCAGTCAACTTGAACACAGCTCACCTCAATTACATCAATGGCTACCGTGCCACCCAGTCAGCACCCAGATACTCACTGCTGCCACTCGCGACACCCGGCTCCTTCTCTAAATCCACACAGCCCCCATTTTGAAATACTTTACTTCACCATCCTCTCTTCTACAACTCATGGCCCACAATCCTGCCCTTTTCGTATCCCACACTTCTGCCTGTGTTCGACCACTTAAACCTGCTGCGCCCATTTCAAACTATACTTCTTTCATTCCAAATTGCAGAAACACGCACCTGTTACATATTGCTGACCAATACCACCTGCCATGATCTTGAGTCACTCCGTATTTTCTCTTAAAAGTACTTGCAACAAATTACGTCACCGTACAGCCTGTTAGCACTTTGGCAATTTTTCATTTCGTGACAATTGGCGTTTTTCGTACCCTCAGGCGTATTGACTGGACGCCAGATTACGCGGTCCCAACTGACCACCGACACCTCGGACGACCGCCAAGCAGCCTTCCCGAACAGGGTGGCCTGCTCCTACATCGAGATTTTGGCCAGCCCAGTGTGGGCGCCATCACGGGACGGTGACGCAGGTGGCCAAACATTTGTAATAATAAAAGCCAAAAGGGTGCTCTTCGTAGCTAAAAGCCCGAAAACAATTTGAAAACAGCGGGATCAAAAGAACTAAACCCACTCGATGAAATAAAACAACACTAGGGAGAGCAAGAGGCTCAATCCCCAAATAAAACTTCTTAACTTCTTGTTGAAATGGCGCGCAACCCAAGAATTATGTCAAGGATTACTAAGGGTCAGACCCTCGGCTTCCGTTCAGACACTCCGGATGTGAAGTGGATTTTGCAGCCTACCTACCTCTGCACTAACCAGAAGCAGGCGCATACAATCCTTACAGGGCTTCCCAAGGAGAGCTACTAACAGCGGGATATGCTTTCACTCTATACCCAAGCTGGCCCTTTACAGGAAAGGTTGCACGGCACGTCGCCTGCGGATAGCTTCCCGTCAAGTACTTCCGTCCGGAAATCACCAGGTCTTTCGACCGACACCGTTATCCGAGCAAAGCTACGGTGGGGCTCACAGACGACAGAAACACCTTTGGTACACACTACTGGTCTCCTGTCCACACCTAAAGCGCTTGAAACGGTCTTAGTGACGGTACTTCCCCACTCTATTGGACAACTAGCGGCACACGCCTCACTGGTTGTTGATGATAGTTGAAGCGGCTGAAGGTTGATAGGGGGTGGGGCTTAGATGTTGGTCGATTGTTGAGGTGAGTTCATACCGAAGTCCGAAGCTCAGAACCTCTTTTTATAGTGTTTAGACGCACTACAAACGAGCCAAATACGCATTTCTATTTGCTAGTTACTCATGTGTGCGTCTAGGTTACTCCATTGGCCTCTAGAGACCTCTGGAGCTGCACACTAACCAATAATAAAGCGACAATTTGCGCCAGCATCACTAAAATACTGTAGTCTTTGCTGGGCCAACAAAGCGTGCAATGTTCTAGACACTACTGGAACATTCTACACGTGTGTTCCAGCAATGTCTGGCACATTCCGCAACATTCGCGACCGACACCCAGCTACATTCAGGCATCTCCCGCAGCATCAAACAGTTGCCTCACTACACCGCTCCCTGCGGTTTGTAGCTTAAAGGTGCGGTGCACTTAAAATCCTTCTTTCCTACCCGATAAACCGCTTCAGGCGGATATCTTTTGTTTGAAAAGCGTTCCGCCTGCGGATGCTCACTCTCAGCCCTTGCGTCTTCTCCATGAGCTTCAGTCACCTGATCAGGATGTACCAGTACGGCGAAGCCATGCAGATAAACTGTCACAACTCTATTTTTCGTTCTAATTGTCGAACAAATCCTATAGTAGACCACAAATATGTCGAAGCCGCACCAATCAACGCAGTCGATGGTAAAAAAATTATTAACATCCCGCGGCGCGCCCTCCACAGCTTTTCTACTGCATATTACTGCATTTCAATTCCGGTTTTTAATGGGTCTCAGACCAAATGGCTTATGGCCGACTACTATTTGTCTTCCAAACTGTATTTTCGCTATACGCAATGCCCAAAAAAGGGTGCTTTAACGGAAAGGATAGACAAAAAACTGTTACATTCGCGCAGGTGAGTGTTCCAACGACACAAAAAATAACGCAGAAGCTTTGCATCTCTCCGGGGCTGATGACGTAATATTTTTCTGTGCTTTTGTACGTCTTCTTCATCGCAAGTTTTTGCAGCTACCAGACCACAACGCCCGCACTGTTTCACCCGATCTTTACTCCCTTTGGCATCTGACAAGCTTTATTTCGATAGAACTGTTTGCCGATTGTATAAATGAGAGTGGGGCGCTTCTTTTTTATTGCAGTTCTGACATTGATGACCGCTTATTTGGATCATCTGGAAGGTGTGAAGAAGTGGAGGGATGTGTAGAAGGCGCAGGGGTCAACCCACCGTTCGATCAGCATTTCATTAAGAAGGTCGGAACACATTTGAAACAAACGTGCGTAAACCCCAACCGTACTGTCGCTGCGCTCTTCTACCTCTATCAAAATCATATGGTGTCGAAAGCTTTACAAACCAGATTTCTTCGCAAGCTGTGCTGCTAGTAAAGATACCTCCCGGTTGCGTTTCATTCAAGTCACAAGAAAGTTTCTTTGCGACGCATTTGCCTCCTAGAGGTCACGGATTCCAGCCGCTTGGAATTGTTATATGGCGAAACCGCGACTATCTGCTTAAGAATCCTCCCCCAGCAGACGTCAAAATACTGTACATGACTTGGATAGCGGAATCTTGTCACAGACCGTCCTCAGTTGAGCTAATACTGTCTGGTTTCCGAATTGCTTTTCCGGCAGAACTTCGCAGCAACACTAGCCATTCTAATGAACTTCGAGGCTTTTTTTTCAGACTTTGGACCTACGTAATGCAATGCACTGCGTACATGTCTAATCCTATCCGTGGATTTCGACTACGGAGTCCTCCGTCATTCGGCTATCGGAATCTCTTGGAGAGGCTGGAGAGGAGGCAGAGGGTCTCTCTTCCACTAGGTGCCTGCCAACCTCACCTCCTCTTCGCGACTGATCTGCAGCAGCCGTGGCATGCACCCCCTCATTCATTAAAATACGATTGCTGCAGAGCCTGCGCTGCAAGAACAATCGATACAATGGAGTGTTCTCCTTCGACAAGAGCAACGCATGGTGCTGCAATCCCCCTTGTATCTGCATATGCTAACAACCGAGCTTATTTCTTTCTGAAGAGCAGTTACATTCTGCTCTTTCTCTAGAACCATGGTCCCGTTTTGTGTTTATCCCCATTCGATGCTGCAGCCACCCATTTTAGCAGCAGACGAATCGTCTGCTTCTGCATCATTCCAATACTTTCCAACAACAAAATTAACTCTTCTAGATTGAAGAGCAATGTGTTGGGCTGGTGGAACCAGCCCCGCAACTAAAGTTGCGTTGTCCGATACAAATCGGCAAGCATCCTTTTTCCAATCTGGTGTTCCGACAAGGAACGGAGAAGCAAATATCTTCTTCAATTCTCTGATCATATCTTCTTCCTCCATCGCTTGTAGCCGTACCTTCTCTCTCAGATCCCTCGCCAGTTCTTCCTTCTCTTGAACGGATCTTAATTCTGTTAAATCTTTTCTGCTGAAGTATGAGAGTGTCATGAGAGTCTCAAACCTTTTGACATTTCCAGACCCATCCAGATGGCCCATGTGTCGTTTATGGAGCATATAAGTCCGTAGATATGTGCCGTGCGTGATACCAAACGTTTCTGGGGTAAAAGCGCATCCAGCGAATCTGATTATGATGGACAAAGTAAAGGTTGAAACCCCGGCGGACTCGACCTTTGAAACTATTTCTCCGATGTCAAAGACTATTTCCCCAAGAACGTGAAACGCCTTCTTCCCTCTCAAGCAAGCAGCCATGCAAAGAATCATGAGTACGTCAGTATCATTGGATACAAAAGCGTGGCAGAAATCTCTTCCGTTTTAATTGTTCCTCCCCTCGGCAAGTAATGGCAGCACGAAGTTCTTGAACGAGGAGACGAATCTGGTTTCCGACTCCCCGTGCCTAATATCTCGAGTGCATACCTGCAATCCGTTTGACTGGGAAAAGAAGATAACTCTTGACCTCGGCAAATGACAAAAGCCTCTGTGGAGAGGGCTCTTCTCGGAGGTTCTCCCCATCCTTTTCTCCCCACAAAGATTCCCATAGACCAAGCTGGCTGTTTTGGTGTCTTTTCCTCTTCAAAAGAAGTATCTCCGTAGGACGAGAACTATCTATAGGAAACTCTGCGAAGATGTCCTCCGCTTTCGTTCCGACAAGGTCTGGTTCAAACGAAAAACAGCCTCTATGAAGATACACCTGTAGAACACGGCCTCTGTCGGATACGTTCTTCATTGCAGAAATTGCCCCACATATCAAATGTAGACTCGCGAGGCGATCGCGGTTGTACCGACACGACAGAAAATATGTCCAAGGCACATTGAGCCTTTGTGCAGTAGAGGAATCCTGTGACGCTTGCTCTCGTGGTCCGTCGCAAGACCAGATCTAGAAACGTCGGGCCGGTGATGTCCTCCGGCCTTTTGTCTTATGACGAGACTAGGTTCATCTATATGGAGATGAAGCTGTCTTAGATAGTTTCCTCTAGACCCGTTTGTCCAAGGTTGCAAGAAAGTCTTCATTTTCGTGACTGTCACATCGAACAGTGTAGTCCCTGGATTACCATCGTTTCCTCGTTTCCATATACATTTCATGACATCGATCATCACATATCGCACTTGCGGGAAATGAAAGTCGTAAATTTACGCAGACACTGCGCGCGTGTCATGCCCTTGTACGTTTCTTCCAGGTGTGCAGTCTCCCGGAAAGAACTTGTGCTGCACTCCAAGTCGCCCGCAAGAGGCGGGGGCTGGCGTAAGATAAGCTCCAGGAAGCGAGCCATGCGGCTCTTATTAGAGTGTCTAATATATCCGTTCTCCATCCGATACGCATCTGCGAGTGGAGATACGAGATGGCGTGAGTCGTGCAGAGTCGTCCACCTATTTCTTATGTTTTCGGCTCCTACGACGTGTCCTTGACCATCTGCAGCCCTTTCTGCAATAGTTAGTGTCGTCAATGCTCTCGATACACCATGCCGCCGATCAGCAAGCTGTTTCTCGTAACTGGTACGACTCATTCTACCTTTTGAGTAACTTGAAGCCTTTGCTTCCATGACCACTCCTGCCGGTGGAATGACCCTTCGCCTTGTCCAAGGTCCTTTAAATCGCTTCCCTCCGAAGTGAATATCTATGTCTTATTTCGAGAGCCGACCAAAAAAATCTGGGAAGATAGGAGAAGCATGGAGTTCAGCAGATTTACGACCTTGTGAGCGTACGTCAAGAATTCTTTGCTGCGCTGGCATGATTTCCAAGTCTTGAGGTTCCTCTGCAAAAACGTTTCGAAGACGGTGACAGCTTCTGTGGTCCGAGCCAAGGCAAGAACGCTCTCTCATAAGCCTCAGAAGGCAATCCACAGTTCTCCATTGACCCGCATTACGGTCATACATGTCTGTGGGGCTCTTTGCGTTGTGTTTCCCATTTCCAGCAGTCGCAGTTCCGTGACCACGGCTCGCTCCGACTACGCTTTGAAGCATCGAGCGAGCTTTCAAGACATCAAGAAGCCAGGATGCGGTGTGTTGTAAGTGCGGAAGCGATGATGTGCTGAGACGTTTCACCTGACGTATGATGAGCATTTCTACACTCTCATCCAGGTGTACATAAGTCCAGCTGCGGCGGTCGTAGTTTACCTCAATTTGACTTGTGAAAGAAGGTAGTCTGGCCACAGGCGCACCAGGTTTGTCTTGGAATAGGTCGTAGAATACAACTCTTGGCATTATTCCTTTGAAAAACCTTTAAAACAGGTACAGTTCTTGGTACTTGAGATGATCGCTTGCGTGCAAGACGTCTGCAAGTGAGAGCCAGAAGTTATCGGTCAGGTGAGTATGACCAGTGCGCGAAAGAACGTGAAAACCAACAGTTGGAAGCAAGCACGTGAAAAGCACCGTGTGGACGAAGTGCAGGCTGTATGGGTCAGAAGAGAAAAACCTGAGAACAGCCTTGCGTAGCAAGCGGCCAGCTTGAATGCTTCTGAAAGACACGTTGTCGGTTGTTTCTTGACTTTCTTGCGCATATCTCTTCGTATAAGGCAAATCACACTCAACGCAGTGGTCTGTCCCCTCAAAGTCCCATGTTGCGTCAACCACATCCGAGCAATCCACCAGAACTATGTCAGACGTGTGCATGATCTTTGCAGCGCATATATTGAACAGCACAGAACGGTTGTTGCGGGCATGGCTGTGCTTGAGTATGATCTCAGCTTGCAAGTTCTTCAACCCTGCCTTTAACGCCATTTCTTTTAGACCCAGCCCATAAAGCATCTCTCTGCATAAAGGATATAAACACTGCTTATCGACGTGGAAAAAGCCGTGGAACGGCACCATCCACTCATGAAGTCTCAAACTGGCATCCCTGGGATCTGGTGCTTGTACGTGCTCGCGGTACGACCATCGCCAGATGTTAGAGATCATGCAATAGGTTGGTTGGTCGCCGGATATGACCACATATCTTGGAGAACCGTCCTCACCAGGCCGAACCAAGTCACGAATCCGAGCAATTTTCGCGTGAATGGTCATGATATCACTTACTTCACAAATATCAATGAAGACGACACTCTGCTCCAGTAACGATGGATCTTTCCTCGAAACTCCATGTTCCTTGAAGCATGAAAGGAGCATTGTCCGAAAATTGAGCCCACCGGATGCATTGCGCTACCGGCGTTATAATCGCCCAGCCTTAGTAGCCTCCCTCTTTCTGCGTAAACTTTGCCGTAAACAACGTCATAGAACGCCTGAAGTGCTTCTTTGGCATCTTTTGAAACAAGTTCGCATATGAAGTTCTCACGAGTACCCAAAACGCGTTTGGGATCTTGCCATTGTGAACCTGTCGTAAATGTCGAAGAGTTTCCATCGCGAGTATCACCCCATCTTCCTTTGCAAGGTACACCCTGAGTCGCAGTGCCACTTATAACAGGGTTCTTCTTTCCTGCAATTTTCACCGAGTGCAGTGGCATCACGTCTTAGTTGTCAATCTGTACAGTGAGGAGACCATCCGAAAGGGGCACATCGCTCAGAGCCACACGGGGCTCGCTCTCGAGATCCGAGGCCAGTCTGTTCTTGTACCTTTCTAGCGTGTCGTATGACGTCGTAATACCGAGTGCGTTAAGGACACTGGTCCAGGAAGGAGTATTTTCAAGGATGCCAGCAATTGACATGCACTTTGTTATCGGCGCAGCACAAGATTCAGTTCGCAAGAAGACGACTTGTTCTATTACCTTGAGGATCCCCACTGCTAGAACAGCGTCTCAAACGGAGACCTCCGTGTCCAAACTCTGGTGAAGAGATCCCAGCTGAAGTACGCTTTCGATAGAGTCGTTTGGACGGTGCTCGATGCAGTTACATACTGGAAACATGTGCAAAAGGTCCTTTTTTGCCTCTCTTGCCGTCGTTTGCCAGAACCGCAGCCAGTTAAATGAAGCCATCTCAAGCACGAAGTGGGTCCATAGCGGTTGAGGTATTGCTGCAATTTCATGAGACAGGGACCAATACCCTGGCCGTGTACCTGTCTCTGCCCATCTTAAAGTTCTTGGCTACTGTATCTACCAATTTATGCGGCGTGTTGAGTGGGAGGCCTTGGTTATCAATGCACCAAGATGTACCGAAGCAACGCAATGCCACCTCGGGGAAATTTTCTGAAACGTAGCAGCGCAGGCGTGGGGTAATGCGATACAAGTGCAGTTTCTTGGTGGCAAGAAAGGTGCGAAGTTTCGATTCCATTGTTCGCCTGTAAAGCTGCTTGGCACCCACTTTACGTTCGACCAAAACGTTCCCACATCTTACCACTGCCGAGAAGGGCAGAAGTCTACAGCCCGAAGAATCTGCAGGCGTGATAATGGCAGCGTTCAGTTTATTTTCCTCAACGCCGAGGAACCCAACTGAACTTATTTTGAATGAGCTTTCCGTGTCGTTATCCACATATCACAGAATCGAATCCACAAGGAAGCGATCAACGGGATCAGTTATTGATGTTGCATCCACCTCAGGAACATCATCTTCTTATCCTCTGGATATTACATATCTGCAGTTTGAACACGCCGGTTGGCCTTGCACCTCTGCAAATTCTAGTTTCCCGTTCTTAGAAGAGGTCACAGAGTGCTGGAGGTCAATGACTGCGTCCACGTTGTCGAGCGATACCACTGGAAAATCTACAATTCTTCGTAAGACTGGCCTTCTCGTCCGACAGCCATGTCTACTGAAAACACATCTCGATTTCGAAGCAGCCTCCCCACATTAACGTTCTGTGCGATCATGAGCGTGGCGCGTTTGATTATGATGTAGCTTACATAAAGGCGTCTCCGGAATTTGCGGTAACAGAGCTTGAACATCTTTACGCTCCACTTCCGACTTCTCCACTAGGTTCAATATGAAATGGCGGACCATTTCTTCTCCGGCCACCACCAGATTATATAAATTTGAGTTCACGTATGGTCGTTCTTTGTATCGTTCTTTAGGGGTCTCTTCGGCCCCATTAAAAGACATGCGTGAGCAAAGAAAGCAGTTCGAAGCCGGCACTCTCCGGTTGGGGGGAACCCGTGTTTTCCAAGCTTGAAAGGCTTGTCGTGCCCTTGCTCCAAAGCGCCGCAAATCGTAAATGACATTCCATCCAATCTTTGGGGAGCGGCATGACGTGCAGAGGAGGTATATGCCGTCTTTGTGGCAGTGGAAGGGGTTTGGAACTTCTCAAGTGTCCACGGATGTCCTACTTCGTACCTGATTTTCAGTTAGGGTGATGCTTCGGTACGGTTGTATGATGCTGTGCTGACCACAAGCCATACATTCTGACAGTTGAGGATTGGCAATTGGGTCTACCACAACCTCTCTGTTCGGTTTCATGGGTTCGGAGGCTCACTCTTGGAGTTTAGCGCGGGTTACCGCCCTAAAACGGTTCAGGGAGACTGCTGGTGCGCGGCTCAGCAATGCAGAGAAGATTTCACTTGCAGGGGGGAGCAGCATGAAGTCAAATTGTCTCGAGTGCGAAGTTATTTTCCGTAAACCTTGGCATCGGGGGTCGTGGGGACGGATCTGATAGCATGTTTGGGAGGTATGATATGCCAATTCTGGGAAAATGTCAATCTTTTTACGAGCTAGCAGACTGCGTCCTCCTTGCACTGACACATCCGAAGAACTAGCTCTTTGCAGCTCACGCCACTCCGAGCACCATTATCAATAAATTTCAATTATGTCTTTGACAGTGAGTTGGTGCCATCAGCTGGAGAACACTGAAAAACAGGCAACATTTCTCAATTCATCTATTTCCACCTTGACGGATACTGTGCACAGTGCGACTCATTCGATCATCCAATTGTTATAACTTAACAAGTAGAAACGGCCTTCGGCCGTGGGCGGCGCTGCGCGCCGCTGAGTAGGGGTGACTTTGGGGGATCTGCAGGCCACTTATGCTCGCTAACGCTTGCAAACGACCTGCAGACCCATGAGGGCCGCAGCGCCGAGAGGGATTATAGAATGGAGTAGCAATTGAGCGCCCATGCGATTGTGATTGGCGCGCACTGCAGTTGTGCATAGAGAGTACAGTGGAATGTAATTGGCTGGCACTTCAGTCATTTACTGTAGTGCCAGCCACTGATACTGCAGTGCCGGCTACTGATACTGTAGTGCCAGCCACTGATACTGTAGTGACGGCTACTGATACTGTAGTGCCAGCCACCTGAGCAGCAGCGGCAGTCAAGATGCAGCAGCAACCAATAAGCTTTGAGCTTTGCTGCTGCTGCTGCTGGTGATGCTGCTGCTGCTGCTGCTGGGAATTTTTTTTTTAATGGCAGGAAGGCGTTGCACCAAAAGAGGTTTATGCATGCGCCGGAGAGGGCGTGCGGGCATGTTTATTGGCGCAACGCCTCCGTTCAATCAAGATATAGGTGCTCATACGCTTGTAAATCTATCTAATGGAGAGGCAAGTGGAAACGGCCTTCGGCCGTGGGCAGCGCTGCGCGCCACGTTGTTTTTGTAGCTTTGTGTATTTCGTAGCGTTCGGAGGCTCTCCGAGCACTTTGCTCGCTTGTGCTCGCAAAAGCGCTCGTGGAACCACGGGGCGCCGCGGCGCCTAGAGTATGTGGAGCCGTAGGGGCTTGTGTTAAGGTGCCTAAATTGACTGCAGTGCCAGCCAATGATGAGAAAGCGCGACACGTTGCTTTGTGTAACTGGGTGGCACTGCAGTCATTATGGGAGTGCCAGCCAGTAAGCAGGAAGCTTTGCTGCTGCTGCTGCTGCTGAATGTTTTAAATGGTAGGGAGGCGTTGCGCCAAATGGGCGTTTTGCATGCGCAAACGGGGGCGTGCAAGACGATTTTGTGGCGCAACGCCTCCATTCAATCAAGAACACCCCCCTCATACAGAAACAAATACTTATAATGGAGAAACCACAAAGAAGCCCAAAGCTGCTTATGTTGTTTGGAAAACGTATTTGTACTGACAGCTAGACATCAGAATAGTTGACAAGGGGGATGATGTTGATATTGTACATTTATTTTGCAAAAATACTCGCCAATAGCTTTTTAGCACCCACATAAAACTAGCTCTTCAATGCTAACAAACAGATGTCTTAGGATCCATTTTGAATTTGTGTACATAACTTAAAATTGCATGCTTCGCCACAGCCAGTTTTTGGTTTATAGATCCATAAAAAGGACTAAAAGTCTAAAATCCTTGTTGCTCCTCACCGACACATGTTGTTTCAAGTGTATTTGCTTGCAATTGGCTTTCACTGCACAAATCACTGAAGCGCCAGCCAATCTTTTTTGATTTATGAGTTACTGTTGCTCTTGTGGTGCCATGATTCGACCAGCAGAACAACTGACACTCCTGCCGTGCCAGCTAACCAGCAGCAGGGGCAATCAACATGCAGCAGCAGCCAATGATGTTTAATATTTTTGTTGATGCTGCTCTTGCTGCTACTGCCGTTAATAGTTCAAATTGCAGGAGGCGTTTCTCCAAAGACGGTATTATACATGCACTGAAGTGAACAGAAACGTCTCTCCATTAGAACAACACCTTTTTAGAGTTAACATGTACCTCGTTACACTCAAGCAAATCTATATAGTAGACAAAAACAATTAGAAACGACTTTCAGCTTCCGGCGGCGCTGCGCGCCGCTGAATGAAGGTGACTTCGGAGGATCTATACGCCGTTTCTTCTCACTATCGCTCGCAAACGGCATGCAAACCAATGAGCGCCACAAAGCCGAGATTCATAATAGAATAAAACTCAATTGAGTGCCCGCGCGTTTCTGATTGGCTGGCACTGCAGTAGTCTGTGTAGATTACAGTGGATTGTAACTGGCTGGGGCATCCAAAATGACTGCAGGGTCAATCACTGTGCAGTGGATTGGGTAGCAGTTCTGTCCTGCCAGCCACTGAGCAGCACCAGCAGTCAATATACAGCAGCAACAAATTAGCTTTGAGCTTTGCTGCTTCTCCTGCTTCTCTTGATTCTTCTGTAGCTCCTGCTCCTCTTGCCGCTGTATTTTGTGAATGTAAGGGAAGCATTGCGCGGAAAGCCTTGTTTTGCCTACGCTGAAGGGGGTGGGCAGGCGTATTGTTTTTGAATTGCCTCCCATCAATCAACGACATCTCTCTCATACATGAATAAATCCTTGTATTTGAGAGATTACATGCCTTCCGATCCATGTTTGGTTTGGTGCAGTAATGGTGGTTCTGCAGGCTGTGTAAGAGATAAAACGGAATTTATGGGTCTAAAATATGTTTTTTGGCAGGTTGCTAGTCGTGGTTGGCAGCGTAGTTTGGAAGATAGCAGAGTACAAAGCAAATTCACAGCAACAACAGCATCATTTGCTGCAACAGCAAATCAGCTTTGAGCTTTGGTGCTGCTGCTCCTGCTGCTGAATGTGAGCCCTGACGGGGCGGAAAGGCGCGATTGTGTCGTTTAATGAGCGTTGGTTTTCTTATGACTAGTACGATCAGCCGCCAGCGGTACTGTACTGTGTGGTCTGATATGGTCTGACTATTGCTTGTGTGTATGAGGGGCGGACTGTGAGCAACATGAGTAGTTTCCATGCGGTCTGACAGTCCCGGGTGTTGCGATCCATGTTGATGTGGTTTGAGAGGAGAGTTCAGGTTTAGATGTTGTAGATCTGTAAGGAAGGCAGCGTTTTAGAGTGGCTTCACTAGTATGTCGGCTTTTATCTTGGTTGACGCTACATGTTTTATGTCAATGGTCCTCATGTTTTGGTGAGAGTTCAGGTAGTGGTGTCGGACATCGATGAATTTGGGATTCTTAGTTGGTGCTGTGGTCAGTGTCACTTTGATGCCTGCTTGATTGTTGATGAGATATGGTTTTGGGAGTGCTTGTTGGTGTTTTAGGTCTTTCAGGATGTCTTGAAGCCTAATTGTTTCCTGATTTGCTTTTGTGGCGGCGATGTATTCCGCTTCGCACGTACTGAGTGCTATGGTTTTTTCTTGGCTGCAGTCCAGTGGAGTGGACAGTTTTTGCTTAGATGCTGTGTTCCAGAGTAGTAACGTCTGTCTGTGGCGTTGGCAAAGTCTGAGTCCAAGTATATGGTTAGTATGGTGGTATGATGCGGGGAGTAGGTGATGCCGAGGTGTGGGGTGTGAGCGAGGTAGCGTAGGAGGCGTTTGAGTCGTGCCCATTTAGCGGTGATTGGGTTGTGCATTTCGGCTGCGAGGCGGTTGGAGGCGAACGTAATATCAGGTTTGGTGCTTTCTGATATGTAGCGCAGATCTCCCATGGTAACGTTGCACTTGATTTGGTGGGAGTGGCTGGGCATCTTTAACGTTAGTGCATATGAATGGGGTGTCCTTGGTGTTGCAGTTGGTGAGGTTTGCCTTGTGGAGAAGGGCACAAAGTGTGTGTGGTTGTGAGAGGTGGATGGTGCCACATGTTATGAGTGTGACCTTCCAATTGATGTACTGGTGGATACGTCGAGGCGTTTGACGGTGTAATTTGCTTTTAAGTACTCATATAATTTTGTGATCCTTTCGGTGTTGGTTGAGGTTACAAGGAAATCACCGATGGTGACAATCACGATGAGAAAACGGCTGGGAATTTGTTTTTTGAATAGACTGGGTTCTGCTGTGCATTGCTGGAGACCATATGTTAGAATGTAGTGGGTGAAGTTGGATAAATAAAGGTAAGAGGCTGGTGGTGTATCATATATATTCCCTTTCAGTATACCTGCCTTGTCGTGGTGCTTGAATGTACCGTTGAATCGGCAGGGTTGGCGTAGGTACACAGTGTGGTCAGGATTGTATTGTTCGTGTAGATAGGCACCCTTGATATCCATTTGTTCCATGGTGTATTTTGTAATGGCTATGCTTGCCAAAATTAGTCTGATGTACGCTTTTTGGGGGGTGTAGGTTGTGCTTTTTGTTGGGATTGAAGTGAACATGCGGTTTCATTAGGTCGCCAGGGACTGCACAACGGGCTTTATAATCTTTGATGTTGGTATTTGTGTCCCGTTCGCATCGGTACGTCATACGGAGTGGGATGAGTTTGGTGTTCGGTGGGATTTCGCTGTCGGGGGATCCATTGGATGGCTTGGTTTTGATCGAGGGTGTCTAGTTCTTGGTTGTGGGCTTGGCACCATTTTTTTGCGTCGGGGTATTTTGTCTCCTGTTTGTGGGAGGCAGAGATGGTGTGTTGGGTGTGATGGTGGTGGGTATTTGGTGACGGTTGCGGATGGTTTTGAACGCGATATTATTGTTCTGGGCAGGATCTGTGGTGGGATCATATGAGCGGAAATTGGTGGATCGTACTGTGTGATACGTGTGTTGTGGGATGATCTGTATGCGGATCAGTTCATCAGTGACTCCGTGCATGTAGCAGGCAAGTTGGGCTTTGAGATCGAGTTTCGTTTTCGGTTTTAGGGTTGGGAAGGTTGTATACCCTATTTGGCCAAAAAGTGAACATTCGAGGGAGGTTGGTGGTTGCTGATGCCATGTTTCGTACGGGAGCTAGTGTGTTGTAGTATGTAGTTTGATGTTTTATTTGAAAACGGCATCAAGTAGTGCATCTTCCCTATATTTGGGGTTTCGTTTAGCGTGATTGTCAGCTGCTCTTGCTGTGTTGAGTAGGGTTCGGCTGAGCCGCTCCGCAAGGGAATTCAATTGCGGTGTGTAGGGGACCATGCAGATAAACGTGCCAGTGGACTACGCAGAAGTGAAACGAAGAGTGAAGTCTCGAACACGATGTAGGAAAATTATTCAGTCTATACCTCAGGAGCTCACACAAGTGGTATCACAAAGAGAAGCGGAAGTTACATTGTCGCAGTTTGCAGTAGGCCATACAACTCTATTGCACCCGCTCGGAACGCACTTGTACAAGCGAAGAATCCTGTGTACTTGCCGACCGGGAGTACTGAATGATGTGGACCACTTTGTTGTAAGGTGTCCTTTGCGAACAAGGTCTCGCCGAACCTGCCTGCCAAGTATGCGAGAAAGACACGGGATGGATGTTGGAGAAATCATCAAAAAGTGGCGGGAATGTATGCTGGTCTTCCTAGCGAGAGAACGATTTTTTCACATGAAGCGATCTACACTATGTAGGAATTAGACTAGTGTACCCGTAAAAGAGATAGAGAGGGGACCATGGGTATTACAGTGATACCGTGTTGGTTGTAGAAGCTGTTCATGTCGGATGATATGTATTCTTTTGCATTGTAGCAGCGGAAGAATCGGGGAAAGCGTCTTTGGTGATTTTTGACTTGATGTATGCATGGTTTGATGAAGTTGGAGACGTTCTTGCCACTGTTGGTGCAGTTGATAACTTCCAAACGTGATCGGGTGTCCAGGAAAGTCATGAATTGGTTGTTGCAATGGTTGGTCGTGATGGGGAGTGGGCTGCAGACGTCGCTGCTGACATGTTTACCAACTCATTGTGAGTAGGTGTTGGGGTGGTGCGGTGCAGGCGCATATTTGCCCACTTTGCACGGTGCGCATGTGATGGTGGGGGGTTAGCGGAGGAGTTCTTCTCGCAAACCTGGTAGGAGTTGGTGTTTGGCCATTTTATGTATGGTTGGGATACTAACGTAGTTGAGTTTGGGGTGTCAGCTACGGTATGCTCTGTGGGTGAATGTGTGTGTGTTATGCTTGGGATGCGGGGCTCAGTGACCGGTGGAGTGTGGAGGGTGATGGTGGGGATGCGTGTGCTCGTAGTTAGTAGATAGAGGCGTTGTGGTTGCGGGTAGGACAGGTTGCGTGTTGGTGGCTGTGATTTGGATTGGGTGGGGGTGATAGGTAGTGCGCGTGCTCTGCGTGTTTCAGATGTGTGTGTTAGTGGGACGAGGGGGAGGAGGTACATTCCATATGCATATGGAGCTGTAGATATTTGTGGAAGTAGGTATTTGTGTCGCCGATTGATTATTTTGGCATTGGTCGAGGAGAAAGAGACTTGGCCAAAAGTCTTTGCTACATCGTGGACAGATATAAGGTTGGGGTTAATATTCTTGTTAACAACTGCAAGTACTTGGAATGTGATGCCATTTTGGAAAGCAAGAGGGGAGGATCCTGTGTAGGGTAAAGGGAAAGAAGAGTTAGAGGCACCACATGAGTGGAGTCCTGTTGCGGGTTTCATGGTCTTAGAGGGAGTGGAGAGGTGTGTTGGTGAAGCTGCACAGTCAATTATGGACGAAAAATTGTCGACCTGTTCTGTGTTGCCGGCTTCCATGTAGGGTGGGAAATCCGGAGTATTTTTGGGGCTATCAGGTTGTTGGGGGAGTGGTCTGTGGGGTCGTATAGTGTGTATTTGGCTTGGTTGGGGGCTGCGGGTTTGTTGGACCTGAGGTGGCGTTGTGCGAAGCATTGGGCGTTACTGTGTTTGGGGCTTTGGTTGTATGAGCACCAGATGTTTCGGCGTTGTTGGGGTAATGTGCGGCGGTACTTTGCGTCTGTGATAGTTTCGTTCATAGGAACCAGAAGGTTCGCTGCGGGGTTTTTCGGGTTTGATGAGTGGGTGCAGTAGAAAAGGTGTGTGGGGTAAGTTTTGGCGGAGTAGGTCCGTTTGTTTCAATTGTATAGCAAAGGCTTTTCTTGTGGCCGGGGTATTGATGGACAAATGTTCTCCAGTGGTGACGTATTGGAGGTTGGATCGAAGGCCTTCGACAAGGAAGTGGACTGTGATGGATTCTTCTTGTATGCCTGGGTATTTAGAATTGACCATTCTGGTGGGTAGTTTTTGGTGTTCTTCGAGATATTCATTGAATTTTTTATCAGGTGTGTACATAATGGTTCGGGCTTCGGCTTCTAGGAAACGGTTCGTGGTTTCTGTATTGAATGCGATGTTGGTTCTTATGTCTTGCAGGATTTTTTAGGGCGTGTCGGAGTAATTGTGGGGTGTGATTATCGAGGATATTTCTTTTGGTAGACTGGGAAAGATTATGGACTCGAAGAAAGCTTAGTGCTTTGTGTGCAGCGTGGTTCGTGTCGGGTCAGTCAGTATTTCTGGGTTGCCAAGGAGGTGGGCTGTTACATCGTGTATTACCGCTTCTTTCATGAGGCTTGCCTCCCATATTGCCATGCTATCTGTGTAGAGAGTTGGAATATGTGGTGTTCTGCGATCCATGTCGGACTTTGGTGTGGTGTAGATAGGGTTTTCTTTGCGGGTTGGTGCTAGGTGGGCTTTGCACAGGGGGTCAGTTGTGAGTTCGTGGATGGATGTTCATAGATCTGTACGGATAGCGCGAAGATTTCTGAGGGTTTGACGAGGGCTTTGGTTGTGAATGTTGGCCCATGACCTGTGAGCCCTGACAGCGCGGGAAGGCGCAAGGGTGTCGTTTACTGAGAGTTAGTTTGCTTATGACGATTCTGGTCAGCCGGCGGTACTGTGCAGTGCGGTCTGGCACTGAAGATTCAAAAACTGGTTGCTAGTTTCTAGCACAACGCCGTGATTAATACCGTACACCGGTAGTGCATTGGCGCGTTATAACCCACAAACGCCCACCATGCCACTCAGAATGGTACCAATCATTACTATCGTTTTGACAAGAGGAAGGGGCCTTCGGCCGTTGGTGGCGCTGCGCGCCGTGGTGGAGAAGTGATAAAAAACGGTGGGAAGAAAAAAGGGTGCAGAGAGCAGAAGCAAAAAAGCAAGTAGTTTAATTCAATGAATGGAGGACGTAAGATATATGATTACGGTTGTGTAGGGATGCAGAACTGAATGGCTTCAGGCAGCACTGGGTTGGAGATGGCCACAGGCATGGGATGAATTGTCTGCACATTTGCGGATGTAAGCTGCGGGTCATGCAGGAGCAGCACATGGTCGTTCCTTCGAAAGCACGACAATGCAACATACAACTGACCGGCGCAGAAGAAGTTGGATTACACATCCACAACCAAGCCATCCAAGGTCTTTCCCTATCTTTTGTGAACGTTTGCTGCAAATGCGAGACGAATGGGGAACTGCCTTTGAATCATGCGAATATCTGCAAAAGAAAACTCGAACTTGATGCGATGTACGAGCTGTCGTTCCAGAACCAGTCCGTTTTCGTCGAATTGAACCACCTGCATCGTAAATTGATCGACACGCACGACTACGAACAGCTTTCCGTTGACCACAGCAGGATGCAGCACGTCTCGAATGACCATGACTGGCACACCAACCTTGAAATCCAAGCTATGAGGTGGTACTCCAGTAGGTTGATACTGATAGGCAAACTCGGGAACAAAAGTATTGGTGACGTAGGGCTCTGAGTTCTGTCCACCGTCAGATTGTACCGTCTTAGCTGAAAGAAGAATGAAGCGTTCACAAGGAAACAGATCCAGCGCTGCCGCATTGTGTTCATGGACCAACTGATTTGTGGACGCAATGGGCATTTTGCTGAGTTCCGCATCCTCCTTGGGTCGGGTTGTGAGCCACTTCAACAGGAATTGATAAGCGTTTTGCACGCCACCGGTAGATCTGAGTGGTAGTGGAGGGTTGTTGGATATTTTGTGGCGTGCAATGGAACGTAACAGCGACACAAATGCCGGATCATCGGCTTGGCCTACTTGTTCGGTGAGGTACAGCACTTGAACTGAGCACAATGTCCACAGATCACTCTTCCACGGCAATTCGTTGAGAATGTTTGTGTACACTCGTTCCAAATTTCCGCTCGGCGCAACCTCCATTTATACTTGCGGCACAACTGGAAGCAGCTGGGAGTAGTCGCAGGATAGAACGATGGTCAAGCCTCCAAACGGAGGCGGGTTTTCCATTCCAATGCAGCGAAGATCTTTGAGCAACGCATTCATGGGTTCAAAGAGCTTTCGTGAGAGCAAGGACGCCTCATCCAAGACGAGCAGGTGTATTTCACGTAGCAGTTCTGCACATGGAGATCGGGGACCGTACTTTGACAAAGTGGCTGTAGTGCTGCTTGTGCTGTCCCTATCAGCTACACCCAGTCCAAGAATGCTATGTAAAGAGCGGCCACCTTCGAATAAGGATGCTGCAATGCCTGTTGTAGCAGGACACCTGCACACGAGCTCAGCCTTGCCTATGTCCCAGGCCAGCGAACAGTGCCCAAAGTAGCAAAAGGTTACGACACTGCGCTATTGGCCAAGCCTGAATGGGATGCAAAAAAATAGTGGTTAGGGTCAGCAAGCGAGATGCCTTTGGCACTGCGCCAGTGCAGTATATACGTCTGTTGCAGGCATGTATGCAATGAAACTTCAGTAAACACTGCACTGGCGCAGTGCAATTTGCCACGTGTCAGAATACACTGCACTGGCGCAGTGCAATTTGCTACGTGTCGGAATACACTGCACTGGCGCAGTGCAATTTGCCACGTGTCGGAATGAACCGCCGGGTTCTGCTGCTGAGTGGCTGGCACTACAATTTGATTGTATTGCAAGCCATTCAGCAGCCATTGCACAGTCAACATGCAGCAGCAGCAGCTAATTAACTGAACGCTTTGCTGCTGCTGCTGCTGCTGAATGTTTTTAATGGTAGGGAGGCGTTGCGCCAAACGGGCGTTTGGCATACGCAAACGGCGGGGTGAAAAGCGAATTTGTGGCGCAACGACTCCCGTCAGTCATGAACACCCCCCTCATACATGTGAAAATCATAAAGAGTGGGGTGTTGAGACAAGTAAAAACGGCCTTCGGCCGTGGTCGGTGCTGCGTGCCGCGTTGGTTTTGTAGCTTTGTTGATTTAGTAGCGTTCGGAGGCTCTCCGAGCACTTTGCTCGCTTGCGCTTGCAATAGCGCTCGTGGAACCACGGGGCGCCGCGGCGCCTAGAGTATGTGGAGCCGTAGGGGTTTGTGTTTAGGTGCCTAAATTGACTGCAATGCCAGCCAAGGATGAGAAAGCGCGACACGTTGCTTTCTGTAACTGGCTGGCACTGCAGTCATTATGGGAGTGCCAGCCAGTAAGCAGCAAGCTTTGCTGCTGCTGCTGCTGCTGAATGTTTTAAATGGTAGGGAGGCGTTGCGCCAAATGGGCGTTTTGCATGCGCAAACGGGGGCGTGCAAAGCGAGTTTGTGGCGCAACGCCTCCCATCAGTCAACAACACCCCCCTCATACATGAGCAAATCATTAAGAGTGGGGGTGTTGAGATAAGTATAAGTTTTTGAATTCATCTTTGTTTGGGTGCGTAAAAGAGGGTTTTGCATGCTGTGCCGGAGATAAATGATTCTTCAATGGATCTCAAAAGATAATGAAGGCAAAACTCAAAAGTGTTGTTTCTTTTGGCAAACACGTGGCAATCCAAGTGCACTTGAGTGCAATTGGCTGGTACCGCACATATGTCTGCAGTACGAGACATTGTGGTGCTGAGTGGCTGGCACTTCTGTCGTGCCAGCGACTCAGCAGCCACAGCAGTCAACATACAGCAGCAGCCAGGAGTTTTGAGCTTAGCTGTGGCTGCAAGTGAAGTTTTTCAATGTAAAGGAGGCGTAGCGCCAAGAAAGATTTTGGCACGCCCTTACAGGAGTGTCCAAGGCAGGTCTTTGGAGCAATGGTTCTTTTCAATCTATATGTACCCCCTTGACCTTCAACAACTCTGTACAACGAAAACACATTTCACGAACTTTTGAATCGCTAAAATCGCCTCTACTAACAATGTAGCACCGACTCTTAAAACCCAAATCGTTTTTGAACATTTTGGGGAAATCGAAACTGCTTGTCAAGTTTTATTCAAATCAGAAAGAAATATTTTAAACCTTGATTGCCCCTCTTGTTAATCAAAATAGCATATGTGAGGGATTGACACTGACTGCTTACGTTTCCTCGACTTCTTCGTCGTAAGCTCGCTTATATTCTGTGTTGCTACTGTAATATTATCCTGTTTGACCAAAGAAGAATGTGGTGCATCAAGTAATGGTGTTATTTGACAGACTGCGGTTTATGTGGCTCAGTTTTGGTTTGGTTTAGGGGTGCCGTGAATGTCGTTGCGCAAAGTTAGAGAAAATTTTATTTGGAGAGGTTTTCTAAAGCTTTTGCCGTTCATGTCGATGGTAGGAGTGTATACGATATTGATATTTTTATTGGAGACATGGCCCCAGAGAAAATGATAGCGTATTTCAATGTAAGTTCGCTGCTATGTTTGAGCTTGATTTTTAGCAAAAAGCATAGCGGAACAGTTATTGATGTGGTGCGGTATTTTGGCTTTTGTGCGTATTTGAGCGTCCCGAAAATTTTTGAAAGTCCATTTGTTGTAGCGCAGTGTTTCATGCCTTTATATGAAGGCCATAGGTATGGCGGTTAGGATACAGGGAACTGTTCATTTAGAGGACGGTGCCCTGAAGTATTTACTTTTCCACACCATTTGTGGTATAGTCGCCGAAGCCAGTCCTAAGCAGCTGTAGAAAACTGCTCTGGCAAAGATGTGGCAAACTTGGCAAACGCCACCTGCGGGAATATTGGGTGGAATCGGGGTGTGCTCTTATTGAATGAATTGCCTATATGTTCGTAGAGTGGTACCTAATATTTGCAAACTATTATTTAGAGTAGATACGGTAGTTCATTGCACACTGCACGGCTAATGGGAAATAGCGGGCTGCGTACAGTGTTTTTGTATCGTACCCTATGACTATACTTAGCATGCGCGGACAACGCCTTCACCCTCAGTGAAGCCAGACGTCATCGCACCAAACTGACTAGGATCGTATTCTAGTTGGCAATACAGACAGCCCATTATCCTGATCTACTAACCCAAATGGTAAAACAATAGCTGTGCACGACTGCTAACGCTCTACGCGTAATTTGTGAACATGCCTGGGGCATCTCCCCGTCCGGACTCTCAGACCTCTACTGGCGTCTCCTCACATCGACAGTTCGGACCATCGAGAACATATTCCATCCGGTCTTTCTAGGAAACCCCTCCACTGACCATTGAGGTACGTCGGACTGGTCAGTCTAATATACCTAAGGATTGCTCTGACAACGAGCAAGTTGACCCCTTAGAATACATCAATAATCGCACATTTATTTCTCTCCAAACAACCAGCCAATGGTAATCAAAGGATTTGCCCTACTGGCGCGAATCGGTCGAGCACGTGTATGATCTGTCACTTTCCACAGCCTCAACTTCTATCAGCCCCGTTGAACCCGTCTCACACGTGGATATCTCTGACGGCCAGCGAACAGACAAATCCTTGCTGCGTCCAATCACGCGGTAGTCTTCCCATTCCGTGTACACGGTGTCGATTTTTGGGCCAATGGAGCAAAAAATCTCTTCCAAAAAAAACCCATTAACATTGCCACGGTGTATATCAGTGTGTTTCAATGCAGCCTGTATGATTCACATTTTTTCCAATAATGTTCCCAAGTGCGGTAGAATAGCATCCTTGCGGTCGCGCAAACGCCGTAGTTGTAGGTAGCGAACCTCTGTTTGGGACATATCGGCCATGGTGTTAGAAAATAGTTGAAAAGAAGAAGTAGATTAAAATAAGTTGTAGGTGGCTGCTTGGAAAAACGTTTTTTGCGACTTTAGGGTACGCTCTAGCTTAAGTACACAATCTTCAGCACATTAGACAATAGGTAAAACAGAAACGTAACCTATTCAAACAACAAAACAAATTACGTATAGTACAACCTACGTATACCCTTCTAACAAAAAATAGTTATAGTTTACGTTGCGCATACGTAGGCTGCACAGTACTGCAAACGTATACCTTTCTAACAAAAATAGTTATAGTTTACGTAGCGCATACGTAAGCTGCGCAGTAATGCAAACTTATACTCTTCTAACAAAAATAGTTGTAGTTTTTGTAGCGCATACGTAAGCTGCGCAGTATTGCAAACGTATACCTTTCTAACAAAAATAGTTTTAATCTATGTAGTGCATAAGTAGTCCGTACAGTTCTAGAAATTCAGAAAGCTGTAACAAGAATAGGAACAATCTAAACGTTACATACGTAGGTAAATCGTACTCGATATGTATTGACGTCTGAAACCAAGACCGAATAAGAATGCATTGCATATGTACTTAGTAAAGCACTACGTATGTAAACTATCCAGGTACTGATGGTGTCAAGAACATCTTGAGACAATGAAGACAACATGTATATGTATATGTCAGTCGGGAAACTATTGTGCAACACCAGTTCTCTACTTAAAGGGCAGAGACGGTACAGGTTCCATCGAAAGGTGATTACCAAATCTCTCAACCTCTCTTCGGTTCTCTCAGTCCGACATGAGTTCTTCTTCGAATCGACCCCCATCACGACGTGGTGGTCGCCGGTTAGGAGCAGGCCGTCGTCCAAGAGAGAATATACAGCCCGTGCATCAACGAGACATAACCGATGAGCTTGCGCAGGTGGACTTAGGAACTAGAACGGAGCTTCCTCAAAATGTTATGGAACCTCATAACCCTGAAGAGATATACTTGAACTCCTCTCATTCTTCCGGTATTCAAAAGGAACGAGATAGGACGGTTATGCGGTTCGCTGGGAGACCTCGCCAAGGCATTCACTATGGAGCAAAATATGTCTGTGATGCAAGAGCAGGAAATATTCGTCAAGGCCTCGCACGTCCAAGCTCTTCATATTCGGAGTACCAACCAATCACTGGCACACTTCCAGCGTGTTTTGGGACGTGCCGTGCAAACGGCCATCGAGCACCTCGGTGTCCTCTCAAAGATTCTGGGTGGGTGCTTCGTATTCGTATGTGGAAATATTGTGGCGCAGTTCTGCTTGGTGCAGAGACCGAAGGAACATGCTGTGGATATAAAAGCTCCAGATCGCTTGGAGTTTCTTTCAGACCAGTGCACATCAATTCGCAACTTGAAGAAATATATCGCTTGCGTTCTTTTCAAACGCTATCAACACACTTAAATGTGTTATTTGCAACCGTTGTCACATTCATGGATATGAAGTACGTTCGGGGTGGAGGTCCGTCATTTCTTCGACTTCAAGGCAATGTGCCTCTTTCTGTTCCAGGCCAGGACGTGCGCTACACATTGTGGTCGGAAGGTCCTCCCAGTCTTAATTCACGGGATTATTCTTCTTCTTTCACAAAACGAATGGTGTCTAACCCGAATATTCGATACTTGGTTCCAAAGTTGTACGATCTCATGCAACCAAGACCGAATATTGTCCGACAGAGATATAGAAATTTGTTCAGACCAGCCGAAAGTGTTCGCAGGAGATCAAACGCGGACGAGTCTACTCTGTACATCTCTGCAGACGCTAATCAGGAATGAATAGTTGTCCAGAATTATCAAGGTGCCCATGAAGCCCGAATCGAGGTGAACTCTGGTGCAGGACCATTACCAGAAGACAGCCGAGGCCGACCTCTTGCAATGAGAGCTTTCGTCGTAGAGCCAAGTGGACTGTTCAGGTCGGAAGCCCCAGTTGCCCAGCTGGTAGGTGGAAGAGAATCCCATCACATGTCAACCGGAAATCTTCGACGTCGAGTTGTCAAGTACAAGCGTTTGAAGCCTGATTCAATGGAAGCTGAAAAGGGAGCTTTTCCACTGCTCTACCCTTACGGTGAGATTCATGCCCCGTATGATACAGCAACATATATTTCATCGAGGGATGCGAACAACCGAGACGAAAGGAGCCTAACATGGGCAGAACACTCTAAGCGAAGACTGTGTACCGATAATGTGCTGCTGAACTCTGCTACCTCTTCTTCAGCAATGGTTGCTTCGTACTAGCACAAACATTGAAGACTTGAGACTTCGGCAATTGGAAACAGAACATATGAGAATGGTTGAAGAACGGGAGCTGCAGGCTGGAACCCATACCGGAACAGATGAGTTTGGCCCTCCCGGTAAACTCTTCCTTCCCGGTAATCACAAAAACTCTCCGGCGTACTGGACACAAAAAGGACTGGATGTGCAAGCAATGGTAGCTCGACTGGGCTCCCCGACGCTTTTCGTCACAGTCACAATGAACGTATGGCAGGAAGAGATGAAAAGGCTTAGTATGGGCAACGAAAACACCGGAGCGTTTTCTCCACAGGGAGACAGATGCCGTCCTTTTGATAGGCCAGATCTTATTGCAAGAGTGTACAACCAGTATACAAACTCAATCATGAAGGATCTACAGAATAATTCAGAAGAGCTCTTGCTTGAAATGCATTGGGATTGCCGCCAAACTTGAGTTCCAGGAGAGAAATACTCCACATCATCACATTCTTCTTTGGTTGGAGGGGGGCGTAAGTGAAGATGCTGAGATAATTGACACTTTGATCAAAGCCGAACTGCCTCGGGGTGACTCGACTGAGGACCAGGAACTCCGAAAGTTGGTGAAGAAATTCAATATGCACAGACAATCTCCATATTGCCGTGGTCGTACCTCTGACCGGAGGTGTAGATTTGGGTATGATCTACAAGAACTTTTGGCTGAAACAACGATAAATGAGTACACAAATCGAGTGACCTACCCAAGAAGAAGGACAGAAGATTTGAAAGTGGTTCCATACAATCCAGATCTCACAATGAAGTACAAGGCTCACATCAATGTTGAAAGAACTCAAGGTGGCAGCGCCGTAGCATACCTGATAAATTCTGCTTTCAAGAGTGCCAAAGAACAGGATTTCGTTGTATCAAGTCGAACGGAAAGCCAATCAAGCGCACAGAGCGACATGCTTCAAAAGGAGATCAGGGCGTACATGAGAGCGAGAGTGGTGGGCGCAGTTTAAGCTGCATGGAACCTTTTTGAGTTCAGGCATGTTCGCATCAATCCACCTGTACAGGCACTTGATATACATCTCCGTGGAGAGCGACAGGTTTTGATTCGAAACGTAAGACTGCCTAGACGTCTGAAGTCTTCCCTGCTGGAAAGATATTTCAGAAGACCCTCCCGGTACATGGACTTGGACTACATGACATACTACGAGACTGTACGTGTACACGATAAGCTACCCCGCTCAAACGGCGAATGGCGGCTACGCATCCCGTACGTTTAACGCAATACTTGTTTATTAAATTGATCCTTCCCTTCAGAGAATCCGTGGAACGGATTTAGGTAGTCGGAGGCTTGAGAATACAGAACCTTTCGGACACACGTTTGAAAAAATCGAGCGATTTCTGCTCGGAATTAATCACAGGATCTTCCCAAACGCGGAGCCATGCTCTAGCAAGAGCAGAATCATCAGCATGAGTGTAGTTAGACCCACGAAAGCGCGTGAGTGCGACAGGTGTGGGAATGGGTAACACAAGAACCCTCAGACCTGACGAAAAGTGAGGGGTTCTGTGCTGGACAGTCTTGGTCGGTGGGGGCCATTGAGAAGCTACGTGAGTACTCTGGGTTGTATTGGGCGTCATTGTGTTGAGGTATGGGCTGGAATCATGCGCCTTGAACATGGTGGGAAGCGGAAATCCGATGATAAAGACTTCAAAGGGAACTATCGTCGCCCTTAATTTGGTGGGAATATGATAGAGAAACATTTGACAGCAACTTGGCTTTGGCGGGAACGTCTGACTGCAGACCAATGAACTGCAGCCATCTATTTGGTGTCGAGGTGCAACGGAGCAAATCTGAGCGTACATTTGGCCACTTTTACGCCCTGGATTTGCTTCGGTAGTAAATATTTACTTTACCCCCGTTGCGGTGGGAACGGCAAAAAACGGAGCAAAGGAGCAAACAACTAAAAATTTGGTGATTTGATCATTTGGGCCAAGGGATAATCTACACGGCGTACCCGGCGTAGGAAGTTGATTGAAGAGGAAGAGCTCAGCACGAGCTCTCCAAAACGCGGACCCAGCTCAATAAACCGCATATGCACATTTTGCTGCGGCCAATCACAGCCCCTTATTGTCCCAGTAGACCAATAAAACAAAAATGAGCAACTCAAACCAGCAACAACGTACCCCTACTCGCCAAGTGTTCAGCCATCTTTATCTTTCATCGCGTTAACTGAGGGTATACCATCCCACCGTCTCTGCCGCCGTCGACTCCGAGATCTCCGGCATGGATTGCCAGATCCGTGGCGTCGCCGTCACGCACTAATCTTGCTTCTTCTTTCACCTATTTCTCTCACCATTTTCATTCCTGCCAGATTTCTACAGACCATCGTTACCATTTCCTGTTGCCACCGCTGTTCCTCCATTTTTATTCAATGAATTCCGCATTTCTCTGAACCCAAAATACCTTCGTATCTGCGTTATGTTTTTGTGAGCTCTGCACTGGTCTTTTTGCGTCTACCGTCGTCTTAGAATCAGGCTTTCGTAACGTCCACGCTTTTCTTTCACCCAATATCGTCTTCCCTATATCTTTCTTCTGTGGGGTGCTTGATTTCTCCTTCTACTGTCCTTCAAGTATGGCGGAAAGAAAACTTCGTTTGCTGCATCTACGCAATGCAAATTCAAGTTCTCTCGTTTATCATGCAATTCGTCGTCTTGTGTGTCTCTTTCACGCACTATTGTCTACAGCTACGTACTGGAAAAGCGGCGCTCTATTCTAGGTTTTACATTTACGCGGCTATGCATGTCATTGTTTTCTTGTAATCCACCTTTGGCTCTTTGTTCTTCACTACCGCACACATCCGCCTATGGTAACAGTGCTGCCCTACTCTTCTTTCTACTACGATGCGTTTCGGCAGCTCTCCGCATGTTCGTACGCCTCATTCCTGTCCAATTTGTTTCACATACGCTACTTGAAAGCTGTTGCAACAATAATTTACTTAGATCCAACTACTAACAACTTCTACTCTCTTGAAATATTTTCAACTATGCTCAAAGCCTTTCGCTGTGCTCTGTCTATATCAGCAGAAGAAGGAATCGATTGCGGTTTCGATGATTCCTGAGATGCCTCTCTAAGCTCCGAAGATGAAGAAGACGTGCGTTTCCTCTTTGAGTTGAATCTCTCCGTATATCCTTTAATTCTGCATTTCATCCAAACATAAACTTTATTCGGTGGTTTGATCGTCGTGTGTTTTTCAGGTCCAGAACCAGAAGTCACAACGAATTCTATTTGCAAACCAGGAACGCTCTCTAAGTCTGACACTAAAGAAAGTGGTGGTAGCGATCTTTGAGGTAGTACGTCCCGGACTTTTTCCAAGAGTTGGTGAACGCGTTCGACCGCATTCATAGTCATGCTTGACGCAAATCTGTGGTATTGATGAAATAGCGCGATTCCACCTCCTCTGGTAACGTAGTTCTGCACCTCAGCGTCTTTCTTTTGCACAGTATGTCATCGAAATCAATATCAGTTTCATTTGTAGCGGATTTGCGCAGCAGTTGTTCTAACTCTTCTTCTTTGTGCACTCCTGCCTGCTTTCGTACTTCGCTTGTATCTTCAACAGAGATTCTGCGACCAGATGCTTTCCAGTAAGGATCGAAAAGGTGATGAATGGGGATGCAGTCATCCAAAACGTGACTGAGATCTGGTAGTCCTAGAAGTTCTTCTGGGTATACATATGCACATCTTACAATGCTACATGTAAACCCCATTGTTAGTGACGTTTGACAGGTGCATGATGCAAGAAGACTGCTTTCTGGGCCATTATCCGTTGGAGTGACCGTAGTTGCGAAGAAGACGACACCTGGTCTTGACTGTTGCTGAAAGATCGTGGATGAAGAGGTCGGAGGTCTTCTTTGTTGCAGTTTGAATCGCGCTACTGTGCCAATTGAGCTCCCGTGTTCTAAAAACAGTCCCGAATAGGTCTCGGTGTCATACTCGATCACAGATGATGAGGTAACCGCAAAGTTTTCGCGCTTTCGATGCTCAGCTCTTTGAACGTAGTGAGAGAGTACGTCATGTACTCTACTAGAAGGTAGTTCAGAACTTCGTCGGGTAACGGTAGCTGGCAATCTCGTAGACATCGAAATCTACTACTCAAAGAAGATACTGACTTTGTGCGAGCTTCCTGGCGCCTGTCCTTTCTTTTCAACGTTTGTAGACGCATCTCGTAGGGAATATGAGAGAACGGAACCTTCTTAGAGATAATATACGCCTTATACCCGAAGGTGGATGCCTCTGTGTATCCAGTACCTTTGACACGGTACCTCTTAGGCACGGCTAGGTCTTTAAAGCAGCTCACGACCATGTGCGGCTTCTTAAAGTAAAGGTATCGATACCAAACTGGAGGTATTTCCCCAAAATGTTCAAAATAATTTCTTTGGAAAGACTCCCTGCGTCTCATAAAGTTTTGTACGGTTCGTGATCTTCGCATAGCGAAAAGGTCCCTAAACACATCTTCAAACCAAGACTGGCGTTTTATATGGGCGCACCATGACGTCACGTTGCGCATCTGGTTCTGGTTAAGATGCCATTCATGTAAAGACACAAATGACCTATCAAACACCTGCTCCACAGCGTTGATGCATGGAATGCTTTGGTCCGTGTTTATCATTGCCAGTGACATTGGAAGGAAAGACCTATAGCAGGACAGCACCTCAACGAAGTCAGCTGTCGTTTCTCCTGAAATGAAACCCATAAAGAAAGTTAAGGGGAATCCATCGTTTGCTCTTCCATTCACAGTGAAGAGTGGATACCAATATCGATTTTCTATGGCTTTGCAATCAACTGATAAAACAGGTACAATCCCAAAACGTTTGTAGTCCTCCAACCACTCTTTCAATTACCAGCAAGCCAGCTTCATTCGTCCCGCGGAGTCACACTTAAAGAAAAATTTGTTTCTTGGATCATCTCTATTGAGCTCAATAAGAATCTCGCTCAACCGCATGCACTCCAAGTCCTTCGGGTTACTCACTGACCCTGCATATCCTAGTTGCTTTCGCGCAGATATGGGATTGATAGGCTTCTTGTACTTGTCTTCAAGGTACCTTATTGTGTCATGGAAAGACATGTGTAGCTTTCCCGTCATGTGAATTGCCTCGGCTCTCATTTTCGGAGCTAAATACTTCACAGCTCCGTGTTGGGTTGACGGGTGCGTATGCCTCGCCGCTGCGAAGTCAGCCACGTAGCTTCGTCCACAAGTACTATTTGAAACCGTCTTGATCGTCATCGAAAACGAACAACGGTCTTTCTTATCGTTGTACTATTGGCACTTCAGAATTCCTTTTTGTATAACCTGCTGATCTCCAGCAACTCCGTTACATTTTCTTTCCTTCTCCTTCAAACCAACGTAGATAGAAGTTCTCACAAATATGTAGAATCCCATACAGTCGGCAATTTGTTGAACCTCCTTCAGAACATCATGGCCAGGGGATTTCAAAGGGAGTGATTGACGAAATACAAGAACAGCAGCCTTAAAGCACTCTTCTATATACTCGTTCTGATAGTACTCACCAGTCTGGCTGTTGTCGTCATCCTGTTTAATATCCTCCCCGTCAGTTTCCAGAATGTCAATCTGGCCAGTAGCTCTACTATTGTCGTCCAATTCTACTATAGGGACATGAAATAAGTCGAGAGAGAGCTCCTCTTTGTCGTCAAGAAAGCGTTCTATAAGTTCAATTGGATCTTCACCACCTTCCAAACTTCTTTCTTCACCCAATTTAATACTGCGTGTGGAAAGCGACCCATCTTCCAAGGGAACCTTATCTGTAGGTACTTCAGTTGCCATTGCTACTATCAAGTCCAAGTTCTCCAGTGAAGTTTCCGGATAGCATTCTTCACGCTTCTCTAAAAGCCCAGGTCTGTCGACTGCGGGCGATCCTTTGCCACTCTCAAGAGGCTCCTTCCCATTCTTCAAAACAGCAGAGGGATTTTTGGAGCCAGATACGTCCTCTACAGCACCTGAATTATGTCCCTGGTGCAATACGTCTCTTACAATGAGAGCATTGTCATCAATCCTTCTCACGTCTTCTAAATCAGGCCCGATAGCATCTTCTCCACATTCTCCAATCCCGAGATTTATATGTATAGAGCCTTTATTGGTATTCTGGAGCGATTTAAATTGCTCAGAGTCACGATGAATGCGCTTCGCATGGGATAAAGGAGGTGGATTTACTGCAAATTAGACATCAGACCTTTGTTTGAACCTGGTTCAAGAAATTTCTCATGAGACACTCTTTCTAGTCGTCCTTCATCCCAATGCAAAGGTCTTTCTGGTAATTGACACCCTCTCCTCGGCAGCAAACGTTGTTCCAACATCTTCCAATCCGGCTCAGTCATCCCTGTTACTCCATCCTTTCTCCAGTTCCTAACGCGCGAGATAAGAGATCGCCTAATAATCTCAACTCGCTTGTCAATCTTCTTGCTGATGCTTGATAGAGGGTTATGGTTGTGATTCAGACAATAAGATATCTCCCATTTCTTTTCATGTCTGATGAGGTTGAAAGAGATGTTCGAAGGGCAATTCGAATTCATACATCGCATCCTTCCCGTAGCACCCCTATCGTTTCCCTTAACTCTGCTGCAAACTGTTCGAAAGCAGTGAACACCATACATCCAACCTTTCGTTGTTGCCAGTGACTGGAGGATTCCTACTAAATCGTCCACATGATCCAATTCATTTGGCAACTGCAGCTGCGTGTGGTGGAATGCCCCAAAGGGGAAAAACACCGAAAGGCGTTCGGGATCTTCCTCTCACGAGGTGAACCCAGTTGGGTAGAGCCCTCCCAGAGGTGTCACGGCGAAGCCGGTTTGTAACACCAGGGACATCTGTCGCGACTTGAGCAGGGAGGTGAAGGCGAAGAATCGGTATCCACGTGAGCGGGGTGTGATCCTCAGTAGAGGTATGTTTCCACGTAAGTGGGGATGTGTGAGCGGGTGCACACAGGAGGGCCGCGGGTAGCGGGATGTACTACCCTGAAAGGGGGAAAGGAGGAAGAGTGGGCGAGGGTGAGTCGCGAGAGCGACGAACAAATACGGCAATGCCGGTGGACAGGACTCTCTATACAGGGCGAACACCAATGAGATTGGAACAATTATACTCCCAAGGATGGGTCTCTTTAGGTGTGCAAGGGGGTTAGAGGTCCCGTGGTTTACGGCGTTTCTCTCCAAGTAGGAGTTGAGAACGCACGGAAGCGGCAACAACTAGAGCCAATTCCCCAGGTTCGGGGTCCCTTGTTGGGGAAGCTTTACTGGTGCGACGGCAATGCGCCGTCGCACTAAGTACTAACTTCCCAGAAATGGGTGTAAAAATAATAAATACAATTAACTAAAATTATTAGAAACACTCCACATTTCGTGGCAACATCCACTACTGTGGCCAACCGCCAATTGGCCCAAACCCATGTCCCACGTGTCCATATCCACCATAGTGGGGCGTAGTTCATATACACAATACACAACCGATAATATAGGGAAAACAATCAAGTACCAGGAATCCCTCCCTGAGGGCGTCGCACTTCATATCCCCCTCCTGAGACGGGAAAACGACCGCGGACGCGGAGGACTCCCAGACGGAAATGGGTTATAAAAGCGCGTGCGCCTTCTCCGGTTCTCCGGTATATTCCTCTGCATCAGAGTCACTAGCACCTGATATCGCAGCCGTTGTTTCCTCACCCCGCTTTCGCACCTCCTCGTCACCGAGCGCACCAAAACAACCAACAACAACCACCCTCCAAGAGGGAGAAATGAGTGAAGACAACGACATCAACAACCGTCAACCACCGAGGTCTCTCGGACGATAAAACACCGGTTTCCGGTCAGTTCCCCTGCCTCAGGGCGTTCAACCTCCAATACAACTGGGAAATGTGGCAGTTACGACCGACCACCATCCCTTCGCACTACCACCTTCGGTGGGGTCTTCCGGAAGGGCTCCGGTGATGAACTGGCCAACCTATAACACCCTGGTGGGGCTCAACCCGATGATTCGGAATCACGCGTCACGCTTGCGCCTTGCTCCGTGGTTTCACCCGGTCGCTGTCCTCAATGAGGGATTGGTCACCGCTTACGCGGATGGCTCAGACACCCTTCCGGGGGATTTGCAAAGGGCAGTCACCACCTCGTGGGATTGGCGTTACCGGATTGCGATTACGCGTCACCACCTTCGAAGGAATTCGGGCGAGACCGTCGCTGCGGCGCAGACCGCAATGGCGCGGATGGCATACCAACGGCAAAGCCGGGCTCCTTTCAATGTACCGGTCCCTCCGGAGTTTGGCTTCGACGTTAGCCACTTCCACACTCGCGGGGAGATTGAATACGGTGAGAACCTGTTTCGCCTCGAGACCCTCAGTTGGAGGAATTTTTCCGCAGCGCGGCAGGAAGCCCTTTGTTGGGAGCGGCGGATTCTTCGGGCGGAGTTCCGCTATCTTTCCCGGCAATACCGGTCAAACTTCCTCCAGAACTTCATCCGCTATGAGCGGCGCTGGCGATCCCGATTCGGGTATTTCATCCCGTACCAGAACGTGGAGATAGAGCGGATTGCGCCGCCTCACCGACCAGGTCGGTATGTAGCACTCCCCGAGTGGTGGCGCTTCCATGAAGCCTGCCGGGAGTGCTACATAGAACTCCCGCCGGTACTTACGTACCTCGGTTCGCTGCTCATGCAGGATCCCCGGTCGGGGTTGTGGTCCGTAGTGATTACGGAGTGGGCGGCCCGCACTGCGGCTTATATCCTCAATGAGGTGTACGACCAGTATCGTCTCTGGTTCGTTCAACCGCGTGTGCGGGCAGCGATCCGAAATCTGGATCTTCGCATCCCCCTTGGGGGCCAGGCCAAAAATGAAGAGGTCTTCCAATTACTTGGGTACATCGACAGCGCTAGCTGGGGTGAGGTCCCGCTGGAGCAAAGCGGTGGTATGGATGGCGGCAGTGGTAACACCGGTGGTCCGGGACTGGGTAGAAACACCGCCCTTGCGGAGGATTTTGTCTACTTCTACCACTAAGAGTTCCAGGAAATTTCCTCCGAGGAGGCGCACGAACTCCGCGATGCACCCCGGCATGTGCCGGAAGACCACCCCGTGGGGTACGTCGATTCTGACCACTACTACCGCGCATACGGCGGGGATGACCCAATGGTCGATAATGAACCGGAAGAACCCGGGGAGATGGGCGTAGAGGATACCGGCGCTAGCGCGGAAGCTTCCCCAGAGGGGGTACCTCCGGCCAAGCTGGCTGCTGACCCTTTGGCGGCAAGTGCCGGACCTTCCATCCCCAGCGGGGTGACGGCGAATGAAAACGAGATCATCGCACGTTTTCTCCGGGGTGCCGATCTGAGCGCTGCCGAGGTATCGGGGGATGTCACCGCTATGGCGGATGCGTTGGCCTACCGCCTCGCTGGTGGTTACGCCCTGGACGATGGGGGTGAGTGAAACCTCTAGTCCAGTTCCCTGGTTCTTCTTTCCTGGCATAGCTAGCTAGTGTAGTATAGTGTTGTGGGGAGCTAGCTGCTCCGTTGAATAAACTTTCCCGTTTAGAACGGTGCTTCTCGTTTGAGTTCCCCCTCTTCGATGGACCTTGCCTTGTTATCCTTTCCTATCGCCCTCCGCTCGCGCGGCAACGTTACCCAACTTGGGCATTTACCAGCGTGGCTGGAGCTGCAGTTCCCGTTTGACGGTGGTATCGCACGACCTGCGACCGTGGGAGGTGTTCGATTGGCTCCCACGTATCCCCACTGGGGTCATACCCGTACCAGCAGACGGGGTATTGTAGAATACCATCCTAGTCCCAGGTATGTCCGACAAATCAGTCTACTATGAACTCTCGTTCGTAGACCTGCCGGCCGTGCCGGGTGGTGGTTGTACTCCCTTGCGAGGGTTGCCCGCGGTGCGGTATAATGTCCCTTAGCAGGGTGTTCGGCGATAACTCCGGCGGTGCCGTGCATTGTGGTAGCGGCCACTGCTCGTGCGGGAGGATATCTCTCAAGAGGGTGTTTGGCGTTATGGTTTTCACCGCCACTTCATTCCCCATTGGGGCAGGGTCGTTTCCGCTTTCGCGGTATTGTGGGCGAACCGCCAGTCGGCGCGGAACTTGGGCTCCGCCTTCGCGGTTGAGCTCACGAACCGCAAGTTTGCGGGAAGATGACCACTCCTGCGGAATCAGCGTTTCCACGATCCCCTGGGGGGTCCCGTGGGACAGTGTGATTGGATGGCAAACCGTCTCCTTGCCAGGCGCACGAGCGCTCTGCACCATACGTTCCGGCGATGCCGTGGTGTCCCCGGCTACTGACTGGTTGCCTGGGGATAACTCCTGTACACCGGTATTTTGGTCAAAACTCCCCTTTGGGGGGTGCCAGGCAGGTGCCGATGACACCCTTTTCAGGGGCCCGACCGCTAAGTGCGGTGCACCGTCTCCATGAGGAGGGGCAGCGTCCGGTACGGCCAGTTTCGAGCGTGCGATGGCGCGCGTTTTTCTCGAATTCCTCGGTTCTTCGCCGCAGCGTTGCGGAAGTTGGCGCAAATTATTCCCCGGAACGGGGGTTTCGATTCTGTCGACGACGGGAGGGGTTTTCGGCGCTTGCGCGCCAGGGCCTGAAGCTTCGACGGCGGCTTGGCTGCCTCTTTCCCCAAGAGGGGTGTGGGTATATCCCGGCGGCACTGGCGTATCTGCGCGCCTCTTCTCCGCGGGGCACGGGTCTGCTGGACCTAATTGAACCGCTTCCGCGGGGGCTTCCGCCGATGGCGGCTTCAATGCATCGCTCTGCTCAGGGGACTGGGGGCAATCGTCACCATACTCCCGTATCGGGGATCCTTCCCTGACAGGGGTGTGCGGTAGTTGCGCTTCAACTTCCCGTGTAGCACGGTACACTTTCCGCGTTCGTGGCGATGCCTCCGGGGATGGATCGGGCGATTGCATTTCCGCCGCAGCGGTTTCGGGGGGGAGCCTCTTGTTTTCCCGTGACGGACGGTATAATTGCCGCTTTTGCAGGGCCTGCGCGTCTGGTTCCTGTTGCGCAGCACTGCTCGAGAACGGGGGATGAGTGTCGTGTTACATACTCCGTGCTCCACGGTCACTGTTCCGTATGTTACGTGTTTCCCGTTGCGACGGCGATATCATTCCTCGAAAACGAGTGTTCTCCTCCCCCTCCCTAGACGGAGCGGCGGGATAGAGGATAAAATTCCCCGCCTGGCGGTTATAAACTCGCGCCAGGGGAGCGGGCGTGGTAGGGGCGGGCGCTGAGAGGCCCGAATTACCCGGCTGAGCCGGTGAGTCCGACATGGTCGGTAGGTCTGAGACTCCCCGGCTGGGGTGTGGTAGTACCGTAGGCCTAGTACTCCCGGAGGATTCCGGTGTTGCAAAGTCCGTAGAAACGGGGTTGCCTGGATCCAGGACTACCTCTGACAAGGGAGGAGGGGCAAGAACAACACGATCACGGGAAATCCGTTCGTGCGTGTCGCCCATCTCTACCACGACAGTGTCGGTGTTTACGGAGATGACCCTGAATGGTCCATCCGCCACAGGCGAGAGTTTATGGCACTTCTCCCGTTCCGGGTTGTAGTACTCCTTCCTGATGAAGACGTAGTTATTCGCCCGAATCGGGGACGGTTTCCCTCGCAAGCGAGTATCAAAATCCCGCTTGTACGTGGCTTTCGCACGTGCCATTGGCTCCCGCGTGGTGGGGACCAGCTTGGAAAGCCATTGCGTCCATTGCTGCCGGTAGATACCCACTGATGGGAAATTGTCCAAGGTAGCTTGGGATTCCAGCGCCACAAGCGGGGGTGTTCTGGATAGAACCAACTCGAATGGCGAAACTCCGGTAGTCCGGTGTACCTGCGTGTTGTACGCGTAGGTTAACGCATCAGCGTACATGTCCCAGTTCTTTGGGTGGTCTGCGACGTAGGAAAGTAACGCCGCGAGTAACGTCCGGTTAAACCGTTCAACTTGCCCATTACATTGGGGGTGGTAGGTAGTCTTGAACAAGTTCTTGACATCCAGGATGCGACAAACATCCTGGAAGAACTTGCTCGCGAACTGTTTCCCGTTATCGGAGAGCACCTCCATAGGGGGACCGTAGACAAAAATCAAGTGCGTCACCAGAGCCTGGGCCACCGTGAGAGCGGTTATCCTCCAAAGAGGGACAGTCCGTACCAGCTTGGAAAAGCGGTCGGTAATGACAAGTAGAAACTTGTTTCCAGGTTTCGTGGTGAGTAGTGGTCCGAGAATATCGATCGCGATAAACTCGAGCGGCGCCCTTGCGGGGAATAGTTTCATCTTCTTCGCATTTTTGCGGAGTTTCACGCGATTCTTCGCGCATTCGCTACAAAAATGCACGGTTGCGTAGCAGTCCACTGCCATGGCGGGCCGATAGAAATCCCTTCGCAGGGTTAAGTAGAATTTCCTCCCAACTGGGTGACCTCCAATGGGGGCATAGTGTGATAGATGTAACACCCGCGACTGCAGGGAATGAGGTACCACAATCTGTGGGCGGGCTTCGACCTTCCTTACGAGGTAGCCTTTGTCGTTTACCCCGAAAGGGAGATCTTCACCACCGTTGATACAGGCACGAATCCTCTACAGAAGGGGTCACCGAGTTGTTCTCGGATCATTTCTTCCGGTGATACCGGTACAAACTTCCCCTGTAACGGGTTCTCAAATTCATCTCGCGATGCGAGTAGTTCGTCTAAGTCAGCATCCTCGTCCCAGTTTTCTGGCCAAGCGTCAACGGCACATTCCGGATCATCCGGGTCTATCGCCATGAAACATTGGAATTCGTCATCCTCCGTTGGGAGTGCTTTCCCACTTGTGGGTAACCGCGACAGAGCGTCAGCTTCGGTGTTCTGCGCGACCTTTTTATAAATGACTTGAAAGTCATATTCCGCTAGGCGGAGTCTCCAGCGCATGAGGCGTCCCGACGGGTCGGAGATATTCATTAACCACCTCAACGAGGAGTGAACCATGTACACGGCGAAGTGAACTCCCATAAGGTAGGGGCGCAGAGTGGTTATCGCTCATACGACGGCGAGGCACTCTTTCTCCGATACGGAGTAGTTTCGCTCATGAACATTGAGCGAGCGCGACCAACAACCAATTGGATGTCGTTCCCCCTCGGGGTCTGTTTGAAAAAGAGCACACCCGACCTGGTAGTCGCTCGAGTCCGTATCTACGGAGTATGGTAACCCAAGTTTTGGGAGATGTAGGATTGTTGCTGATGTGACAGCCTCTTTCAAGGAGGTGAAGGCCTCCGATTGCTCGGGCCTAAATGTTCCCAGTTTTGAGGGGTTTCCCATGCGCAGTAGCGCGTTGAGAGGCGCCGCAATGTCCGAAAAGTTTGGGATAAACCGTCGATAGACGTTGACCAGCCCCAAAAAGGAGCGCAGTTCCGTTTGAGTACGGGGCTCTTTTGCCTCAACGAGGGATTTGACTCGAGCTTTCTCGATCACTATCCGTCCAGTACGGATAATGTGACCCAGATACTTCATAGTATCTGTGAAAAACTCGCATTTTTTCAACTTGAGGGTAGTTCCCGCATCGCCGAGTACGGTCAGCAGGTCTCGGACGTAAGTGAGGTGGTCGTCCAACGAGTTGGAGAAGATGATTATATCATCAAGGTAGACCAAACAACTCCGCCACTTAAAGCGGTTAAGTAGAATATCTACTGCACGCTGAAAGGTGGCGGGGGCGTTGGTCAGCCCAAATGGCATCCGCTTGAAGCGGTAGGTCCCTGCATGGCAGATGAATGCGGTTTTATTGCGATCCTCCTGTCTAACAGGTACCTGCCAATATCCCCAATTGGCATCGAGGGCCTTGAAAACGGTGGCGTCTCCAAGGGAGTTGCGCTCGTCCATACGAGGGATGGGGTATGTGTCCCTAACAGTCACGGCATTGAGCCGGCGGTGGTCGACACAGAACCTCCAGGTTCCGTGTGCCTTCAAAGCCAGTACAACTGGGAACGCCCAGGGTGATTGAGCGGGCTCAATCACCCCTGCGCGGAGCATCTTGTCCACCTGGGACTGCTCCTCTTCCCGAGCTTTTGGACCTGCCCAGTAAGGGGTTGCGCAACCGGTCGCGCACCGGGGATTAGATCAATCCGGTGTTCCGTTGCATTAATCTCGCCAAGCGAGCCATCCCACATACTGGTGAATTCCCGTAACATATTACGGAGTTTGTCGCGGTGCGACTCTGGCACATGGCTGAAGTCCAGCGCTTCAAGTGCCTTTTCCGGATCAATCCGGTCGTTGCTCAACGGAGCATTGTCCTCTTTCACAGGTGTGGTTCGCAATTCCGAGTTACTCGGTATGTTCGACGCTGAAGTAGCGGTTTCCTCCCTCTCCTTAGACTTGACCTCTTCGGACGGCGGGGCGAACTCCTCAGAAGAGGTGGAAACTCCGAGTACATTGGCGGCTGTCATCTTCGTTGGCAGCATTCCCATAGGATGGGGGGTTACAATCCCAATTACTTGGTTTTTTAACAGATACTGGGGGTGTTTGCCAAGGTTGGCAACCAATATCCGGAAAGGAACATCCGGGGAAATGGAAACAATTCCATTAGCCAGCTCCAGCTGGGATATCTCGTACAACGAGGCGAGGGTTTGTATAACCCGAAGACCGTGTTGACGGGAATTTACCTGCACCCAGACTTGGGACTCAGCCAGTATAGAAACCGAGGCAGCGACGCGGAGCTTGGTGGACTCGCGGGACGCGGGCTGTGGTTCCTGCGCAGCAGGGAGCGGAACTTGTTTCCGAGAGGACCGCTTTAGCGGGCGGCGAACAATCGGAACCGACGATCCGTCGTCAAGTTCTACACGCCTGAGGCGGGGCCTGATTGCGTCGACAAATCTGTCGTAGTAATCACATCCCAGTATAACTGGTGCTGCCAATGAACGGCAAACGATGAACTCCAACTTCACCACAGATGTACCAAGTCTCACGACGAGGTCCACTGTGCCCAACGTTTGTAACGGATTGTTTTTCGCATCCGAAATGTCGAGGTCCGCGTCAGAGCGGATACGAGACCGCACAAGCAGGGGTAACAATCCTTCCACAACAAAGTTGGGGCCTGCACCTGTATCCGGGAAGGTGAGAAACCTCACCATAAACTGGGGATCAAGCCCAAGGTCGGCATAGACCTTGTAATTGCGGTTGGCCAAGACCAAGACTTTACCAGGAATCCGGGGATTTTTACTCCGTATCCACGGGCGACGCAACACACCGGGGTGCGCAGAGTACGCGTTAGCGGTGTCTTTCCTCGAGAGGAATTCCACCGGGGAGCAAGGCGGGGACGCCTCGGGAGCCAACAGCCTCTTTTCTGAGGACGCCGATCCCAAAGGAGAGACTCCCTCAGTTAGTTTTCAGCCTTTGGCGGTGGGTTGGTTTCCTCGAAAACGAGTGCTTCATCCCGTTGACGGGGGTTTCTATCCGCATAAGCGGGGGTTGCAACGGATGGTTGCGAGATCTCCCGAATCAGGGTGTTTGAAGCTTGCCGCGCTCGCGGGGTATGTGGTAGGGCATGGGAAAAGTCCGTTTTACCACGGAGATAGGACACCGTCGGGACGGAACCATTCTCCTCTGGAGTGAGGTCCTCATAAGTTGCCACTACCTTGCCCATCTCCTTCAGTGAACAAATACACTGGGGTGGGGTATGGCCATGGGCATAGCACAGGTGGCAAATGAGAGCCAACACCGCGATACGCTTATTATTATTCCAAGTGTCGATGAGACGAACCGCAGGGCGGGTGTCAGTCCACCCAGGCTGTTGAAAACAGGAGTGACCGTTTGAAAACGGGAGTCGTTGGGGTTGAACCCGACCGTTACCACCGTATAAAACGGGGTCTTCTGCTCCCCTATCACGGGTCATCTCCGTCGTTGACGGTAAATCACTGGTGGGTATAGACACACCATCCCCCTGCATTAAATGCACGGTATCAAATCCCTGTCCAGGGTCCCCTTCCGCAGTGAGCGGGAGTGAGGAAGCTTCGCTTTCCAGCAACAACGCCTTGGCGGATTTCACCCGATTGTTCGGGGTTCTTGCACGAAGTGCAACCCCTTCCCCTCGAGCGTGTTGGACAAGCTCGAGGTAGGTGATCCTCCACTTATCCGCACGATAACGGGTAACTAAACTCCGGATTGCCGGGTCAAGACCATCGATGAACATGGTGCAGCGCTCCTCAACGGGGTATACATTACCACATCTGTGGAAAGCCTTGTTGAGGCGCACCGAGTAATCGGTCTTGGTCTCTCCAGCACGCTGGCGTGTATCTCGCAAAGCGAGGATAGCCTGCTGAATAGCGGTTTTTGTGGCGTAGGAGCGCAGTAGATACTGCAGAGCCTCCGGCCAACATTTAACACCTCCCTCGGAGGCGCAAGATGATCCTCTGAAAGAGATGTATTGGTCCTCCGCCACTCCCCGTAAGAAATAAGGTAAAGCCAAATAGGCTTGTCCCTCATTCATACCGAGGATATCGGCCTCCGCTACAATGCGGGATAAGAAATCCAGTACCAGGACTGGATCCTCTCCAGTAAAACACTGGTTGCGAAGCGAGAGCTGCATTCGCTTAATGCAGTTTTGCACCTTTCCCGTACCACGGGGCGTACGTCCAATTGACGAATCTTCGAGCCGGTAGTGCCGGTATGATAAAAGCTTCCGGTAATCCGGGTTTGTCGGTTTCAATTCCCGGAGACAGGGGTGTCTTCTCCCCTTTCAGCGGGCGCGAATCACACCTTCGGTGGCCGATGACCGCTTTGGGCGGGAGGAGTAGCTGTAGGATAGTAATCCAAGTGGGCAAACTCCTAAAGGTCTCCGCGGTAGCGGTGGCAGAGCAGTCCACGTGGGAAAAGGCCAACGGTGACACCTCTGGTATGGAGGCACAATGGCAAGACGCTAACGGTGCAATCCTACAGGAAGGATGTGCAGTAGCGGCTGCTTAGAAGCCTAAGGGAGTGGGAACGGCAAGCTTGGGGGCTGGTCGTTACCAAGATGGTGTCTGAGTTTACTGACCAACGGGAGGCGCAGCTCGAGGTGCATAAGTATCGGCACCGAGGCGCCTCGACCCTGTGGCACTGTAAAGTGCCCTACTCTACAGTAACTAATACTAGTCCTATGGATAAATAAATATAAAATACAAAAAAAAACCTTCAGGCCAAGCACACACACGTGTAGCATCCAATCAGGTTGCCAGCAGTGTCACCACTCCTGGCTCCACTTCCTCACATTGCCCTCTCCTTAGGCTTGACCGCCTAGGTCTAGCTAGCTACTCCTTATGGGTCTCCTCAGTCCACTCGGCCGGGCGCGGTATTTCCCACTTGGCCTCACCGTCACCGGGGCGTGCCTGCCTGATCCCGTTCTTCGCGGCGCCTAGCACCCTTTTGGACAACGACCTTTGGAAGGCTCTGAGCCTTGTCCCTTCTGGCCCATGCACGTCCCATGGTCGGCACGGTGAGCACAAGCGCGTGCCCGGTCTTGGGCGCGTCGGGTGTCGCGGTACAGAGCCCTATTGGAACAGAATGAGGCCCTGAAGGAATCCGTCGCGGCGAATCTGCAGGAGAACGCCCATATGTTGTCCAATAAGGTCCTAGCGGATATTGACGCCCATTATGGTCTCGACCTGAGCAACGGTAGTAGCACTGAGAGCCCCGCGTCCATTGGTCCGAATAGCCCTTCCCGCAAGCGTCAGCGGCTCCAGTGGTCAGACGCCAAGCAATGGTGGAGGCGCGTTCGAGGGTCACGGTGACAACGAGATTGAGCCCGATCCGTCGGCCTGATGGTGTTCGTTAATTAGCCTGTTAGGTCTTGGCTCAATAAAGTTATCCATTTGGCTGTTAGCTTTTTTGCCTTTGGTCGGCTTGACCGGCCTTCAGGTCAGTTAGCGTGCGTGATAAGTAGCCCTTAGGGAGCTCCGCGATGGTTCGCTTTCCAAAGCTCATGCGGTAGCCAATGGGCAAGCAGCGATGCTGCGCCGTGTTGTTGATCCATCAGTGCAGCGGTTGGCCAGTGGGCGTGTGTACGTGCCAATCGTGGCCGTGCTGGCGCTCGTGTCCCTTGTGGTCAGCCCCTTGGCACTCCAAAAAATTAGGCCACGAACTTGGCCATCCGAAATTTTAAATTTTTTGACGTGCCAGTGGTCAGCGCGATCGTGAGGTGCGCACGAGTTGCGCTATGCGCCAGTATGGTACCGTTTAGGCCCAAGTGGGGAGAGTGCGAATCCGGTATCCGTTGGTCTGTGTGCCGCCTAGGAGCCGAGATATCAACAATTCCTTGTTTTGGCCGATTTCGGGGCGTGCAACGCCGCTTCAAAAAATTGCCAATTTGGCCAGCGGATTATTTGATCGTGCGCGCACGCCGTGGCAGGCACTGCGCGCGCTGTAAATCCGACGGGGGTCCCTGTGAATGGCTGTACCACCCGTTCAGTGAAACGTGTAGACGTACACGTTAACTGAACCTGACGGTCAGAGTATCAATAAAGCACCGCAGGTGGCTCTGGCTGACCTCATGTTTGGGTCAAGCCGCCAGGCACTACTCCGCGTTTTTCATGGTAGCATCGCGGTGAAAAACTCCCACCCTGGGTTCTCACCATGCTTCCCTTCCCCTTTCCCTTTCTACTCCCCTCGAAGAGTTCTCACGCGCCCCACCCGACACGTCCCCACGTTCACCCACTTGGAGAACTTTCGTTTGCGAGTCTTTCGAAACTACACCAGCATCACTGCACCCCTTTGCGACAGCACTACTTCATTTATTGCGCTCCCGTTTGCGTGGCAAAGCAAACTCACGTCTGAACTTGTGCGCAATCTCTCCTCGAAACCCCGCAATCATCAGCTTCCGATTTGCGTTCAACACATCGACGCGCTCTCGGACTTGCCTTTTTTTAAGGAGTTGGCTTCCAATTCACAACCTCACTTGAAGGATTTGGGGAAAAATTCTCCCATTTCTGCAGGCTCCAAGTAGCCTCCGACGTAACCTTGAGTAGCCTTGATCTGGCAACCTTGGTAACCCCTTTTGGCAATACTGCGCTGGACCACAACCCGTCTTACTGGCCGTTATTTTTTGACTTGCAGATTTGGGGGAAACATTCCCCCATTTCTGCAACCTACAGACTTCGTCTTATTTCGAGAACATCTACCGACCTCGCGTATTGCAATATTTGGCGCGAAAACGTCTTGAGTCTCGCCAATACCTCGGGTAGTGCGCATTACCGTTGCTGCTCGACTTTCGCCGCGCTGGTGCGGAAGTGAAACAGTCTCCCCTCGCGCGCACGTTTCATCTTTGCACTTACCCGTTGCGCTTAATCTGATCGCCTTTACCCCTTGATTCTCGCGCATCCCTACTGCGTACGTTGCCAAGAGCCACGCGACTTCTCAGCAAACTGGACGTTGTGGTTCCACTCTTGCTCCTCAACCACCGACGGAACCTTGCGTAATTGTTATCGCCCGGAAAGTAACCCCTGCTCCCTTCCCCTCGTTCCCGCGCTGCGTAGACGCGTGTAGGCTAGAGGCTTCTTGAACATCCCCGTGTCGTTGAACAACCCTTGCCATCGGCTTGGCGTCTGGGCCGACCATCTGAAGCCTCTACGCTGCAACTCTTTGCTACTACTACATGTTCCGCACCCCCGCGCTGAACTAACAACTATACACCACCGCCGTTTGCGCACGCATTGCGAGTCGGCGTTACCTCTCTAAAATAAAAATTTGGGTTGAGAAGAAAGTCCCGCCACTCCACCGGAAGCCGCGTGGAATTGAGCATTCACCAGACGGGAGGCTTGCGTCTGTGATTAAGGGCCTCTTTTGCCATTACCTCTACGTGGACGTTGGCACTCTGACCGCCGATATAGTTCGAAAGCTGGGCACCGGCAAGGAATTGAGTGGAGAATTGAACTAATCTGAGGGCTAGTAATCACACCGTATAACCGGTTCTGCTGGGGTGTGTGCTGCGAATCCTCGGAGACAGGGTGTCTCATCGTTCACCCCGGACTGCATCGTGGTTAGTGATAGCAGAGAAACCTTTGCCGAGCAAGCATCCGCAAGGAACTAGAGGAGATTTACTGGTGAAAACATATCCCCTGTTAGTAACCTCTCCTGAACGTTGCGTAGGAAAGTGCGCACCAATTTCTGGTTTGTGCAGAACTTGTCAGGCCACAGCAAATCACAACTCACCGGGAGAGTCTAACCCAGAGTCAGAGGTCTGACCTTTAGGGCCTTTGTAGGTAGCATCTCCTGCCAGCGTCCCCACCAAGAAGAATCCCTCGCCCGGTAGGGGACCGGTGAAGATAACAAATTACTACTCTCCTCTCGCACTGCCAGTCTCTCAGTGATGGATGGGGATCGAGTTACAGATACAAGGCACGTCCCCCGCTTACAAGGGAACGCAGACTACAATACTTGGCATATATACTTTCGCGACTTGATGCACGCCTCACAAGCACTCTTCGTGCTAAGTCAAGAGCGACCCATAGAGGGACAAAGTACCGCCCAAGCGCGAAAGCGCTGGGACGATGCCGATAGGAAAGCACGTTCTATTATCGTGCAAACCTTAGGTACACAACCCATCGTCGCCGTCTCAGACCTACTTGAACGAGAGCATTGCACCTCATTAGAAGTATGGGCGAAGTTGGAATCAACCTATAAGAAGGACAACATCCAGTCGAAGATGAACCTCCGTCAACGTCTAAGCGGTATGATATTCCATGATAGTGACGACATACAGAAGCACCTACACGACATGGAAACCATCTTCTTAGAGCTTGCACGCTTAGGAGATCGACTACCTGATCCCGAACGCACCGCTTGCCTACTTATAACACTCCCCGAATCTCTAATGGCGATCACTCTCCTAGTTGAAGCCAATAACATGGAATACGATCAAGTCGTTTCCCTCGTACGTTCTGAAATGGACAGAAGAAAGCATCGAAAGTCCGCAACTACCTCTGAGGCACAAGAAATAAATAAAGCGCGACAACATCCGTATTCCGCAGCCCAGATATCTCACGCCGGACCAAAACAATCCACATCAGATGCTGGAACTGTGGTAAACTAGGACACATTCGCGCCGAATGCTGAGTGAAAAGAACGATTGATCGCGCAAATAACAGACATCCTAAACGCGGAAGAAATCGCTTCCCCAGGAGAAACAAGAAGAGAAAGCAAGCACTATGGTACTCAAACAGGCATGAACAAACCCACACCGAAACAATAGCCAACGATATAACACTGAACAAGAGCCATGAGGTTTCGTTGCAATAGCTAAGGCTGTGTCTTCCTGCTTTGATAGTAAAGTTTAGACATGGGTTGAATGTCCTGCGACTCATGTGTTTGTGAATGACAAATCATTGTTCTGGGACTATCAACGTACTGGAGACGAAACAGTTCGCACGTGCGACCGCCAGTCTACGATCGAAGGATACGGAACAATAAGACTCCCACAGGGAGATGGATTGAGTCTTCCCGCAAAACAAACACCATCCTTCGACTCTAACCTCATTTCCCTCTCAATCCTCGCACAAAATACTCGGGTAGAATTCTTGAACAACTCAGATTCCACGTGCTTCATCATCAAACATCCGAACTCTGGTGGTGTAGTCTACCGGTCACAACAGAGGGACGGACTGTATCCGTTTCCGAACCCTATTCCCCCGCCAAGAGCACAAACGATAACCCCGTTCCCAGGTGACACCGCAAAAGACTGGCACGACAGACTTGGTCACACAGGAAAGGATAGGCTCTTGTCCTGTCGGAAACAATGGATAGGGATCCCAAACCTCTTGCGCTCCGAGGTAGACAACATCCACTGCTCAGACTGCATTGAAGCAGGGACAAAACAGGCTGCCGTGGAACCCTCATCTTCAACGGCCACGAAGCCCCTAGAGCTGGTGCATACAGACCTTACTGGTCCGATTACCCCACCTTCATTACAAGGCTCGAGGTATATGCAGGTTCTCCTTGATGGCAACACAAGATCGTCATCTATATACTTTATGGATAGGAAACTGCAGTTCTTCCCTTCCATAAGATGGTACAAGGCACGCGCAGAGAACGAGCTACCAGGCCCTAGAATCTACCGCGTTCGCCTTGACGGGGCGGGTGAGAACCGATCTGACGACTTCATCGCATACGCGTCAGAAAACGGAATCGTCTCGAGTACACTCCGCCATACGCCCACCAGTCGAATGGAGCAGCAGAAAAGATCATCCAAGACCTTTGGAAAACTGCAAGGATAATTCTGCACGCTTCACAATTCCCTCTAGAACTATGGGAAAAGGCGATATCCCACGCAAACTGGATAAGTAATCGCCTACCAAAATCCCGTGTAGGTATGCGGATTCCCTACACACTATGGTTCAAGAGAAAGCCAGAATTCTCGAGACTTCTGAAATTGGGCAAAAGAGACATGCATTTATCTACAGGTCAGAGACTGTTCCCAACAAAAAGCTCTTGCCTCGCGCACTTCCCGGACACTTTGTTGAAATGCAAAGCCTACGCACTATGTACCGGATCTACATTCCTTCGCTACGCAGGGTAGTGAAATGTAGACAACAGGACTTCACGGTCACAAAGGAAAGACTCCCTTAAATCAATCAACTGATTGATTTCTCCTCTTTGAAACGAAAAGAAGCCGAGAGCGATATGTGAGATGCCAACGAGAAACATATGGACGCATCTCTAGCTCAGCGCTTGGTATCAAGGGCAAGGTATGTCAACGGGGAGCAGGAACTCACGGTTCCAAAGACCTTTAGAGATGCACGCAACATTCCACAGTGGGCCGATGCAATCGATAGGGAGTACGAGGCTCTAACCAGCAGAAAGACGTGGAAGCTGGTGGACCGGAAACCTGAAATGAAACCACTGCCATTCCTGTGGACGTTCATCGCGAAGCATATAACCAGCAAGCCACTGAAGGTAATGCCAAAGGCTCGATGTGTGTTCCGAGGAGACAAACAGGAGCCGTATTTGGATTACGATCCGGAAAAGTTGTACGCTCCCGTAGCACGGCTAGAGACAATCCGACTCGGGCTGGCAAAAACGGCTGCAAAAGGTTTAATAATGGAAACCTTGGATATAAGTAACGCTTACGTATACGGAGACCTAAACGAACCACTAATAATGGAACAGCCTACCAATGTGTCGGGCTGGTCATATCAACATGGAAAGGTCTGCCTACTACTGAAGTCGATGTATGGTGCGAAACAAGCCGGACACATCTGGGGATCGCTATTCCATTCAGAGCTGCTAAAGCTAAAATTCCAGCAGTCGCGAACGGACAGCCAACTGTACATCTACAAGTCGAATATTGGGTTTATTATACTCGTGGTTGTAGTAGACGACGTACTACTGTTGTCGGATTCAAGATCTCTCCTGGAACTCTTTAAGGAAGAGATGAAGAAACTGTTTCAAGTGAAGTTTATTGGTAAAGCAAACTATTTTATTGGGATGGACATCGACAGGGACAGCAAAGACATTTGGGTATCACAAGAAAGATACGTCGTGAAGACGTTAGAGGAGTACGGATTGGTGAAATCGAATCCTGCGCAAACTCCGTTGCCTACTCCTTGCGATCTGACGGATCTAAAGGACGACAAACAAGGTCTGTCCATAGTGCTTCACGCCCGATACCGAAAACTGGTAGGGCATTTGATGTACTTGGCTGTAGCGTCAAGGCCTGACATCATGTTTGCAGCTTCAATGCTAGCGAGGCAAGTGCATGCTTCTGGAAAGAGACATGCTGGAGTTGCGAAAAGGGTGTTAAGGTACCTGAAAGGTACGAAGGACTATTGACTCCACTTCTCATCAAGCGCCAACGCGCCGATGGAAGCGTATTGCGATGCAGACTGGGCTGGTTGCAAGGACACCAGAAAGTCTACAACTGGTTTACTGGTAAAGGTGAACGAAGGACCCATCCTTTGGACTACAAAGAAGCAGAAGATAATTGCGCTATCGTCTGGAGAGGCTGAATACATCGCACTGTCCTATTGCGGAAAAGCCGTGACATGGCTAAGGAGACTGGTTTGGGAAATGCTGAATGAAACCATCGTTGAAGATGAACCGGAAAACATTTATCCCATCCCGGTATTCAGTGATAGCTCCACCGCGTTGTCAATCGTCCAAAATGCCCCGACGTCTGATCGTAACAAGCATATTGCTCTGAAGTTCCACCATGTTAAAGAATTGGTGACGAATTGCATTGTTCGCATGGAATACGTGCGAACTGAAATGCAGCCTGCCGATGTGTTTACTACGTCGTTGAGGCAAGACCGTCTGCAAACATTGGGTTTGCTGTGTGGCGTACATCGTCACTTCTGATTTTCTTTTGACAATATTTCTAACGCTTGTGATTTTCTACTTGTGATTTTTGCTTTTCTTTGATTTGTGTAACAGAAATAAGAACCCGTCGTACCGTTATAGGGATCAGGGTATAGTGTAACTTGCTATACCTTTTCCTTTTGGGGCAGATTTTTCCTACAAGCTTTTGCTGCGCAAAAGGTTTTTAATGGTGGCAACCTTAGTCAATTAATCGAGATAGATACTAGTAGTACGCAATCATGATACTTTGTTCATAACTGCGAGTGGTTTTTTGAATGGCTGTACCAGCTGTTCAGTGAAACGTGTAGACGTACAAGTTTCACTGAACCTGACGGTCAGAGTATCAATAAAGCACCGCCGGCGGCTCTCGCTGACCTCGTGTGGGGGTCAAGCCGCCAGGCACTACCCCGCGTTTTTCAGTCCCATTAGGCTGATAGTGTTACATTTAGCATGCGCCATAAATAGTCTAAGCTATAATTATACCAAAGGACAGTGAGCGCACCGCGCCGTGGCCCAGGGAAAACCACACCGGAACTGCGTGCGCTACGCACCTGCGCGTTGCTCATGTCCTGTAGTCGACTCAACGACTTGAGCGCGGGTGCTAGCGATGTCCATAGGATTGCCGCTATCTGCGACCAATGGATTTGACTATATATGCCCTCTCCTTAAGGTCGCGCTCCGTGCGGCCCATGCGGCACCAAAACCTGAGGACGAAGTTCTCCGGGATGTTCTCCCGGGGTTCCCATGTGTCCTGCGAAGGTGGGTAACCGTACCAACGGACACGGTATTTGACCACGCCATCGTCGTCAAGGCCTGCATTGACCACACGGTCTATAGCACTTTCCTTAGGAGCCACAGGTGCGGCCTTCGGTACATCCAGAGGCCACTCCTCGGGGAGATCCATTTCGTCCAAACGGGCGTATCCATCATTGGCGAACTGGGACGGTGTGTCGCACGGGGCGGCCAATGGGTCTGCAGAAACGACCTTTGGACATGGCATGGCGGTCGGGGTGACCAATGGATCTGCCGTAACTTCCTTAAGACGGGACCTCAACTGTTCGTCCGTAAGGGAAGTGTCCTGAAGGGCGGAAATGGAGGGGTCTGGAGTAGTGTCCTCCGATGTAGCCAAGGGTGAACCAGTGGGCTTCGGCGATGACGGATCCGCCGTTACGCGGTCAATCGCGACTGTGTCCCGTAGGCCATCAATCTCGATGGTGACCGTGTGGGACGTAGCTGAGAGAACCTTATAAGGACCGGTGGACCGTGGGAGGAGCTTTCGAGTAACGACCTCGATATCGTTATGGGGCTTATCCGATGGGGCGCAGTCAAGGTAGACCATGTCACCGGCCTTAAAGGATGGGGTAAACCTTACGGCCTTATCGAAGTCTGCCTTATACCTCCGTTGGGACTTTGTCAACCGAGCGCTGGCCGTACGGATTATATCGTCAATCCGCTTGCCGGTGTACCGTTTGGCCTGGGCCGGAGTCATTTTTGCCGTGAAGTCCTGTGGAATCCAACTGTCCTTAAGGTCAACCGCAAAGTGCGGCGGCTGCCGCGTGACCGTCAAGTAGAAAGGTGTAGTACCCGTAGACCGATGGACTTGCGTGTTGTACGCATATACCAATGGTCCAACGTAGTCGTCCCAGTAGGCCTGGTGCTCAGCGACGTAATGCACCAACCTGTCCTTAATGGTCCTATTGAAGCGTTCGGCTTGTCCATTGGTCTGTGGATGATAAGCCGTCGTGGTGACGTGCCTAATTCCTAAGGTCGCACAGACGTGAGCGAAGAATTTCGACACGAACTGTGTGCCGTTGTCCGATAGGAGATAAAGTGGCAGACCATATGGATAAACCCAGTGGGTCAAGAACGCCATTGCGACGTGGGTGGCCGTTGTGGACCTCATGGGAATAGCTCTCATGAGCTTGGTGAACCGGTGAGTAATAACCAAGATAAACTTGTTCCCATGGGTAGTTGACGGTAGTGGCCCTAGGATATCCGTAGCGATAAACTCCAGTGGTCCAGCAGCTGAGAACAACTTCAGCTTGGCCTGATGGGTGGCTTTCATGCCACGTGTCTTGACGCACGAGGCGCATTTCCTAGAGGTAAACCAAAGGTCATTAGCCATGAAGGGCCAGTAGAAGTGCTTCCTTAGGGACTGATACATTCTCGTCCCGCCAGAATGCCTGGACAGCCAGGGGTAATGGGCGAGGTAAAGAACCCGTGCCCTGAGGACCTTAGGAATGACCCGCTGGATTGCTCCGTCCAGAGAAGCTCTGTGACAGAGCAGTCCGAACCGTTCGTAGTCGAACAGACAACCAGGGGTCCCGAAGAGGTCGGCCTGCTTCTTGCAGTACTCGTCGTCCTTTTGGGTCTGAAGAAGCTCATCCAGTGTGATCGGCAGGAGCTCCTTTTCCTCTGGTTGAACTGCGTGAACCTCAAGGGTCCGTATTTCGCTGTTCTCGTAGATAGGCCAGTCCACCAGGTATATGGCCTCCTGGTCCACATCAGGGTCATCGCAATTAACGCGCCCTAGAAGGAAGTCGTCCTCATGGTCAGATTCATATCCTGTGAGGTCCGGCGTGGGTAGCTCCTCGTCCAGAGGAGATTGGTCTGTGCCATCGGTTAGGATCCTAGAAAGGGCATCAGCTGCTTGATGCTTTATTCCCGGCCTGTAGGCAACATCGAAATCAAACTCCGACAGGCGCAATCTCCATCGGGCGAGCCTGCTGGACGCGTCAGTCATGTTCATAATCCACTTAAGGGAATGATGATCAGTCCTAATGGTAAAGCGGACTACTTCCAAATAGGGCCTTAATGTTAATACTGACCAAACGATCGCTAAGCATTCCTTCTTGGACGTGCTATAATTCTGCTCTGGGCTCGTTGACGAGCGGCTCCAATAACCAATTGGTCTATAGTCCTTTGGAGATTCTTGTTCCTGGAGGAGAACACATCCAATTTGGCCATCGGACGCATACGTATCAAGAATGTACGGTTTGTCCGGCTTGGGCAGGGCCAATATAGCGGGGTTCAGAAGCTGGTCCCGTAGGGTCTCAAATGCTTCATATTGGTCGTCCGTCAGGCTGTCAAACTCCGATGGGGTCCCTTTTCGCAACATGTAGTTAAGCGGCGCAGCTATTTTCGCAAACCCCTGGACAAAGCGACGATAAACGTTGCATAGACCTAGAAATGAACGCAACTCCGTATGGGTCCGAGGAGGCTTGGCCTGACGTATGGCGTCGGTCGTCCTCGAGGCAACCTGGAGGCGACCAGGGCGGACCACATGGCCAAGATAGTCCACGGAGGCCTCGAAAAGAAGCACTTAGAGAGCTTCAGTGTTATGCCGGCCTCACGGAGAATCCTCAGGACTGTCCTAACATGGGAGAAGTGTTCGCCAATGGTCTTCGAGAAGATGATAAAATCATCTAAATAGACCAGTGCGAACTTCCATTTGACCCTAGATAGAATAATGTCCATTGCCCTCTGGAACGTCGCGGGTGCGTTCATTAATCCAAAGGGCATCCGAGTGAATCGGAAAAGTCCCTCGTGGGTCGTGAACGTTGTCAGCGGTTTGGCGTCATCGTCTAGTGGTATTTGACAATATCCCCAAATGGCGTCCAAGGTGGTAAAGACAGCTGCCTCTCCTAAGGAACCGAGACAGTCGTCCATCCGGGGGATAGGGTACGAATCCCGTTTGGTCATGGGGTTGAGCTTCCTGTAGTCAACGCAAAACCTGACGGCGCCATCTTTCTCGGCCACTAGGACGCAAGGGCTTGCCCATTTGGACTGATGAGGGGGGGCTGGCTCGATGACATCTGCCCTCCTCATCTTCTCCATTTGGGCGGCCACGATGGTTCTTTACTTTAGGCCCGTTCTATATGGGTGTTGGTACACTGGTTTCGCGTCGTCCTTCAGGTTAATTCGGTGTTTTGTCGCCCGAATCTCGCCTAATTGACCAGACCACATGGATTTGAATTCCCGAAGGAGCTCTATAACCTGCGGCCTGTAATATTCGAATTCTTCGACCATATTGAGGTCCCCCTCCCAAGACTCGACGTCCTCGTCATCGTCCAGGTGGGAGTTGTCCAAATTGGTTTCCATAATGGCCACAGGAGCTGGCAGGGCAATGCCAACTACTGTTCCTTTAGGTAGCCGGACCGGATGGTCTCTGAAGTTACTCATGTTAACCATAAAGGGCTGGCGCGGACGAACGTCCATAACTCCATTGGCCATGAGGGCGACCTGGCGTTGAATCGTCTTCGGATGATTCTGTAACGTCAGAAGGCCAGAGGACTCGCCCTGAACCCAAGCGGTGGTCTGAGTCATCGGAGGGATGACTAAGGCTTTTGTAAGCCTGACCTTATTGGACACAGTGTTAGTCGCCAATGGGGATTTCCGCCCGTTTGCCTCAGGTCCCGGTCTGGATCCAACTAAGGCCACTGGATGTGCGCAATGGAACGCGAATTTCCGAAGGCAAGGATAGATGGCCTTCACGTAAAGGTCGATGAAGGAAGTCCCAAGGATACACTCGGCTCCCAAGTTTGGACATACAGGGAACCACGTACGGACTCTCAAACTGCTCAGTTGGACAAACAATGAAATGATTCCTTTAATTGCCATCGGTCATCGAGACGCATCAGTGATCCTGGGGGTTTTCCTCACCTGAATCTTGTCTTCCCAACCAACCGGTAGGACCTTAGGATTTCTCAGATTGGGCCCAGCGCCCGTGTCCAGCACACTCGTGGCCACTCGGGAGTGCGAGGTTCGGAGTCTTATGGTCATTCGAACTTTATAGTTCTCCTTCCTAAGGACACAGACAGGGTCCTAATCATCCAGTGGTGGCCTTGTGGGGTCGTCAATCCATTCGGCCGTTGGTTGTTCAGACTCCAAAGGAATTTTAGAGTCCGGTGACTCTTGTCCATCGGGGTTGAGGCTAGGATTCTCAGAGGAGCGGTTTGCATCACGCCGCTCCTCTACGCGTTTTCCTGTTCAGTCTTTCCTCGACAGTCCACTGGAACTTCCTCGGGGTGCATCTGAGGGACAGCGTCCGTAACGGGAATATCGATGGGGTTGACCTGAGAGTTTGCGGCCTCCCCAGGAGTGGCGTATCGAGTAGACCCTGAGGACTTGTTTCGCTGGTACTGAAGAGGTTAATTTCCTTCGGACCTCCTGGTCTGAAAGTTCTCATCCCTTAGGGCCAACAGGTTCTTGCGAACGTCCTCTGGCATGACTTTCATGCAGTCACACGGCCTGGCCGTGGAGAGGCAGAGGTAGCAAGGGGGCCCAGGGTGAATACGTCCTTCTTAGGTTTAACGAACGTATACTTCGGAGTCGTTTATCCAGATGGAGTTGTAGTTCCAGTGGCCGATATGGATGGAGCACCTGAGAGAACGGAAGAAAAAGAGACTGCAAGGATGTCTCCTTCTCCCGAGCGGGTGTAACCAGTGGACTCGCTCTCAGAAGAGTTGACCATATGGACTTTGGAACTCTTCCTCAAAGGTGATGCTCGTCCTCTGGTCTCCAGGTCTGTTGCCCGACGGGACGTCCTATAGGTTTTGCCATATCCTTCGGCATACGTAACCAGCTGGCGGAACGAACGCCTCTGGTTGTCCGAGTGGAGATGGCGAACATGAGTCCTAATGGCCGGCAGCAATCCAGCAATGAAGTGCTGCTTAAGTCGTCCTTCGGGAAACACATTCCCACAGCGGTAGGCCTTCTTCCACAGTTGGTCAGCAAAGTCCGTTTCGGTCATATTCGTGCTCTGCCTAAAGGAAATCACGTCCTGATGGGCATCCATTATTACGTCATCAGTGGCGTACGTCTCCAAAAGGTAATGAACGACCTCTGGGTAGGACCTAAGGAGCTCCCTATCGGTCGCGTCCACTGGGTCATTGGTGCCGGAGATCTTCGAAACCACATGGTCACGCGCTTGTCCACTGAAAAAAAACTGAAACAGGTACAGAGCGGCTCCCTCATGGACGCCGTTCTGGTCGCAGGCCGCACGGAATTGAGACAGAAACCTAAGGACAGCAATCGGGTCAGTTTTCGAGAACTTGTCAGTGACGGTAAGCTGCATCCGTTTGGCCCACTTCGTGACTCGTCGAGCCACCGAACCGGAATACCTTGAGGACCTGTCGCCCAGTCGGTAAGTCCGATAGTCCAACACTTTCTTAAAAAGTTCGTTGGTAGTAGCCAGTGGCCTGAGGCATCGAACAGCCGCCTCATCAGCGTCCGTATCGGTAGAAATTGATGAGTCCGAACTGGACCCATCTTCGCTCTCGTCCGAATGGTCTCTACTCTTCCTCGACGTCTTATTCCTTCTAGGTCTTCTCTTCTTCCTTCGGTCGACATTTTGCTCGTCCACCGGAGCGATCTCGTCATGGCCAAATCCAATGGACCTGCGGGTCTGCTGGGAGCCCTGGTACCTCATGGGTCATGCAAACATTAGCCCTTCTTGGCGGGGAGGCTCTCTTCCACTCCCTGGGTGTACTTCCATTTGGTCATCCTGTTGGTTAACCCGGCGAGGGGCTGATAGCGCAGCTACTCCCGGGGGTTCGGAGTGTGGTTGCCACACGGAAGCCGATGGATTACTTTGAGTATTGGCCACAATGGCCGGTGTGCCTACCTGGCGTGTGACCTCCATCCTAAAGGTCGAGGCCATGGCTTCCACGAAGCTTGTGGACTCCAAGACCTGAGGAACGAGGCGAGTAATCCGTTGGTCAATCATCCCGTCTAATACCTCTAGAACACGGGTATCCAAAAGGGACTGAATGTGCTCTTCACAGAGTCCTTTCAGGCTCGGCCAAAGGGTGTCAGCGAGACCTCTGGAGAGATCCTTCCTCAAATTAGAGGAAGAGTCCTGTAGGTCTTGCGTCGGCGTGGCAGGCTGGGAATTGATCCTGTTGAGGCAGGAACGGAGACGAGCGGCCAAATTGGACTCTATCGCAATCCTTTCGGAATTATCCACGGGGGTCAATGGACGTCCTTGAAGTTAACTCCGCGTACTCCGACGGTCACTGCCCGCATCGGCCGCGAGGCCAATGGTTTCGGGAGCGGTCGAGAGTGCACTGTGGCAAGCCTGAGAAGTTCTCTGGTCGTTGTTCTGTCGAGAATCGGTATCCATGGGGCGGTTGTTTTCCGTATACCAGTTCGTCGGTCAGATCCTAAGTGGTAGAATCCTGAGATGGTCTTCTTTTCCTAATAGGTCCACGGGTCGTCCTAGAGGATTCTAGGTCGGGAGACCAAATGTAGGATAGTAAGCCAAGTGGGCAAACTCCTAAAGGTCTCCGCGGTAGCGGTGGCAGAGCAGTCCACGTGGGAAAAGGCCAACGGTGACACCTCTGATATGGAGGCACAATGGGAAGACGCTAACGGTGCAATCCTACAGGACGGATGTGCAGTAGCGGCTGCTTGGAAGCCTAAGGGAGTGGGAACGGCAAGCTTGGGGGCTGGTCGTCGTTACCAAGATGGTGTCTGAGTTTACTGACCAAGGGGAGGCGCAGCTCGAAGTGCATAAGTATCGGCACCGAGGTGCCTCGACCCTGTGGCACTGTAAAGTGCCCTACTCTACAGTAACCAATACAAGCCCTATGGATAAATAAATAGAAATTATAAAAATACAAATAACCCCTTCAGGCCAAGCACACACACGTGTAGCATCCAATCAGGTCGCTAGCAGTGTCGCCACTCCTGGCTCCACTTCCTCACAGTAGCCTCGCTTCTCGTCCTCCGAGTCGGAGTCCGAGGAGCTCGAGCTATTCGAAGGATTTCGGGATGAATCCGACGATGTCGAAGAGTTCGAGTCCGAGTACTTTCGGTGGTGTTTCCGCTTATGACGGCGTTTCTTTTTCCCAGCATGCTGGTGATTTTGAGACGCAGTTGGTACCGGATCATCCGGGGATGGTTTGTCCATGAGAACGAACTGCTCCAGTATCTCCAAGCGAGCACCAATCCGATCAAATCGAGACTCAACTCCTTCGATGAAGGTGGCGGGTTGCCCCAAACTCTCCAACACGGAGTTGACATCAGACCGTAAGATACAGAGGTCCTCGGCAACCTCTTTCACAGGGGTTGCCATAACCACCTCTTGGATGGATTTCAATTCCCCTACAAGGGTGTCGTGGGCAGTCCACATTGCGCGGACCTGGAAATCCAGGGATGTCCCCTGGGGGGTGTTGTCGACCGTTCCACCTGAGTTTGATACCGCGACAGCGGGAGTCGATGCATCATTCCCCTGCGGGGGTGACAACGAGGGCAAAAGAGTGTTCCGGGGTTCCCGGGGTTGGTTTGAATTCCTCGAAGAGGGTCCACCAGCGAAGCTGGAGCCGGTCCGCTTCGGAATGCGGGATATGAACCGAACTTCAGGGACTTCTCCATCATCGTGGGAACGACTGCGGGTGACCGCACGCTCCACATCGGAGGGTTGCCTCGACATGAGGAGCTACCGTCACGACGGAAACGATTCCGGAACTTCCGGGAAGTGAAAGACGAACCTCGAAAGAGGGAAAACAAACACCGATTCTAGGTCGGGAGACCACTTTGTGGTGCAATGCCCCAAAGGGGAAAACCACCGAAAGGCGTTCGGGATCTTCCTCTCACGAGGTGAACCCAGTTGGGTAGAGCCCTCCCAGAGGTGTCACGGCGAAGCCGGTTTGTAAGACCAGGGACACCTGTCGCGACTTGCGCAGGGAGGTGAAGGCGAAGAATCGGTATCCGCGTGAGCGGGGTGTGATCCTCAGTAGAGGTATGTTTCCACGTAAGTGGGGATGTGTGAGGGAGTGCACACAGGAGGGCCGCGGGTAGCGGGATGTACTACCCTGAAAGGGGGAAAGGAGGAGATTGAAGGGAAAGGAGGAAGAGTGGGCGAGGGTGAGTCGCGAGAGCGACGAACAAATACGGCAATGCCGGTGGACAGGACTCCCTATACAGGGCGAAACACCAATGTGATTGGAACAATTATACTCCCAAGGATGGGTCTCTTTAGGTGTGCAAGGGGGTTAGAGGTCCCGTGGTTTACGGCGTTTCTCTCCAAGGAGGAGTTGAGAACGCACGGAATCGGCAACAACTAGAGCCAATTCCCCAGGTTCGGAGTCCCTTGTTGGGGAAGCTTTACTGGTGCGACGGCAGTGCGCCGCCGCAATAAGTACTAACTTCCCAGAAATGGGTGTAAAAATAATAAATACAATTAACTAAAATTATTAGAAACACTGCACACTTCGTGGCAACATCCACTACTGTGGCCAACCGCAAATTGGCCCAAAACCGTGTCCCACGTGTCCATATCCACCATAGTGGGGCGTAGTTCATATACACACTACAGAACCGATAATTTCGCGAAAACAATAAGTACCAGGAATCCCTCCCTGAGGGCGTTGCACTTCACTGCGGCACAGAACTGTTATCCGCATTACTCAAAACTGTGAGAAGTAGGTCTTGAACTACGGAAGAAGCTGCATTATAGCTATCTTCAAAGCATATCCTCCGAGGTACACGCTTCATAGACACCGTGGAGAGACGTCTATTCAGCAGCTCAATTTTGTCAAGAAGAGCATCTCTTATCGACTGTTTCTCCTCTCTTTTTTCTATATATATTTTGTCAGGCGTCTCGGCGTAAACCTCGTCGCTGTCGACTTTGCCGTTCCTAATGCCTGACTCACTTCTACGAGATTCCAATGTCCCAATTTCTGTAGAATTGTCCGGCTTTTCTACCATTTATCTGCGCCCAGAGGTGCTCCCATTTGTAGGTTTCGTACGCTTTGAAGTTTGTGCCTTCTCTCCTTTGAATTTGGCGTCTTTATACGCCACTTCGTACCATGGACTCAAATTTCTGTTTCGCTGGCTAGCTTGGCTCTGAATTTCTTTCATTCGCGACAAACCGCGAGCTCGAGCCTCAAACATGTGCTCTCGGTGATGAATTCGGTACTCGCTGACCATTGTTTCTGCCACTTTTTCAATGCCAAAGTGCTGACCTGCCATCAAAGTATGTACCAGTCGGCTCCTTATCGACATCCAACGGTATCCCTCGGAGAGCGCAGAACTATATCCCTGTGCATAGGTCTTCTCCGGAGCGCATCCTCGATCCGAAGCAAACTCGGTAAAAAACGAGATTACGTAGCATCCACTGCTGTAACTGTCCCCTTGACGGTAGTAATTCTTGATGTCCAGTAATACGTGTTTCCGGGAAACGATAGCCTCACTTTGGTCATGAAGAATGTAGTAGTCAAATGCTTTCTTGAAAAGCTTTAAGACAGGCAGTGGACAATTAAAACGTAGACTATCCCCAAAGTGCACCGTAGACCTCTCTATCTTGTTTCCATCAACATCAATATATCGTGTTCCTAGTAGTAAACCCCAATGTTCATTTCCCAGGTTCAAAGGAACGAGTACCGTGTAAATCTCTCCGGAATGCCCAAATACATTAACAGAAAACGACTTCTTCATCATTGAAAAGAAATATTGTTCTTCCTCCTTTGACAAATTTTTTTGTCGCTTCGAGAACCCAGACAGCGCAACACCTGTATCAAATGGACAAAAGCATACACCCTGGTTTGGTTTCATGTCCATTATCGCGCTAGTGATGAGTTCGCTGCAAAGATAAAATTTCATTTTGGAGCTGTGAACAAAAGACACAGGATCTATTTCTTTCTGTTCTGCATCTACTATTGAGTATACATGACGGTGTATCAACTTAAACCGAGGTATGGAAGTTGTGATTTGCAGTTTAGTGTGTCTTTCTACATTTAGGTAAAAATATCTGCAAATCTTGCTCACTGTTGTATCGCCATCGCTTTTCATTAATGTATTAAGCCGCGCTTTGGAATTCAAGTTGGATACTGTATCGAGCGCAGAACTGGAAGGTATAGAATAACCATTGTGCTAGAATAGAATGCGGTTCTCGGAAGTGCGTTTGTTGTCTACTTACCAACATGCGTACTGAGTTTTGTCATCGCTTTGGAGGCAAGACCTAAAAAAAAAATGACGCCTTGATCAGCAATCTACTAATACAGAGTAGGTTTCTATATGCCAGATTGGCAATGAGGTCTCCGAATAGAAGAAGCAAGATTAGTGCGTGACGGCGACGCCAGGGATCTGGCAATCTATGCCGGAGATCTGGGAATCGACGGCGGCAGACACCGTGGGCTGGTGTGCCCTCAGTTAACGCGATGAAAGATAAAGATGGCTGAACAATTGGCGCGTAGGGGTACGTTGTTGCTGGTTTGCGTTGCTCATTTTTGTTTTATTGGTCTACTGGGGCAATAAGGGGCTGTGATTGGCCGCAGCAAAATGTGCATATGCGGGTCATTGAGCTGGGTCAGTTTTCTGGAGAGCTCGTGCTGAGCTGTTCCTTTTCAGTCAACTTCCTACGCCGGCTACGCCGTGTAGATTATCCCTTGGCCTGATCATTTGCCGCCGACGGGTGGGAATGCTCTTAACCTACCCTTGCTACTACCTTTGTATCCTTGGTACACCTGTAAGTTATGTATTCTGTACCAGTGCTACTGTGCACCTCGTGAACTGGAGTCGCGTTGGTCTATTTCTTGATGGCGAGTAGACTGATCTATCCAGAGACAAGGCTACGAAGGGAACGCTAAATTTATCTCGGTTGAACCATTCCTCGTCTCTTCTTGTTCTTCACCACTCCGCTGAAAATGCTGTTTGTATCCGTGCCCCTCTTCTTGCGACAGCCAAGCAAGTCACAGAGAATCCGCATGTGCAAGAGCAACGAAAACGTTCAAACAGCAAAGCGTACACTTCTCGACGCAGCAACGGCGCTAAACCTGGGACGCGATGTAGTCAAACAGCCCGACAAGCTAGACCACGTTCAGAGGCTAATAAAGAACCTAGAAGCCGAATGGAAAATAGATAAGCCGACAAATCTCACGCTGGTGGGAAGGCGGGAACTGGTATACACGACATTACCAGATGTACTCGCCATCGACAGACCACGTTGGATGCAATGCGCCAGTGTATTTCAAATCATCGAGGCCGGTGAAAAGAAAGGTTTTATTACACAAGTGTTCAGATATGCGGCGATTCGTTGTGTGATATCTTTCTCGTTTGAACTGGGTTTTTTTGCAGTTGCTGCTAAGGAAGGTGCGTTTTGTGGAGGCAAGGTTGGGTGGATTGATGCGCTTTGATATGAGGAAGCAAAATGCTGTGGCTAGTCTTTTGGTAAGTTTCTGGGATGATGAGTTGCTGGTTCTAGAGGGTAACAAGGGTAGCATTTCTATTTTGCGGCTGCTGAAGAAGGGGTGCTGTGACGAGAGTGAGGCTGGTTGTTTCTGCATTTCTTTTTGTCGGACAATTTGATGATTGAATCAGGTCTAGCTGTTCTCGAGTGCGGGCCGAAACGGCGTATATGCATCTCTACGGTGAGTGCGAGAGCTGGAACCAAGCTCGAACCGCCCCCTGCTGTGTCATAGCTTACAGAAAACACGTAGCGCTTGTCCTGCACGTCGAGAGTACGTTTGCGGGTGTAGGCTTACAAACCTAAACTTGGCATTCCAAATTCCAGTAAAGCTATAAAGAATGTTCGAATCTATTGAATGAAGAGAGGATACTTTGGCTATTTACGAGCGGCTATGTACCATGTCCGTTCTTTTCTGTGTCGTGAATCTGACGTGGTCTCAGGTGACCTAGGAATCGTTTGCCCGTGATTGTGTGTGTGTGTTTATAAGAGCTCGTGTCTCTAATTCCAAGACTATGGTAGGGGTTCCATTGAGAAGAACGTCTCTCTTTCTAGATAAACCAACAGCTTCTCTGGCAATGTTCTTACTATTAATTTTGGCGTCAGAGCGGCCGTGATTGCCAAGAATGAAAAGGCTGGCGTTAATGGCTTCCCTCCGTTGGAAAGCTACTAACCCCTTCCTCCATTAGAATGCCGCTAACTCCGTCCTCCATTGGAGTGCCGCTAACTTCTTCCTCCTATCTCTTCTCTTGTCGCACCGAACCAGTGAAGATACTGAGCGGTCCACGGTCGTCTCCCTCAATCGATGTTGTTATCGATATCTTTGTTTTTTGTTCATTTCTCAAGCATTCCAGCCTTGCCTTTGATTGGCTACACGTCGTATGGTAGTGCGATAAGCACGTTATATCGTAGGAATCGTTCGTCGATGAATCTGTCATACTTGTACACTGTCGGCCTTTGGTGGACTGTCTCTTTGTACTTGGCATTTTGCCCCTCTCTCTGCTCAGAAGTGTGAGACGACTGGGCTACAAAAGTGTCCGGCCAGACACTGATGCGAGCTTGTCCAGCGATACTTGTAGTGAGCTCCCACAAGAAGTTCATCTTTAATAGAATCTTGCGCATTACAAGTCGCTACATTATTGCGGTGGCGCGCCACCCCTGACAGCAATCGGTTGCCACCGGTGTCTGTGGATAGTATCTAAGCGCACAAACTCATCCCTAGCTAAAACTATGCAATACTGTACATGACATGTATTAACTGCCACTCTAATTACTATTTCGTTTTGCGAGAAGCTGAGATAACTCAGTCAAGAAGAAATCGAAACGTGATTTCGATTTCTTCTTGACAGAGTTAGCATCTACTTGTCATTCAAGGGTAGAAGCATCTCTACGAAGATACTTCATTGTCTGTACGATACCAAGAACTTTCTGCAGCCACAACAGTTATTTATCTTACATTGCCTTTCATGAGCAGTACACATCCAGATTGTTCGACAGAAATTGGCTGAAAGAAGACCGCGTTTAACGGTTTAGATGTTTCCATTCCCATAGAGCCGTAATCATTTTCATCGAGTATCCTTTTGTATTCAGAGTGGAAGAGCCGTGCTATCTTTTCTTGTCTGGGAGTGCCGTCAGTACCCCTGGTATTAGTCAATTTGATGCATGTGTTATTTCAGCATGACTGCACCGAAATGGTGAAGATTACTCAGCCTTCTAAAATTATCTCTCACTCCATCGATGGCAGTATTGCTCGGGGCAACCTTGATTAACTCTACGGTATCGATCCTTTGGTTTTGATGTTATCCTGGTATATATTTCTCGCCCGTGCTATGCTGTTGATTAACCAAACGTCGGACAACAGTACGATACGAACCATATATCGAAAAATGCGTACGGTTACGGGTCAAGCGAAAGAAAAATTGCTCTCTCGCCTATGACTCGTGCCGCCCTTTCTCGTGCCCCGGAATCTGCACATCGTCGGATCTACTTCTGTCATTTATCTAGTCGGATCGATGACAGCAGCAAACATGACAAGGATTTCGATGTCGGGAACTTAGCCTGGAATATGCATCGCAAGTTCGCACAGTGCTCGAGAGCGAGGGGTAAGAGACACGAAGGGTGCATGTTTCACATTCCCGAGATTCAATGTGTGGCGTTTCGCTGGCAGAAGGCTTGCCCACTCAGTTCTTAGAAGTGTTCATTTGTTTTTCAGAATAGATGCTTCTTCGACACGACTCTTCTCTCACCTTCAGAGCCTAGTAGCGCTTGATAACTTGTAAACTGGGAATTACGAAGTATACAGTGCCTCAGTACGAAATTCAATCCTGGCTTGAGCCAAATCGATATCTGAGTTGGCATAACAATATAACATGACAACTGTGACTTACCCTATCACGATGCTTGCACGTCGTAGTGCCTCCTGAGCCAGACCGCCTCCGTTTCCGTGTCCGACAGCAGACAGTTGTACACCATGATTTCAAACGCGCATGCCAGCCTTGAACTCGTGAGGCCTGTGATCCACCCAAAGGCTGAGATGGATAAGGAGAAGAAAATCAGTTTTCCTTGTGGTTCACACAAATATCTTTTGTTTGCTGTCGGCTACTTGCATTGTCCAGATTTCACAGACTTAAATCTCCGAGTTCGACGATGGCCATTTCTGAGGTCTCCCAATCGCGGAGGCTCTGTCTATCACCCTTCCATTCACACTCATCACTTCTGAACATCACTTTGATCTGATACAAGTCAATACCTACGTCGTTGGGAAGGGAACAACACCCGTTTTTTGAGATGAATATAATCGTATTTGCTGTATCCCTCTTTTTGCTCATCGTCTGTATTTTTCCATTTTCAGTCAATAGCCATAGATCTACGAAGAGCTATGGACACAAACCATACGAAAGGAAGCCATCATTTCAATCAAACCAAAGCCCCGTGAATGGAATAGTACCCAACTCGTTTCTAATTCAACTCACGGCCGAATGCGGAATGGAATGTCGGGAAGAAGCACAACAACTGCTACGCTCAAATTCTCGCACGAAAAAATGCGCCATTGGATCACTTCCTTTAACAATCGGGAGTCTTTTCTTCGAATCAATTGTATGTGACAGAAACCACTTTTTCCGACAAATGAAGTACATGGGATCACATTACAGGCGGAAGTCTTTCCAAATCCTGATTATCAAGACAATCAGAGTGGCACTCGCTAGAGCGGGTACTAGGCCACTGTTCATAGAGAACAGCAGCACCGTTAGAGTCCAAGCAGTCTCATACCATTATCAGATGGATGGATACACAGTTTCGCCGCCAGAATCGTTCAGAACTGACTTGTACGGTATTGACGAAGTCGACGGTGGGTTTCCTCGGGATGGCCTTCGTACATGTGCCCAGAAAAGCAACAACGGAAAGAACGTCAGCATTTGGATTTTGGACACGGGATGTGAGCCTTCACCTGGTGGACTATGTGCAGACTTCACCGGTGAACAGGTCGGGACGTGCACCGATAACGATGGCCACGGAACTGCCATGGGACAAATAGCCTCTGACGCAGAATTTGGTGTAGCCCCAGCAGCAACACGTCACTGTCTCAGAGTGCTTGTCGACACCGCTAATGGCGATTGGACTAATGTCCTCAGAGGTCTTGCATTTGTGGGGGCCCAGAATCTCAAAAGCAAGGGAAAGGTTATTAATCTCTCCCTCTCAGGACCAGTAGCTAGTAACACTCGTTCTGTGCCAGTCATTCTCAGAGAGCTAGGAAGGATGGGTTTCTTTACCGTGGGTGCAGCCGGAAATGACAGGTCAAACGCTTGTGACCAAATTCCTGCGTCATTTAGAGGAGACCGTTTTTTCAGTGTCCAGGCTCACGACGAGTCTGGAAACCCTTTTTCGAATAACAACTTTGCAACGTCTGGAAGTGACTGTATCGATTTATCGGCCCCAGGAGTGAACATTAGAACGACTCCTGTCGCCATAGCACAAGACCTCGGTGAGAACGGCACTTCGCAGGCCGCTGCACATGTTTCTGGTGCGATTGCCGTTCTGTTATCTGATAATCGAGAGGTCAACATGCTCTCTCTAACTCAGAATGGGAGACTTATAGACAACGGCATGGAGAGAGGCATGAGCCTCGTAGACAAGGAGTCCCTGGGACTATCATGCCCACAACGTAGGAAAACTCGGAAGTTTAGTTCTAGTAACCGAAAAGGGCATAGAGGTTATTGACGGCAGCCATTCCTTAGTACTGGCGACTTCTATTTGAAACTTTTCATGCAACAGTTATATCTTTGCAAAGGGTATCGACGGTACCAGAGATACGAAGGGAAACATTTGATACTTTTGTAGCTATGCTTGGGCTTGTCATCGCTTCGCGTGCGAAAGTGGATATTTTGTCTATCTGGACCGTTTGATATCATAACAAGAACGATCACATTGCCAGCGCTTTACAATTACCGTAGTTTGTCATTTCAAATCTCTTGCACGCTGAAAGCTGACAACCCTGCAGGGCCTCGACGTATGACCTCCTGCCGATACTTTCATGATTGCACGTAGACATACTTCTCGTGGTATGTCGAGACTACATCCTATGAGTCGTACATGTAACGCCGTTTGGTCGAAAATCACCCTGGGCCGTTGGTAAACTTACCATAGGTAGACTTGCAGTCGGATCTTCTGCATCATTGTCCATGATATCAACGCCCACACTAAGGAACGCAACACCACCACCAACTTCTTTAGCTTCAACTCTTTGAGCAGTACTGAGTGCTGGCAGTTGACGAGTGCCGAATGCTTCAAAGATACCAAGCGGTAGCGATTCAAAAAAGCTCTCAGCAATGGTTGTCTGCTCCGTTTGATTAAGGGAACCGGGTTCCGTTTTGTTTCGAATGCAGAACATCATTTCCTCTTCAGGCACACGAAACTGGACAGCGCTCGGACATGCCAATCCGAGATTTGGGAAAGCCAGCATTGGGTCTAAGCCAATCCCCACTATTTGAGAGCCCAGATCAAGCCGACTCACGACTCTGAGAAACCCAAATTTTTCTTCCTGAACTCGCAAAACAGATAGAGTTGCCTGCATTTGCTCTCCTAGGAAGCAATTGACTCTGGCACCATTTTCTTCGATACAAAAATCGCAACCCTGCTGACAGAAAATCATCGAGGATGTTATATTCTTGCCCTTGTGATGGCTGATTTCTTCTTCTGAAACCTCTTCCTTCATGCGGAGGGCCACAGATTCTTTGAAGGCTGAGCTCCGGTTTTGCTGTCTTTTAGCGGAAGGAAACATGACGGGCATGCTAATGGCTGCCGCCAGCGAGCAGAGAAGCATAATGCAGAAAAGTCCAAAAAGAGACATAGTGATAAAAGCAGATGCAGCAGTACAAAGAGAGAAGAAAATGAGCGAAGGGCTCTGTTGTTGGAGCGGAAGAAGTTGGGAGATTGAGTGATCATGGTGGGGCTTATATAGACAAACAAAGACCTGAACGGTCATAGCGCGTCAAGGCGATGAGTATGGAGTAAAAGGCAGACACTTCTCAAACGCTTTAGGTCAGTTGCGCTCTAAACCCTTTTTCAGCGAAACGGTTGCTATGCTTCCGAAGTTATGTTCAATGTTTGTGAACTTCGAACTCCAGGCATAGATTTTGACCACGTTGCGTGCTGAGAAACTTTCTGAGTGTGGCCGTTACGTGTTCTGACTACATAATTGTATATAATGCTACAGTCACCGGCGGTCCTTGTTCGAAATGTGAGGCTCAAGGCGTTGTCGATGAAGACGTGGTGAAGGAGCATTTCATATTTGAAGACGCTGCGGTGATGCCCTTGGCAAACAGTAGACGTTTGCTGCCTCTCGTCGTGAAAATGCTTCAAGCATTTCAATAAACGGCAAACGATTTCAAGCTTCACGCAACGGACGCATAGAGGAACTGTATCCCGTGCAACGTTAAAGATTCTAGTAAGGCCACCGAAGGGTAGAAAGCTCCATACAGCACGGTAAGCACAAATTCGCAATCTGCGGCAACAAGGGTACAGGAAACAACTTGTTTGGTATAATATGTTCAAAGAAACGCAAGTATCTTTGAAGTAGTGTAGGAGATGTATCGACGGGCGGCTGCGGATTGCGGGGCGCGAGAGGGGTTTTTAGGGTTTTTTTTGAGTGACCCGCATTTGCACAAGTTCGTCGCCATACCGGCCTTTTCACACTACTACCCGACGTGTAGCCAACCAACCACAGAGCAAGAACACTTGAGAATTGAATAAAACAGGATGATACCGAAGTCAAAGCATCTTTATTGAAACCAAGGGAGCCATGTCCTTATCATCAGCGATGGAGTGAGATAACCATCGGCAGCCGAATTATTCTCACTGGCTCCGTGCTATAGGTAGGAGTTATGTTGCCAATCGAGTTCAAATCGCGGGGCACGGCACGAGCAAAATTGGTCCCTCGCCTTCGGCTCGCGTAAAATATTGCACTGTTGCAGTGAGATAGTATATCATATCATGTATGCACGGTCGGCTTCACGGATGGTGCTATTGATGTGCATGTGTGGCTGTAAGCCATACTTGCGTCGGCGCTCCCGTTCGGACAGAAGTTTTTCGACCGTTTTGGTAGTTTGAATAATTTCAGATAGGCTAGCTTCTGAACGGTATCGGACTCTACTTCGAAGTTCGAACTAAGACATAGACGAAGTAGAAGATTAGCAGTAAAGGGAATCACAGATGTCCGTGTTCGGCTGCGTACAGAGGCTGTTGTCAGCTCTGCTCTTCTAAGTCTACTCTACTCTCTTTGACGCTTAGTATCCTACAACCGCTCCAAAGCTGCCGTTTACGGGTTGCGCTTATCGCCGTGCCAGCGCAAAAGGGCCCGTCATCGGAGAGATCGTCAATCGACGAACATTTGTAGAAGTACGATTGCCCGATTTCCTCGGTATGCAATGTCTTTCAAAATAGCGACTACAGTAACATACCCTTACTACGACTTCATGCGGAGAGAGAGTGAGAGAGAAGACAGAAAGTGAACGGCTTTGCAACCGAAGCCAGGGCTGTCTTGCGGAAGCTGAGCATGACGAATGTAGCTGACAGCTATTAGTTATCAGATGTCCGCTGGCTATCCTCCCATGAATAAGTAATTATAAGCATGGGTGCTATCGGTGGACAGGAAAGCTTCTAAGAAGAAGAAAATGATATCGACGTCAAAGGAGCCATAGTCATAGAAAAGGTGCGTTGCCAACTGGTGTTCGCCTGCCACTGCCTTGCCTGCCATTAAAAGTAGACAGGCCGTTTTCTGTTCTCGATATCGGCGCACCACAGGGACTTATCTAGCCCTCACCTTCGGAAAAGCTTTCCTGCCAAGCGCCTAACCCGTTTTACGCTGCGCTCGCTACGATTGCGCGCGCCACGTTTCATTCACAGCAGTGCGCTCCGCTCTCCGCTTCCTTCTCCTGAAAGCCGTGATTGGTTCTGCCAGCATTGTCGCGTGGCTTCCACTGCACGCCCACCTTGGAACAGCCGCGCACGCATCAGATTACCCGATACACGACTCGGCATTTTTGGTACAGTATCTACTAGCGCATATGCTTGTAGATAAGGGTTACCCATCCCCCCGATTTTCAAGTTTTTTCTTGGAACGTACACAATCGTAATCAGCACATCGTCCTCCCTTCTGCCCTTTACCCTTCACAGCGTATGCATCCATGTGGCGAGCCAGCAGCACGCAAACTGTTTCTGTAGAGTTACCAAGTGCTCAGAGGCGCGCCCACGTTAACCTTTTGCCCTTCACACTTCGCAGCGTATGCATCAATGTCACGAGCCAGCAGCATGCACACTGTTTCTGTACCAAGTGCTCAGAGGCGCCCACGTTGAGCCCGTCTGTCAACGCACCACAGCCGTCCTACACCTTCCAACCGGACGATGAGCACGTTTGGTCGAATTCACGGACTTAACTGTCTCTGGCTCTTCGAAAACCGATTCGTTCCCACTATGTCTTTGATTGCCACCTCTTCTTTTCACCCTACGAGGCCTCACAAACCCCTACTTAGACTTCGCCATCTTCCTCCACCGATTCTATAGCTTCTGTATCATACATGCTCCACCTCAGAACCGTTCGCCTCTGCTCTTCTCCGCTTCCCCTTCATCACTTCTTACCGCACCATTCGTACTACAACATCCACAATGGTCCCGACAACCGCCCTCTTCACCTATGTCCGTTTGGTACTGTTCGTTCTGCTCGTGACACGTGCTGCCGGGTCTCCTTCTGAATCAGAGGACTGCGTCACAGTACAGGCGGCACAACCGCTACAATCTACACCTCCTCAACTTAAGCTCCAAGAAGAACTGCTCGTCTTCATATGCTTTGATGTGCGCTCGAACGGCAGTATATCCGTGTTTGAAGCTAAATCTGGTTTGAAAACCGGAAAAGTCCAGTGCACGAACAAGCTCATATTCAACTATGTCAACGGTGCGCGCTCGAACAAAACTGTGGCAAACATACGATTTGCACGTGAGTGCAATACACTTCTGTGCGCCATTGTCGCAGCCAGTGGCTCAACGGTATACATTTCAGTGGCTCTTCCTCCAACCGTTATGGTTACTTCATCCACCGTATTTGAGTTTGCGCGCACTGATCTGTCTTTTGACGCTACTTCCATGGTTTCGCAATACGCTGTGCGTGTATTAGATTTGTTCACGTCCGGTGTGTTCGATGATCTGACGGTGCGACGTGCGCTGTTTCTGTTCTCAACTCAATCATCGTGTGAGATCCAGGAGAATTTACTCCTTAGAATTCCGTTCCGACGATCGCACGAAGACCTAAACCTTCAGATACGCCCAGTAACGAATTAAAGAAGTAGCAGCCCCTGCCTTCACCTAATTTTACCGCACACTATCCACTTTGATCTCTTGCTAGTCCATAAACAATTCACAACTCGAAGTATCACCATCAACTATCTTTATTTTCTTACTTAAAACACCTGTGCTCTTAACGCCTTTCTGATGCTGCACCACCTTGCTACGGAGACGATTCTAGGGCATTAAGATTGAAGGTCACACAAGCGAAGTAGAAAAGCCTTTTGAGCTGATGCTGGGATTGTCATGAAGTCATATTCGAAAATTACCCACAAGTAGTCCTGCCTTCTTTACTTCAGAAAGGTGTGACGTGACATATTGATTATTTCACAACCTTCAAGCGCTTACTGCGCCTTTACGATGCTATTGTTTTCCACAGAAATCAACTCATTGTTTGACTTGGATACAGCTGGAGCGATGGTTTTCGAAATAGTGTCGGATGTGATTGTCAGTCTCGGACCAGTTTCAATTTCGTCAATATCGCTTTCAGAGCTAGAACTGCGGTTTCCATCGCACTTCAAGAAGCCGAAGTGTACTGTGCCAATGCTCAACGTTTCTCCGACTGCACATAACCTCGTGGCAGGGTTTTGGAGCAGGGCATATTGCACAACTGTGCGGCATTTAGTATCACATCTTGCAGAAGTCATAAATATGAACGAGTTTTCTATGATACCATCCTTCGTCCGTGTTTTCTGTTCCGAAGTGCTAGGAGCTATTTGTGGGATAGCTTTTGAAGTTGGGGAAGCCGTGTGATTGCTCTGAAGTGGTGGGGTTTCAGGCATTTGAACGAGGTTGGGAGTCCGCTTCTGAGGATTTTTAGGTGTACTTATGGGAGAACGTGTGGCACTTGCGTTACTGGATGTGATCTGAGGCGCATTGGAACTGCCCTCTCTCCGTGGTGAGGTTCTTTTGTTCCTGGGAATAAGAATCGGAAACACATACCAGTAATAATTTCTCTTGGTACGAGGAGATCCAGAAAGTGAGAACCAAGACAGCCTTCTCGGATTTGAAACAGTAGCACTCTCAACGATCGAAAGATTGTACGCCATGCATGACAGACAGAGAATAATCATTGGCATCCGCAGTGGAAACTTTTTCATAGTGTTCAGGACAAGCTGCATAGAGAGGGCTTTCGCTCCTCTTACCAGGAAAATGAAACAGAACGCTGAGATCGTGCCAAAAGAATCGATTCGCGGGGTATGGCGGGTGGCTCACAGAACCCTTAAAGCCGCAGGGGTGATGTGTATCTGCTTCGAGGGTCTCGCCGCAGTAAAGCACGAATAGTGGACAGTTTATTTGTACCAGTAAGTGTCCTAGGGCCTGAGTAAGGCGAACGCTCCAGGAGGCTCATGCCCCACCCTCTATAATTGTTGTGGTGAAGCCTTCTCTCCTTCCTAGTTGCCGGAAACTGCAGAAAAGCATGTGCGTCCAGCAATGATGTACTGTACTATCATGAACAATAATGCCTCTGCTCTTCGTCAAATTGTCATCGCCATAGTGCCGTTGAGCCGCATTTTTAAGCCAGCTATTGGCTGCATTTAAGGAGAACAGAAATCTGAGATCTGGCATACCCAATGGCTAAACGCCACCATGGCCTGCCTGCCAAAGATTGTAACCCAGATCAACAAATCTGATGATCTGGTGGCCCCGGCAAGGTTTCCGGCAACATAGCATTAGACTTCGGAAACTTTTTGTCTCAAAGCTCCGCATATGTCACTAACAACATGTTGCTTTCTTCTAGTACGCACTTCATTGCTTCGTGGTGGCTCCTTTCCACAGTAAAAACCTCCTGAATGTCTAATTTTAGCACACGAAAGACACGTCAATAATCGAAAGATATTGATGTTACAATTTTTGGTGATTCGTCGTTCATGAGAAACCCACGGCTATCAGCGCTTATATCTCGCTGGCCATAAACTCATATCATCAGCGTTTAACACGAAGTTTCCAAAGAAAATTGGCACCTCGCCTGCGGCTCGGGACCATTTTTGCCGCTTCTCGTGCCACACCATCCGCACTTGTTCGTAGATGTAACTCATACCTTCCCCTCAGTATTCGAGACCTACCTCATCCATAGCACACGTCATGCTGCCGAGCGCGACTCCGCAACTGAACAGCCACCTCATGCGCCAGTCAGGTCTGTTTGAAACGTGCACAAGTGAATGCATCCGTTCTCAAGCTGGCCACAAGGATGTCTTTATTTGTGTGGCTCTCAGAGAATTTGAATGTGATTGGTGCAACGACGAAGACAATATGACTAAACGTTGTTATGGTCTTGTCTTCGACAACGCTTTTTGGCACAAGCACGGCATACAGCAGGTCTACTACCCACTACTAAGACATGTGGGGCCCCTCCTCTTTGGTGGAGCACGATTTTCTCATGCTTCGTTTCCGGTGCATACGCTAACAGAGGCATAGAGAGGGTGCAGTAAATGCTCGCCAACATCTGCCCTGTCCAGCGACGGAGACAACTGCGCCCTCCTAGAAAACCCAACCCCTTTCCAACGAGCAGACATTTCTCTCCAATACCATGAGTGGGAAACGCCACCGGACGACGGAAGAAGGTAATCATGTAGTCAGGAACGGCAGTTCAGATACTTCAAATACAATGACTCTTTTCTCTTTCACAAGCTGTTCAATTACAACAAGGACCATGACAATGTGTCATAAAAACATTACTCCCTGATTAGCTTGCCTTTTCCTACTGTACAGATTAAAAGGCAAGTCCATTGGAGGAATTTCGCGGTCTATAAAGCGAAGTGGCTCTTTGAACTCACACATTTTGTGTTCTCCCTTCCCTTGTGAAAAGTGTTGCGCTACTATTGATCTTCCTTCATCACCCTTCTCCAAAATGGGAGACGAATCTGTGTTTCGCATTGCGCCGACCCCACAAGGGCTCATTATCCCTTTGCCGACGCTGTACACGCAACTTATGTTTACTGCGATCAACGCCATTACTGAAATTGGATGTGTATCTGCAACCTTTGTCCTGATTGGATTGGCAGAATGCTACGCTCTCACAACACATCGCAGGGTTAGGCTAGCATCACATCGTCGATATCATCGGGTCGTACAAGTAGTGGCTATGATTACATTCATAGCGCTTGAAGTGTTGATATCTACATTTACGAAGCCACATACGCACCATATCGAATCAAAACAGAATTGCACACAAGTTAACAGAACGGAGAATTTTTTGGCACTTAATGATTCTGATGAACGTCGAATGAGTGAAGAAATGGTTCTCTACAGCTGTCTTCGAACAAATTCTTCCAATATCATAAACATTTCGACCGGAGTCAAAAGTGAGGACACTGGAGCGGTACAGTGCAACCAGGAGTGGATTTTTCAGTATGAGAATGACAGAACTGACCATGAACAGTTTTCGGAAAGGGATGAGGTCGGCAAGCAATGTAACGAACAATTCTGCACTCTGGTGTCTCTTGATAGAAGTGGCACCCGCATGTTTCTATCAAAGCCTGTGCCTCGTGCGTCCTTTGATTCTGATAATAACAAAATAGACGGAAAATGGACGAACTTGAACTTCAACGTACAAATTGATGTGAAAATCATGGCTACAAAGGTTTTGGGGTTATACGAGCAAGGGGTATTTGATGAACTAGATGTGCGAAGAAGACTGCTGGTACAGTCGAAGAAACAAGAATGCCAGTTTTCAAGCGACAGGAAAGAACATTCGGTTCTTCCCTTCTGGCTTCTTGGCTTGATAATATCGATGTGGGGTACGTGTGCTTTTCTTTTCATTCTGACACGGGTTTTGAAAAGAGGGGTCTTCTATGACATAGACAACCCTTCCCATTGGGCATGTATAACAGATTGGCAACTTATTCAGGGAGATAGAAGGAAGCACTCCGCATTTTTGCGATCGACTACAGTTGATGGAGTTCGCAGAATATTTGTGTCCTTTGAGGGCAGAACCGAGACTTCAAGTCGGTCCGGAACAGCAGAGAGCGAAGATAGTGCGGAAATATGACCATGATGCTTCGACAGATTGAACTAAAGTCGCTAGAGACTTGGCATCTTTACAGTGATAGATAACCCCGAACTAAAACTGAATAATCATAATTCGTCATGCTCGCAAAATGCTTTTGACCAATTTCTTATTGTTTGAAAAGCTTTACAGACGTGTGGTGAACTGGTGTAGTGGCCGTTATTCAACCACTTAGAACGGACATCAAGTATTGATAGTTTAGATTGACTGCTACCAACGCAAAGCGCCAGGCGTACGCCAGCATGACAGTACTACAACGCACACAGCCGCATTTCTGGGTAGCACTCCAAATTCGAGTAGCACATTAGCTTGAACGGAGCTCCGAGGGAGTTCACAACAGCGTACTTAAAGCCATCTTATAGCGCTTTCTCATTAAACAAGGGGCATCGAACTCCACATCTTCACACCTCTCCCAGCGCTTACGACGAAAAGCGCACAACTGGGCGGAGTGGCCGTTGCAGGACTCGATCCTAGCTTCAAGGTCTTCTGTAAAAAGAACTCATGGTGGTTACCAGCTGGGCTGTGGCCGCTCATAGGCTTGTGCAGGGCACATAGCGGGAGGTATTGACGTACTGATAGTGTCTTCGATCTGCAGCTTGCAGACTCTACAAGACTGAAGTAAAAGAAGTCTTTGTATCGTTTCGGTTTAAAGCAGAGAAAACTAAAAAGGTTTGGTACTTCTGCAAGCCATTTTTTGGACAACTGGCTAGAGTAGGGACGAACTGTGCTTACTGTCGGTCGCGAATGTTGCGGAATGTGCCAGAAATTGCTGGAACACACGTGTAGAATGTTCCAGTAGTATCTAGCACATTGCACGCTTTGTTGGCCCAGCAAAGACTACAGTATTTTAGTGATGCTGGCGCAAATTGTCGCTTTATTATTGGTTAGTGTGCAGCTCCAGAGGTCTCTAGAAGCCAATGGAGTAACCTAGACGCACACATGAGTAACTAGCAAGTAGAAATGCGTATTTGGCTCATTTGTAGTGCCTCTAAACACTATAAAAAGAGGTTCTGAGCTTCGGACTTCGGTCTGAACTTACCTCAAGAATCGACCAACATCTAAGCCCCACCCCCTATCAACCTTCAGCCGCTTCAACTATCATCAACAACCAGTGAGTCGTTCGCCGCTGGATAAAAGGATTCTAGTGAGGCGTGTGCCGCTAATTGTCTAATAGAGTGGGGAAGTACCGTCGCTAAGACCCGTTGAAGCGCCTCAGGCGTGGGCAGGAGACGGGTAGTGTGTAGCAAAGGTGTTTCTGTCGTATGTGAGCCCCACTGGAGCTTTGCTCGGATAACGGTGTCGGTCGAAAGACCTGGTGATTTCCGGAGGGAAGTACTTGAAGGGAAGCTATCCGCAGGCGACGTGCCGTGCAACCTTTCCTGCAAAGGGCCAGCTTGGGTATAGAGTGAAAGCATATCCCGCTGTTCGTAGCTCTCCTCGAGAAGCCATGTAAGGATTTTATGCACCTGCTTCTGGTTAGTGCAGAGGTAGGTAGGCTGCAGAATCCACTTCACATCCGGAGTGTCTGATCGGAAGCCGAGGTTCTGACCCTTAGTGATCCTTGACATAATTCTTGGGTTGCGCGCCGTTTCAACAAGAAGTTAAGAAGTTTTATTTGGGGATTGAGCCTCTTGCTCTCCCTAGTGTTGTTTTATTTCATCGAGTGGGTTTAGTTCTTTTGATCCCACTGTTTTCAACTATTTTTGGGGCTTTTAGCTACGAAGAGCACCCTTTTGGCTTTTATTATTACAAATTTTTGGCCCCCTGCGTCACCGTCCCGTGATGGCGCCCACATGGTACTCTCCAGGAGGGAGCTGTTCTGACTCTAACGCTGCATTTACTTCTTATGACGGTTCTTCTATTGACGTCGTAAAGTTCTTCTTTTACTTTGATAATGTTGCGATGAGAGGAAAGACTGACGAGGACATGGCACTTGAGGTGCTTGGTTTCCTTGAGAACAAACCCTTTGAGTTCTACTATGATTCTTATGCTGTTAATGGTTCACTTTCGGAAGAAGCAAAGGACTACCGCTCCGTTAAGCAAGCTTTCATCGATCGTTTTGGAAAAGCCGAGGAGCCTGAGGAAGATATACGCTTTGCAATTTCTGCTAAATTGGATTATGCAGACTTGGTTGGTTCCTTGACCTATATGGACAACCTCTTCTTAAAGGCAGGATTCAACGCTAAGGCTAAGTTTGGTCTTTTGAAGAAAGCTGTAATGGAATACGCTGATCTAGCCCAGTTCGTTGTTTTCCGTGGCGCTGATGATTATGATGAGTTGAAGGTTCAAGTGAAAGCCTTCGATGCTGCCCGGAAAGCAATGGGGAACTACGTTTCATTAAGTACACCACCTAAGCGTATTGTCCAAAACCACAGGTCTTCTGAAGAAACTATCTCTCATGCTTTGGAGTCTAAGGTCGACAAACTCTCTGAGCAGTTTGCTCAGCTGTCATTAATGGTTAAGAAGACACAGACGGAGCGTCGAGACTACGAAAAGGTTTGTTCATACTGCAAGAAGCCCGGACATTATGCCTCACAATGTGAATCTAATCCGCACCGAGATACGCGATGCCCGCGTTGTGGGAAAATTGGACACTCAGAGATCACTTGTTGGCGAAGAATCCGACCCGAAGAGACCCGCAAAGTATGGGATACCAATGAAGAATCTAAAGAGTCAGCATCTAATCTTCAGAAAGGATCCGACCCCGTATCAATTGTCACCGAAAACGCCGGGAATGCTGATGTAGTCGCCACAACCAAGAGAAGTGCTGACGGTGAAGCGTTGCCCAAAAAGCGCCCTTCAGACGGTGGTGCACCCATCCCGCTTTTGCTCAATCCAACAAGATACGAAGAGAGAGTTCGGAGACCTAAGGTTCATGAACAGAAAGTTAAGAAGCCAAAACAGAGGAAGTCGAAGAAGCAGAGTCTTCAAGACCATGCAAGCCAATATAACGTTCTCACTGAGCTCGCGAATGCCTCTTCCGGACCAACCTTTAGACAACTTATCAGAGGAGACGCAGATGATGCGAAGAAAGAGATTCGTAAGCTCATCGGTCGCAAAAGCAATGTTCGACGCCCTTTTGTTGGGCCAGTCGGTAAGCAGCCTAGACGTCTTAAGGCGGTCCCCGTTATGATATATGGGACTGAGACTGAAGCTTTGCTCGACTCTGGAGCTGTTCCAAACCTTATGTCAACCAAGCTGTGTGACAGGCTAGCACTGGAACCCAAGCATACGACGAAGAAGATAACTGTTGCCAATGGACAGAGCGCCGTGTGCAGAGGAATACTATACGATATCCCTATGCCCTTCAGGGGCGTCTCCGTTCCATTAGACTTTCTTGTTATTGATGGTCCGCCATTCGACATCATTGTGGGTTGTCCAACACTTTAATCGTTCCAAGCCTGCCTTGACCTCGGAAATCAGCACGTGAAGATGAATATTGATGGAAAAAGAGTAACACTTGGCTTTGACTATGCTCGCGTCGAGATTTCAGACGAAGAGGGTTTCCAGACGGATAGCGACGACTTCACTTCAGATTCTGACGCCGCTATTGACTCTGATACTGCTTCTGAAGATGACGAACAATTCGTGGTTGCTCTAACAAAAAAGAACCATGGCGAGACTCCCGAAATGATCCCGAAATTGGACATCACTACCGATGAGCAGCACGAGAAGTTACTCTTTTCAAAACTCTCGCACATTTCAGAGGATGAAAGAGACGACTTGGTTTCTTGTCTGAAGGACTCGAATGTAATCGCTTGGTCATTGAAAGACTTACGCCCAGCCGATGTGCCTGTTTCTCACTCTTTCGAGTTGACAGTTGACAAACCAATCTACTTCAGATCCAGGAGGATGTCGCCGAAGCACAACGAGTTCGTACGCAAGGAGATTGATCTTCTTCTCGAAGCTGGTATCATTACCCCTTCAGCCTCTGCTTGGTCGTTTCCAATTGTCATTGCCTCGAAGAAAGATGGAAGCGCAAGGTTTTTTGTCGATTACAGAGAGCTGAACAGAGTCATGAAAGCTGACCGCTGGCCTTTGCCACGCATGGAAGAGATCTTTGACGAACTTGGAGGTTGCTGTGTCTTCACTACGCTCGACCTGTTCTCTGGATACTGGCAAGTCAAGATGTCTGAGGATTGCAAAGAGATGACGACCTTTGTGTGCAGATACGAAACTTTCATGTTCGAAGTCATGCCATTTGGTCTCATGAATGCCCCTTCCACCTTTCAACGGATGATGGATCATGTGCTAAGAGGACTTCCATTCGTTCGGGTTTGCATTGATGACGTTGTCATATTCTCAAGAAGTCTCAGAGAGCACGTGATTCACTTGAAGGCTGTGATTGGTCGGATTGCGAAGCATGGATTGAAGCTCAAACTGTCCAAATGTTTCTGTGCACTATCGGAGGTGTCTCCTCTAGGCCATGTCATCAACGGAGATGGAGTGCACGTGAACCAGGGGAAGATTGCTAAGATCCAGGATGCCCCAATTCCTGCCACCACTACGGAACTACGATCTTTTCTGGGACTAGCCGGATACTATCGAAGGTTCATCAGAAACTTTGCTGAGACCTCCGCCGTGCTTCACAGTGCTACCTCGGGGAATAAGAAGCTGAGTTGGACCGGAGAGATGCTAGAAGCTTTCCACGGTCTGAAGAAAAAGATGACTGAGCCTCCGGTACTTTCATTTCCAAACTTCGAGCAGCCTTTCATTGTGGAAACGGACGCCTCTAGTGTTTCACTCGGAGCAGTTCTCTCTCAGAAAAAGGAAGATGGGAAGATACATCCTCTGCAGTTTGCCAGTCGTACTATGACCGCTGCGGAAAAGAACTACTCGGCATGTGAAAGAGAAAAATTGGCAGTTATCTTTGCTCCCAAGAAGTTCAGATTGTATCTACTCTCGTCTGTTCCATTCAAGGTAATCACGGACCATAGGGCTTTAAGATATGCATTTCAGAAGCGCGATATACATGGACGCTTAGCTCGCTGGCTAGACTTTCTGGCCGAGTATGACTTTGAAATAGTGTATCGCGCAGGCAAGGAGAATGGCGCAGCAGATTATCTGTCAAGGATAGTTCACGGAGACGAGTTCGAGCCGTTAGAAGATGAAGGCGACTTTGCTTGTATGGCTGTTGAGCCTGACGACTTCTCCGGTCTTGAACCATACTACGCAAACATTGCGCGCTTCTTGTGTGGTCTGCCTACAGATGAGACTGATGCACGTCTCCACCAGGCAATCCGACGAAATGCGAAGAAATTCCTGGTCTGGGAAGGAAAATTGTTCAGAAGGATGCCAAACGCACTGCGAGTTGTTCCTGTTATTGGTCGGCGACAGATCATTATCAAGTCATTTCATGATGAGATTGGACACTGGGATTTGAAGACTACAAGAAATTTCATCACGGAGAGATACTGGTGGCCCACTATGCATAAATATATCGGCAACTACGTCAAGAGTTGTGACGAATGCCAGAGACTCGCACCACTACCAAGATATTACAGCAACCTTCGGACTCCCATTTCCTCTCTCTTTGACGTCTTCTCGATTGATTTTGCAGGTCCTCTTCCGACTACCGAATGCGGAAACCGTTTCATTCTGGTTTGTGTTGAGCATTTGACTGGTTGGCCACTTGCCGTAGCGACAACATGGTCTACGTCACAGGAGGTCATAGACTTCGTGAGAAAAGAGATCATTGCCGTGTTTGGTTTCCCTCGTATCGTGGTGTCGGACAATGCTACATGCTTCACTTCTAAGTCGCTCGTCTCATTCATGGAGGACCATGGTATCAAATGGAAAACGGTCTTGGCGTACGCCCCCATGTCCAATGGCCGAGCTGAAAGGATGGTTGGTACTCTGAAAAGAGCAATAGGAAAGAAAGCTCTGGATAATCGTTCAAGTTGGGACGAATACCTGCTTTCGGTTCTGTACGGATACCGGCGCAGACATCTTGCCAGTGGGATCTCTCCGTTCGAGTTGCTTTACGGCGTGAAACCACGTATGACCTCCGATGAAGGTGGTGTCGTGGCACGAGTTGGGGAGTCCTCCGACCGGCTCCGCTCAGTGGAGCTGCTCGCATCAACGAATCATAGAGCTAAACGTTCTGCTCTGAGGGCTTTGAAGGAAGTCGATGCAGTCTCCATTACGAAGTTTGAAGTCGGTGATCTGGTCCTTGTGGCTCGTGGAAAGGCCCTGAACACTACCGTGAAATGGCCAGCTTTTTCCTCTAAGTACTTTGGTCCATGTCGTGTGGTGAGGGCTCACCATCCAAGGTACACGTTGCTTTCTCCACACAACCGGTACACTCGCCATGGAATACACGCCCGTCGTTTGAAAAACTATATTGCGCGCCCGATGGAAGGTTAGGTTTTCAGGTTGCCGCAGCGTGGCAACCCTTGAGGTTGGGGTTGTGTCGGTCGCGAATGTTGCGGAATGTGCCAGACATTGCTGGAACACACGTGTAGAATGTTCCAGTAGTATCTAGCACATTGCACGCTTTGTTGGCCCAGCAAAGACTACAGTATTTTAGTGATGCTGGCGCAAATTGTCGCTTTATTATTGGTTAGTGTGCAGCTCCAGAGGTCTCTAGAAGCCAATGGAGTAACCTAGACGCACACATGAGTAACTAGCAAGTAGAAATGCGTATTTGGCTCATTTGTAGTGCCTCTAAGCACTATAAAAAGAGGTTCTGAGCTTCGGACTTCGGTCTGAACTTACCTCAAGAATCGACCAACATCTAAGCCCCACCCCCTATCAACCTTCAGCCGCTTCAACTATCATCAACAACCAGTGAGGCGTTCGCCGCTGGATAAAAGGATTTTAGTGAGGCGTGTGCCGCTAGTTGTCCAATAGAGTGGGGAAGTACCGTCGCTAAGACCGGTTGAAGCGCCTCAGGCGTGTGCGGGAGACGGGTAGTGTGTAGCAAAGGTGTTTCTGTCGTATGTGAGCCCCACCGGAGCTTTGCTCGGATAACGGTGTCGGTCGAAAGACCTGGTGATTTCCGGAGGGAAGTACTTGAAGGGAAGCTATCCGCAGGCGACGTGCCGTGCAACCTTTCCTGCAAAGGGCCAGCTTGGGTATAGAGTGAAAGCATATCCCGCTGTTCGTAGCTCTCCTCGAGAAGCCATGTAAGGATTGTATGCACCTGCTTCTGGTTAGTGCAGAGGTAGGTAGGCTGCAGAATCCACTTCACATCCGGAGTGTCTGACCGGAAGCCGAGGGTCTGACCCTTAGTGATCCTTGACATAATTCTTGGGTTGCGCGCCGTTTCAACAAGAAGTTAAGAAGTTTTATTTGGGGATTGAGCCTCTTGCTCTCCCTAGTGTTGTTTTATTTCATCGAGTGGGTTTAGTTCTTTTGATCCCACTGTTTTCAACTATTTTTGGGGCTTTTAGCTACGAAGAGCACCCTTTTGGCTTTTATTATTACAAATTTTTGGCCCCCTGCGTCACCGTCCCGTGATGGCGCCCACACTTACGTCTAAAGCGCCACTAAAACGAGGCCTCTAAAATTGTTTGTTTGTTTTAGAGAAGAGAATTTTTCGAACGAGCGCGCATCTGTAATGGCAGATGTCAGAACTGAGGGTGCAGTATGGAAACCTATTTTGGCCAAGAAGTATTGGCCAACCATTTTCTTATCTCAATAAAGTAGCGAAAAAACGTTCATGAGGTCTTCAAAGATGACCTTATAACGCTTTTTATCTATTTATTTGTCCATGTTCCCAGCGGATTGTCTAGAATACGTTCACCCTTCTTATAGCCTATATTTGGGCCACTTAAGGGTAATTTGAGGGAAAATGTACTTAATACATCTCAAACGATTAGGCAAATGATAGCAATCCAATAAGCCTGAAGAGCTCATTACGATGGTGTGTTCAACGTTCCAATCGCTAAAAAAAATAGGAACATACATCCCGATCTCTGAATGTCGTCCGCCACCCCCAACATCAAAGTGCAATGGAAATTTGGGCCCCACTCGGAACTGCACTCCTATTCTCCACAGCCTCATTTACTGACTCCAGAACCAACTGAACGCTAGAGTATAGGGCGTACAAAGGTGGCTGCTTTCTTTTACTGCCACTTCTAGCGCCCTTTGCATGCTGTGTTTTGCGCATCTTTGTATAATGTGGACCAAAATTATGTGCTTTTTTGCGCAAATCTTTCGAGCAACTTTTCTCTTTGCTCTCTTTAGCACGAGCTTGGCGACGTTTCAACATCTCTTTTTGGCGTCTCTCCCTGTCCTCCAACTTTTTTATACGCTCCCTTTCCCGCTCTTGTGCGCAAATTTCGGCAGCTGCTTCTGCCTCCTGGCGAACCCGAATTCTCTCCTTTTCGTTGTTCGCCTTGTCTCACAACTGCTCTTTTTCTGCCTTCCTGTTCTGACATATCGCTTCCTCTCTACGTTTCAGTTCCTCACCATGTGTCCCCCACTCCGCTGGGGCACCGACATCGTAACTGACGCGGGCCTGTATGGGCCTTGCCGTCGTTTTGCTTGTGTGGTTTCGCGTTCTACGGTTTCCCATCTGTATGCTGTTCACCGTCTCCTCCCTCTTCAGCAGAATTCGAATATCTTGCAGCTCTGTTGATACTCCTCTGTTACTTTGTATGATAGCCATAATGGAATTGAATGTGTCTTGATCGTCATGTCTCTGATACGCAGCTGGTAAACGGGATGCAACTGAAGACGAATCTATCCGCTTCTCCTCCATCTGGACTCTCCCACGTTGTTCGTCTTTGTAGGTCCTGTATTTCTCTGCGAAGTTTCTCTGGAAAGGGATGGTACCCGTTACTTTGAAAGACGCCTGCCTCAGCTCTGGAGTCAATCGCTGCCAACCAAACACGTCGCAAGCCAAGTTGAAGTTAACTTGGATTGTATCCACACACCCCTGTCGATTGAACTCATCTCCAATACTTCACATCAGTTCATGGAATCGTTTGTGAATCAATTTTTCACACGGTTCCAGTATTTAGGACGTGTAACTGCATTAATGACAGCCTCCTTGAGATTGTGAGTGCAGTACTCAATCTACCCAGGGTGTTTGCGAGATGAGTGCCCATCCAGATACAAAACAAAATCTCCATCATCTATTAAATGCTTACGGGCAGTGATCTGTACTTGTTGCATGATCTCATGAAGAACAGGGCCTTCAATTGAGCCGTTCTCTGTGATGTTAATGACTCTGCTGCTAGCGTCGCATGCTCTTTGTTTTCTACTCGTTTGTAGGATATGTCACTTTTTTGCGCGCGATAGGTTCGCACTGCATCGTCACTGGGAGTGCTGTTCTTCTATCCTTTAAGATCGTCTGCCACAATCTGGATAGAAAGTGCGTAAAGTCTTGCTTTCCAGTAGCAAATTGTCGTGGGGAAGCGGGCTTCAGACGATCGTTGATGAGTCCTGCTTCTTCAGTGTTAACAATTCGAGGGCGTCCAGCTGTGGTAGTGGTGCTAGTCAAATGCGAAAGGAGCTTGGTGTCGTTCGTTTTGATGCACTTGTTAAGACGATGAACAGTGCTTCGTGAGATTTTGTCGCTCGGGCTGTGGTACGAATAGGATTGCCTTCTTTCAGCAAACGAACTGCAAGAAATCGTGCCACAGACTGATCTTCAAGCCTCTTCATTCGGTTTTCGTATTCGGCGGCTTGGCGCCTCATAGATGGTGTTATTGGGTCTAAAGACGATGGGTTGGGCGCCGTTTGTTTGCGTTGTATTCAAGGGTAGAGTGTCTGGACAAAAATTACTAAAACTAAGCGACACCAGTACATGCTAAAGTGATCTGTAGTTGTTTATAAGCTACTTATAGTTCGAGCAGGAGCCCAGGAGCGTTGGACGCAAGGTGTTTTGGTGTACGAGAAGACTGACGGGAAACTGTCCAAAATACCCCCTTTTCCAAAATGAAGCCGTAGAGAAGGGTAATATAGTATTACGTGACACCCATTCATTGTTATTACGTAACGATCGTTTGTTACGAATTCATATATTTGAATCCGATTCAAACATAAAGCAACAAGAAACACCTCTATACAAGCTACGCTATTTTTTGTGACCACGATAGAAGCGCAAAGCTTCATCTTGGCAGTGTTTAAACGTGAACGTCAATTGCTATCCTCTCTCCTCTCCTACATTTGATAGCAATCCCACGATTTCAGGAACGCTTTCACAAATAAAAACATGAGTTCTGGTACGCTCAGCCGCAAAAACGTCGACAACGACAACGGAGTTGAACCCATCGACGCTGCATAGTTTCGATAACAGTGTGCTTCATTGCAGTCAACATTGCAGCAGCAAGCCAACGTTATTGAAGCTCTACAGACAAGACTAAACGAAAGTCAAAATAGTGCAGGTAATCGAGTCAACGTTGGTGCAAGTGCATTCAAATCTACTCCAATCCCTTCATTGAAGGGATGTGTGGCAGATCGAAATTCAGAGCGAGTTAGAAGCTTTTTCTACTCCATAGAGAAATATGGAATACTATGATACTAGTCCGAAGAGCAGATGGTTGCTTTAGCCGAGTGTGATTTGCGAGACCGTGCAGCTTCATGGATACTTCGTCTACAACGCGAAAATCAGAAGCCCAAAACGATTCAAGAATTGAGGCCAGAAATGATTCGCGAATTCTTTCCGAAAAACGAAAAGGCCACTGATCGTGTTAGGTTAATGGATATCAAGCCTAATAATGCAAATGAGCTGAAAGATCACTTAGCAGCCTTTGAAGACTTGGTGTTGTTATGTAATACTCCGACAAACGAGGCTTACGTTTATTTATTCGAAAGTCTACCAAAAGCCTACAAAGAAAAGTTCGCCGAACGTTTTCCAGATTCACCCCTGGACCGTACAGGTCACCCGAGTATTCACGTAGCGTACGAATACGCCAGAACGCTGGAGCTCTCTATGAATTTAAGCGGCGAGTTTCAGAAAAACGCTAACCCCGACAGGAAAGGGTACGATAGTAAGAAGAAGAGAGGAAACACGAGCACCGACTAAAAGGACCAGAAGCCGAACCGTAAGGACGATAATTTCGTCAGTTGGGGTCCGGCTAAGAAAGGAGAGAATAACCATTACAGAAAGCATGATCGATGTTTCAAATATGGTCAAAAGGGCTGGAGTGACCCTGATCATCCTTGTCGCAATGAGGAGAAAGTTCAATCGAACTCGTATTCAAAAACGAGTATCACCGCACAGCAGTGCGTTCTCCAGAGGCAGATGTGAAATGCTTCGTCTCTCTTTCGTAAACGTAGCAGAAGAAGAGAAATGAATGTACGACGCGGCCCTCAGCGGACATCCTGGTGGAGTGGCGGTTGATTCTTTCGCCTCCCACAACTTCATGGCATTAAATACTGCAAAAGGTTTTGGTCTACAAGTTGAGAAAACGACAGGTATGGAAGTTGAATTGGGCGACAAGTCAGTAAAACAAGTCAATGGAAAATTTACAGCAGTGTTGAATTTCAAGGGATGCCTGTTTACTGAGAGCGTCTTTCTCATCGATATGAATGATGATATGGATGATAAGGAAGCCCTACTAGTTTTCATATTGGGAGGACCATGGTTAAGGAAGCAGAATCCGAGTATCGATCGGGGTACTAACCAATTGTCACTGAACAGACCAGATGGATCAATAGTGAAGATTCTTCCAAGAAAGAACAAGAACTGCCCCCAAACGCAAACTTTGAAACTAATATCGTTCAAGAAAATGGAACGACTATTAAAGAGAGGTAGTTGTGAGTTGTACATGCCTCAAATTACAGAACTTATGCCATCGCACATGGAGACAGTGAGTAGTACGAAACACTTCAAGGATATACTCGCAGAAGATGAAGACATTTTTGGAGAGACATTGCCAGAAGAACTACCGCCGAGACGTGAAATAAATTCGAGATTAACCTCAAACCAATTGAACCCCCCGTCCCACTAAGATCAGTTATCCGATTGTCGCCAGCCGAGTTAAAAGAGCTGAAGCTGCAATTACAGAAGTACCTTGACAAAGGATTACTGCGTTCTCTTCATCATCTTTTGGGGATCCAATAGTTTTCATTCATAAGAAAAACGGCGATCTACGTATGGTATGCGAGTATAGGGCTATAAATAAGATGGCAATTCTCGATGCCCGTCCGATACCACTTATTGACGAAACAATCGACCAAGTAGCTTCTGCAAGCGTCTTTTAACAGCTGTACCTCATATAGGGGTATCAACAAATGAGATTGAAGGCCCAAGACTGTCACAAGACGGCAATAAGGACCAGATTCTGTTCTTTCGAGTGAAGAGTCTTATGTTTCGGATTAACAAACGCTCCCGCGGCGTTCTCACGCCTTCTCGTCAATCTGTTTCAGGACCTTCTTTGCGATTAAATGGTACTGTATCTTGACGACATTTTGATCTATCGTAAGAATGCAGAAGAGCAGAGGAAAGACTTACAACGAATATTCAGTATCTTGCACAAACACAAGCTATACCTACGGCCCAACAAGTGTAGTTTTAGACTTTAAGAAGTAAAATATTCGGGCTACATGGTGAATTTGCAAGGAATAGGAACGCAAGGTCGTTTGGCAAAAGCCGTCGACGATTGGGCCATATCACAGAACGTGAAGGAGGTGCAAAGATTCTTAGGCCTGGCAAGTTTTTAACGGCGATTTATGAAGAACTACGCAGCTATTGTACTACCACTGACTAACCTGGTTCGACGAAAGGAGTTCACGTGGGGTGAAAAGGAAGAAAATGCGTTAGACGAAGTGAAGCACAAGCTTACGAATGTACCACTTTTAAGTCATCTGTCTTCAATGGAGCCCTTCGTTCTCACGACAGATGCGCCTACGTTTGCGGTAGGAGCACCTCCTGAGCAAAATGTTCAAGCAGTCGCATATCTATCCCACAAACTGACGGATACTGAAACAAGATGGGATACCGGGAACCAAGAACTGTTAGCAGTGATGATTGCCTGGATAACGTGGGTAGTTTATCTGTGAGACAGACCGTTTATTATGAAGACAGATCATAAGCCACCTAAATACCTGCAGTCAAAGAACAAACTGACTGGAAAGCCAACGCGATGGATAGACGGGCTGCAGAGCTACAAGTTCATCGTCAGACATCTGCTGGGCTCAAATAGCAGTGCAGCTGATGCACTAGATACGAACGTCCGGAGTTCCATAATCCCAAATTCATTACGTGTGAAGGACAACACTCTAGTACAGAGCATACAGGAATACTACGCTAAGGATAAGTGTTCAAGAGATCTGATCGCGTGCTTTTCAAACGGCAAAGCACAGCACTCTAAGAAAGTCCGTATGTATGCACGCAACTACTCAATGGAGGATAAGAGTCTATACTGGAAAGGAGCTGATACAAGAGGGCTTTACGTACCACAAGTGGAAGGTCTACGTGACGAAATCCTTGCCAAAGTACACACGTGCCCCCGTTTCGGAGTGCAGAAAACCTTTTACAAGTACGCGAAGTAGTTCTACTGAAAAGGGAAGTACAATGATGTCGTAAAGTATGTTGGATCATGTCCTAACTGGCAGCACAATAAAGAAGAACGGGCAAAAGAAAAAGAACTACTCTAACCACACAGAATCCCAAAGAACTGTTGGGAGGTGTTCACGATCGATTCTCTTACAGAATCCCCAGCCTCTGACAAAGGAAATGAGTCAGTGTTTTTCATCGTCGAAAAGCTTTCAAAACGAGGCATATTTATCCCAACAAAAAAATATTACTTCTACTGATGTCCTTTAGTTGTCGGTTGACTATGCATTCTTCAAACACGGAATGCCAGAAGGCATAATACTGGATAGAGATCCGCTGTTTAGGTCGAAGTACTTTAAAGGATTTACGCACATGCTGAACACTAAGAAGAATACGGCAAGCAAAGTACATCCACAGACCGATAGTCAGAGTGAGAATAATTTTCGGACATTGAGCCAGATGCTACGTCAAATCATTCAGAAGAAGCCAAAGGAATTGGATTTGTTCCTTAGTGAACTGGAGTTTGAGTACAACGCCACAATGCACAAGAGCACGAAGCTAACTCCATTCGAAGTCGATCTAGGATACGTTCCTCAGTCTCAGTTGGCGAAACAAACGGGTACTTTTTCAAATTTTCAAGCAGCAGTGAACCTTATAGAACGACGAGAGATGTGTGGGCGCCATCACGGGACGGTGACGCAGAGGGCCAAAAATTTGTAATAATAAAAGCCAAAAGGGTGCTCTTCTTAGCTAAAAGCCCCAAAACAAGTTGAGAACAGTGGGATCAAAAGAACTAAACCCACTCGATGAAATAAAACAACACTAGGGAGAGCAAGAGGCTCAATCCCCAAATAAAACTTCTTAACTTCTTGTTGAAACGGCACGCCACCCAAGAATTATGTCAAGGATCACTAAGGGTCAGACCCTCGGCTTCCGTTCAGACACTGCGGATGTGAAGTGGATTCTGCAGCCTACCTACCTCTGCACTAACCAGAAGCAGGCGCATACAATCCTTACAGGGCTTCCCGAGGAGAGCTACTAACAGCGGGATATGCTTTCACTCTATACCCAAGCTGGCCCTTTGCAGAAAAGGTTGCACGGCACGTCGCCTGCGTATAGCTTCCCGTCAAGTACTTCCATCCGGAAATCACCAGGTATTTCGACCGACACCGTTATCTGAGCAAAGCTCCGGTGGGGCTCACATACGACAGAAACACCTTTGTTACACACTACCCGTCTCCTGTCCACGCCTAAGGCGCTTCAACCGGTCTTAGCGACGGTACTTCCCCACCCTATTGGACAACTAGCGGCACACGCCTCACTAGAATCCTTTTATGCAGCGGCGAACGCCTCACTGGTTGTTGATGATAGTTGAAGCGGCTGAAGGTTGATAGGGGGTGGGGCTTAGATGTTGGTCGATTCTTGAGGTAAGTTCAGACCGAAGTCCGAAGCTCAGAACCTCTTTTTATAGTGTTTAGAGGCACTACAAACGAGCCAAATACGCATTTCTACTTGCTAGTTACTCATGTGTGCGTCTAGGTTACTCCATTGGCTTCTAGAGACCTCCGGAGCTGCACACTAACCAATAATAAAGCGACAATTTGCGCCAGCATCACTAAAATACTGTAGTCTTTTCTGGGCCAACAAAGCGTGCAATGTGCTAGATACTACTGGAACATTCTACACGTGTGTTCCAGCAATGTCTGGCACATTCCGCAACACTCGCGACGGACAAGATTTTTAAATTACTAGCGCGAGATATCCTTTCTGATGCACAAGCACAGCAGCCAATGATAAGAGAAAACACGAATGCTTCAAAGTTGGGGACTTGGTGATATTGAATGTTGCTGGTACGGGACTATCATCTCGCACGGATCTGCAAAAGAAATGGAGACTGAAGTTTGTCAGCCCTTTATCAGTTCCTGAAGTCACGGGTCCAGTGACTTACAGAGTAGAGCTTCCTCCTAAGATGATACGGTCAAACAATGTTTTTCAAGTTACGAATCTGAAGACATACTTCAGTGCAGAAAATGACAACACTACTTTGTCCGTAGTAATTGATGCCGAAGGCAATTTGGAACAATAAGTCAAAGAAATTCTCGATAAGTAGAAGTCAGTTCGAAAGGTGTACTACTTGGTGCAATTCGAAAGTAATACCAAAAAAGACGGAATTTGGATAGCCAAAAGCGAGTTCATGAACTGCAAAGATCTCATCCGTGGATATGAGGAATCAACGAGGATGTCTGCTTTGAAATAGAATGTGAATGTAATATAGTGTTACGCGACACCCATTCATTGTTATTAAGTAGCGACCGTTTGTTACGAATTCATATGTTTGAATCCGATTCAAACATAGAGCAACAATAAACACCTCTATATAAGCTACGCTAGTTTGTGTGACAACGATAGAAGCGCAACGCTTCATCGTGGCAGTATGTAAACGTTAACGTCAATTGCTATCCTCTCTCCTCTCTTACAATACCGGTCTATTCGTGGTTGGCAAACATGGTGATACTGGAAGTGCATCGAACAACTAAGATTAGGGCGGAAGGTTTCCGTGCACTTTGAGATTGGTTTTTCATATATCAGCACGTATTGGTACAGGTAGAGTGCCATGCACGAATGGAAACGTAGTCAGTAATCTGTTTCGGTAATCCACGAAGGTTGTGAAGCAGGCAAGCTCAACGCTCCTACTTCAGAAGAAACGGTGGGATTAGAAATTGCAAAGAAGTAGTAGAAAGAGGTTGTAAGTACAGTCAATGTTGTAAAAAGGGAGAAAGTGGGGTTGGAGAGCACTCGCAGCAAAGCTTTGCGCTCAAAACATATCAAAAGTCTATAATTATTCAAATAAAGATATAATTACCTGTTTAAATTGCTATGTTTTGGTTTAGCAGAGCCTCTAAAAGTGGCCCTTAGCCAACTGAGAAAAGAGAGACGAACGAACGGGCAGTAAAAAGTATTGATGAAGAAAAAAAGGCAAAGGTGGCCTTCCTACTGAGACTGGAAGCGACGCTCATCGTCCTAGCCTGTACGGCCCTTCTTCGTGCGCTTCATGACGTACTGTAGCGCGTGACGGGTGTCCCATACGGCACCTCGTACCTTTCTAAACACCCTTTGTGGTATTCTGGAGGTTCACGAGAGGATGAGGGCGGGCTAGGATGGATAGAAGGCAGGGAAGAGGATGATGACGAACAGACCAACACTTCATCAATGGCTTCATTCGTTAGATTGGGGTCTTCTTCCGAGAACTCGACAACTTCCCTGTAGCTGAACGTCTGCAACACAAGGCGGAAAGATTTGGATAATGAAGACATGAGATGAAGACGCAAGAAAAGAAGAAAGGCGCAAGAAATACTGAGAGGGGGTATAGAAATACCAACCTAAAAGCGAAAAAAAGTGAGTGAGGCATGCCTCTGATAGCTCTTCAACTCGGCACGTGTCACATGTCTTGTTACATTAGGTGAAAGGATACCCGTGTCATTCCTGTGACGTTCGTTTTCAGCTTGTGACCCAGTGCACGGGGACCGTCTACTAAAAAGAATAATGATGATGGTACAAGCGTTTTGCCTGTTTAATGGGCGAGTTTGATTCCTAACTAAAGCCCTCTGCCAAGCTTGCAGAGGATGGAACTATGAATTAGTAGAGCATACTCAGTAGTTGTTGTGTCTATAAAAAGTTCCAGAAGATGGCTTGTGTTCCAACGACGGCCTCGACACCACACAGCTCGGCCCCATTCTCAAGCTTAGTTCAATTTTTACGGCCTTGTCCGTAGAAGTTAGTAGCGTTTTCCTAATTAGAGTCCCAGCATGGCTACCTCAGCCAGCCCGTGGTCCCGGCAACCACATGTATATCAAACACTGTTTACGTGGTTCCCTGGCTGTGCTTCAGTAATTTATCTTGCCTCGATTTTGGTTTGCTCCCAAAGTTCCGCTTAGGTGTTGTGTCTTTTCGCATGGGCTATCATACTTTTGTGTTAGTAGCAGCGGTTTCTCTGCTTTTTATTTTTTTGGCCTCAAAAGTGGCCTGGACTATCTTTTTCTTTGGTTGGCTCTCTCCTGTGTTCATTAAAAGAGGTTGTTGACATTGCCTAAGGTTTCTTGGTTGGGCTGGCAAGACAGAGCAAGGGTGAACGACTGGTCCTTGGTTGGTGTATTTGTGTTGTGTCTGTTTATTTTGGTGGTTTGAAAGCCTGCTTTGGTGGTTTCGGTGGTTAGTGCACATGTATTGGCTATGGAGCAAGGCCCACTTTTGTTTTTTTTCGGCATGCCACCACCACGCCGTTCAATGCCACTGGAATGACGTCCTCACCAGTCTCGTTTTGAGACACTTTCCGAAACTGTTCCAACCGTTCCCAGTGAAAATGTGGAGACGGAAGAAAGGTGCTTTACCTTTCTGAACCCGAAATATGATATACATTATATTCAAGATAGACTATCGGTTTGATTGTGTGACAATAAAAATAAGTGAATCTAAGGCTCCCAAGTGTTTATGTTGCTTACGTTGATTATAATCAAATTAAGAAATACCCTATTTATTGGCTTCTTTTTGAATTTGTGATGGCTCTAAGCCAATCAAAGGCGGTGGTATGTAAACATTTTCTCAATGTACCATCTGCTTTTCAATTTTGCACCGCCAAAGCACATAGTATACCATCATACCTTTTATGCGCTACTAGCTTCTCAGAAACGAGTTCATCCGCCGCATTTGATGGCCCAAGCTCTCAAAGATCTGCAAAGCTCCTCTGGATGGATACTTCTGAAACAGGCTATTCTCTTCCTGTGCAAAGAGATATTACAACCAAACGAAATGAGTCTGAGTGTAATTTCTATTTTCGGATTAACCGATCTATGACCAAGATGACGAAAAAGAGTTCAAAATAATTGCATGGGGATCTGTCTAACAATAACCATATATAAAACAGCTCCTTATTGTGCCAAAAGGCGAAACTGCAGTAATCTTTAGCTTTCAAAGTTCGAGGGAAGAAATCTTGCACATGCCCACAAACGAAAACTTGGTTTGAATAGCATGTCATTGAACGGTTTATCCTTCAAAGTTGTTCACGATTGGACTAAAAAATAAGTATTCAAACGCTGGCAATGAAGGGATCCGTTACGTATGGATGAAATGCTTGGTCATCTTGGAATTGAACTGGCCACATCGATGCACATCCTCAATCGTCTCAAGGATCACTGGTGTAAGTCTGACATTTTCGCAATACCATTTTTCCATAAGACCATGGCTTTCAATACATTTTTGAATATAAGAGCTGTTTTTCATGTGTATGCACTTCGTGATCCTGACGTTGCTGTTGCAGACCCGTTATGGCATAATCTCAAGCTAATTGAACAATTTTACGGAAACGCAGCCACAATAGTGATACCAGTTGGTGTCAGCTGACTTGACGAAAACACCGTGAGATGTAAAGGTCGCACTGCTCCTCTGACATACATGAAATCCAAACCAATGAATTTGTTACACGATGTTGCGCAGTCGCCAGGTAGTCACATGGTTATTCAAAGAGCTTGGAAGATACTGGGCCGGTGAATATATCGGGAAATAACATCAGTACAACGGTACACTCATCTTTTTCGAAACCTTTGCGGTCTCATCGAGCAAAAATTGGATGGCACTATCGACTTAAAGTCTAAGGCTCCTCTTTTATGATACGCTCCAATGGCGCATCAAATACAGCTTTACCAAATTACTGAAAATGAGCGATTGGTGTTTGGGGATAACGTATACGCGAGGTCCTTTCTGGCTCGTCAGTTGAATATTCATAGCGATGGAGAATGCAAGGTTCTTGGAGCGGTTCTCTTTGCAGGTAAAGATGGAATTAATAGACCTGCATTAAAAGAGACAATCCAGAGCCACAAACACGCTCATCGACGACAATGGCGTCTTGTGGAGGTTTTGAAGAGATGCAGTGACCGAGATATTCCAGTCAAGGTCACCAAACATTTTGGGTTTGTGGTCTTCAAGGACCGCTTTATTGTCTCTTTCTGTACTTATGATCTTGCAGGCACACCTTCCTTTCAAATCCACGATGCTGACGAGCATGCTTCAATTTGTGTTCGTGGTTAAGCCCCACTTCAACGATGCGTTCGGAACGAGTGAGTGCCAGGGACGACGCTAAAAGGTCCGGCTATCATAGTAGCGTTTAATTTGTTCATGAACGCTTTTAATCGCCTTGATCAATTTCGGTCAACGTTTGCAACTATGCGAGAGCGAGTGTCTTTGAGTCTGCTGACTTTGGTTTTGGACGCCATCAATATAAATCCTCATGGGTTCTTGAACGCAATTCCGAGCCCAGCCGACAAAATCATTGATTTGTATACAATTAGGCAACGCATAATTTGGCAGTGGGTTACAGATTACATTGAGTGTAAGCAAGCGCGAAAAACGTCTGCTACTTCTTTTCGAATGCAAAACGAGAACGAGTGAGAGGTAATGAACAACTTCGGTTGCAACTCAACTCATTTCTTACTGGAAACACAACGAAGACGGTCCGTTTGATGCTTATTGCGCAACTTCCTTCCAAAAGAGGATAGATACAATTGGAAAAGCTATTCTGGTACCGTTTTTTTAGCCTGGCTTTCACGTCAACTGTTTTACATTCTTTCACCACAGCCAACTTTTTGAGCAAAATTTTCCTGCCATTTTAAACTCCATTCTATCTGCAGAAAGTTTACTACGTTCCAAAAAGAATCGCTAAAGGTCCAAAAAAGTGACCACAACCCTTAGTACCGTCAAAAATGTACAAGAAATAAACTTGCACATTCTTGAAACACATATAGTTCCTGCTTCATCAGGCTGTATTATCTTCTTCATTCTCTCAAATTCACATCTTGGAATTTCCACCCTCGTTTCTTTGCCAAGAACTACATGACGTTCGTACGTAAACAATTCATATGCTTTCTTTCTCGCTTCATTACTACCAGCAAAACACCCATTCACATTTGGATATTCCTTCACAACCTTCTCAGCCACAATGATAGCCAGTTGCATCCGGAAGCATGGGGTCCCTTCACACTTCTTACAGGTGACATTCTCTTTGTGCATTTTGATCATAGGAATTGCTTCTATGACAGTCTGCGCAGCATTGTCGGGTAGGGTCAAATTATGTACTTGTGATACAGTCAATGTTTCAATTTGATATCGTGTTACTGGCACTCCTGGCGTTCCCTTCTCAGTTGCAGTAGCTCAATCGTTGCGAAGTTAGTAGTTGCACCGAAATGAATGTGGTTGGAAATTTCGGGGTTGCTGCCACAGAGCGTACGACTTGGACAAAAAGTTTGCTCCATTACAAAGGTATTGATGATCTTATAGACTAGAGAGAACAATTTCAGCCTTTGGGATCCAAAACGTCTGATAGGGCAGAGAAAAAGATGAGCGTTAGAATCTGTATTGGTACTTGCATGAAATCGCTTCAAGGGTGGCGGAGGTGTGGTTGATTGACGGAAGGTGTTGGTTTAATAACCCCCCTCTCATGCTTCTATCAGCTCATTCAAAGCAGCTGTTTGGCGACACGCCTCCCTTCCGATAAAAAAATTCAGCAGCAGCAGCAGAGCGTACAACGCATTGCCTGCTGCTCCATATTGACTGCTGACTTGCCTCTTAGTAGATGGCACTATGGAAACGATTACAGTACCAGACACTCAGCACTAACAAGGATATTTCACACGTGGCTAGTGAAGTGCAGCCCCTTCAGAAAAGGTTTTTGGCATTTGGATGATTTCGTGAATGTTTCGGTAATGTATTTATTGCATAAGCTACGAGCCTCAAATAATGGAATGGACACTTGGAACAAGAAATTGTCAATTGGTGGTTGGCCACATTAGTGGGCATAAACAACCAATATGGAGTAATTTTAATTAGTTTTATTTATTATTTTACACCCATTTCTGGGATGGTTAATACTTAGTGTGACAGGGAATTGCCGCCGCAGCAGTAAACTTTCCCCAACTAGGGGCCCCAAACTGGGTAATTAGTTCTAGACCTCATCGCCTTCGCGTGCTCTCTACTCCTTTTTAGAGGGAGGTACCGTAATCTACGGAAAGTCTATTCCCCTTGCCTCCCTAAAAGAAGATAATGTAGGGACGGGTATTCCAACTACCTTGGCGTTTGTCTTGGTAAAAGGGATATTAACCGACACTGCTGTTTGTTATAGTCACTTTCATGACTCAGCATCCTCTCGCTCATTCCTTACTTTTCTTCTCTTCCTTTTCCCTTTTTAAGGTGGGGGTCTCACCACCCGCGGCAAATGTCGGCATGACGCTCCTACGTGGGAAGAACAGCTCTGCCGACGACACTAACCCACACACACCTTCTCTGCAGATACGGAATTCTTGCCTTAACCTCACTGCGCAAGTCACGACAGGCAGGCTCGGGCTTACAACCCGACACATTCGTGCGACCTCTGGGAGGGCTCTACCCAACTCGGTTCAGATTTAACGAGGAAAGATCTCAAAGGCCTATTGGTGTTCTCCAGATCAATTGCATTGCACCACAAAGTGGTCTTCGGACCTAGAATTGATGTTGTGTTGTGTTCATTCTGTTCAAAATTCGATTCTTTTGTTGGATTTCAGAACGTTTCGTCATTTTTACATCGTAACATTTCGCCGTCATGCCGACGAAGCCCTCTGCTTTGAAGCCTGCGATCACGTGTAGCCGCTCTCATAATAGTGGAGATAATCCCAAAATTCGGTTCTTTTTTCAGATCTGGGCTCGTGCTATTTCCAGCCGTGCTGGGTGTGTCTCGGCTAGCACTTCAAACCCAACCGGGCGTGCCGGAACTCCGCTTCGGTTCCGTTATCGCCGGCCTTATATGGTTATTTGTCGCCAGCCGTTGCCGTTGTACCGCTTGCGCCCCAGGCAACCTCCACTGTCACCGCACCCGAGCCCTGTCCGACTGTCGATACCACCCTCCATGGACGTTTCCTGGAATCTGAGGTTCGATCTCTGTGGACCGCTCAAGACACCCTTGTAGGGGAACTATAAACCCTGCATGAGTTTTTGATGGAAACCACTGCAAAGGTGGTCGCAGAGGATCTAAGTTTCTTACAGTCTGATGTCAACTCCATGTTAGAGAGTTTGTGGCAACCCGCCACTGTGAAAGAAGGTAAATCTCGACTCAATCGAGTTCGTGTCCGTTTGAAGACGTTGGAGCAGTTTATTTCGATGAATAAACCGTACCCAGATGATTCAACACCAGCTGTTTCACACCAAAACCAGCATGCTGGAAGCAAGAAGCACAGATATGAGCGGAACCACAAACAAGATCAATCGGATTCTGATTATATGACATCGTCGGATTCATCCTGAAACTTTCGGATGGTTCTAGTTCCTCAGATTTCTATTATGAGGAAGGGCAGAAAAGACCGGTCTTCCCGCTCAAAGAAGTCATCCTCTACCGAACGTGTAATTCGGACCCGCTAAAAAGGGAGAAGACACACTGTTCTCCGGGAATCAAAACCGACGAACCCATTATATCGAAAATTAACCTCATGCCGATACTAGTGGCTCGAACATTCCTCTTTAGGACGTACCCCTTGTGGCTCTGGGAAGGTGAAAGAATGCATAAAGCGTATGCAACTCTCAATGCGTAACCAATATTTTACTGGAGAAGACCCAATTATCTTGTTGGACTTTTTTTCCTGCTTGCTTGCGAAAGCCGATATCCTCGGAATGAATGAGCAACAACCCTATTTTAGATTACCTTATTTCTTACAGAGAGTGGCAGAAGACTAGTACACCTCTGTCCAAGGATCATCTCGTGCCTCTGAGGGAGGAGTGACCTGCTGGCCGGAGGCTGTTCAATATTTTTCGGGCTCCTATGCCACGAATAACGCTATTCATGGGGCAATCCTCACTTTTCGAGATACCCGCTTTCCCTTGGGCGAGACTGAAACCCATTATTGGAGGCGTTTTAACAAGTCCTTCCACCGTTGTTTGAATGTATACCCCTCATGAAAGCTTTTCACCATGTTCATCGATGGCATTGATCAATCAATCCAGAGCTTAATCACCTGTTACCGCGAAGACAAGTGCATATTTAGCTACCTCGAGCTTGTCCAACACGCTCGAGCAGAAAGGGACGGACTTCGTGCAAGAACCCCGAATCATCGGTATAGACACGCTAAGGCGTTGTTGATGGAGAGCCACTCCCCAGTGCCCTTTCTCTTTGTAGATGGAACCCCTCAACAGGGATACGACAAAGTGCAGCTAGCATAGGGAGATGGTATGTCTATACCATCCATGTACTTACCGTCAGCAAGGGAGGACACATTCGAAACGGCCCATGAAAACCGCGTCTTATATGTGGGGAACCACCGCGTTCAACCACCGCGATTCCCATTTATGAACGGTCAATCCCATTATCAGTGGCGTAGATAAACTAAACGCCACCCTGCCGTACGCTTCTCCGATGCTCGGGATGTTAGCCGGGGCCTAGCGGTGTTGCCTGTGATGTGCCACCTTTGCTACGCCTATGGTCATACCTCCCCGCAATTTCTCTGCTCACTAAGAGATATAGCAGAGGTGGTGGCAGAATATGAGGCCCCCACTCCAGAGAAGAAACGTTCCGTCCAGACGACATCCTACCTTCGTGCTAAATCGGACTTCTGGCATGCCCTGCCACATGATCCACATGCCTGGCTAGCTTCAAATACCCCTACTTGGAACACCGCGCAACCATCTGACACAGCCACCGCTTATGTGGATAAGAATCCCAGCCCCAGGAATGAATCCCTCGTCGTCGAGCATCCTGGACCACCTTCTAAGGCAGGAACGTCCCAGAAAAACTAACTGAAGGCGTCTCCTCTTTGGGGGTGGCGTCCTCAGATATGAGGATGTTGACGTACAAGGCGTCGCAACCTCGCTCCTCGGTTGAAATCCTGCCAAGGTGTGGTGCAATGCCCCAAAGGGGAAAAACACCGAAAGACGTCCGGGATCTTCCTCTCACGAGGTGAACCCAGTTGGGTAGAGCCCTCCCAGAGGTGTCACGGCGAAGCCGGTTTGTAAGACCAGGGACACCTGTCGCGACTCGCGCAGGGAGGTGAAGGCGAAGAATCGGTATCCGCGTGAGCGGGGTGTGATCCTCAGTAGAGGTATGTTTCCACGTAAGTGGGGGTGTGTGAGCGGATGCGCACACGAGGGCCGCGGATAGCGGGAGGTGCTACCCTAAAAAGGGGAAAGAGGAAGGACGAGTGGGTCGCGAGAGCGACGAGTAGATACGGCGATGCCGGTGGACGGGACTCCCTATACAGGGCGAAACACCAATATGATTGGAACAATTAGTACTCCCAATGATGGGTCTCCTTTAGATGTGCAAGGGGGGTGAACTTCCGTACACTACGGTGCTTCCCTCCAAGGAGGAGTTGAGAACACGCGGAGGCGGTAAAGCTCAGAGCCAATTCCCCAGGTTGGGGTCCCTTCTTGGGGAAGGTTTACTGGTGCGACGGCAGTGCGCCGTCGCACTAAGTACTAGCTTCCCAGAAATGGGTGTGAAAATAATAAATAAAATTAACTAAAATACTCCACATTCCGTAGCAACATCCACTACTGTGGCCAACAGCCAATTGACCCAGAACCGTGTCCCACGTGTCCATACCCACCATTGTGGGGCGTAGTTCATATACACACTACACAACCGATAATATCGGGAAAGCGTTCAAGTACCCAGAATCCCTCCCTGAGGGCGTTGCACTTCATATCCCCCCCCTAAGACGGGAAAACGACCGCGGACGCGGAGGATTCCCAGACGAAAATGGGTGATAAAAGCGCGAACGCCGTCTCCGGTTCTCCGGTAAATCCCTCTGCACCAGAGTCAACACTTCCTGCTACTGCAGCTGTCATTTCCTCACCTCGCATCAGCACTTCCTCGTCACCGAGCGCACTCCGACAAACAACAATGACCACCCTCGAAGAGGGAGAAATGAACAACGACAACAACATCACCAACAACAGCCAACCTCCGAGGTCTCTCGGGCGATACACCACCGGTTTCCGGTCAGCTCCCCTGCCTCAGGGCGATCAACCTCCGGTACAACCGGGAAATATGGCTGCTGAAGCCAACCATCCCTTCGCATTACCACCTTCGGTGGGATCCTCCGGAACCGCTCCGGTGTCCAACTGGCCAACCTACAACATCCTGGTGGGGCTCAACCCGATGAATCGGAATCACGCGTCGCGCCTGCGCCTTGCCCCGTGGTTTCACCCGGTCGCCGTCCTCAATGAGGGATTGGTCACCGCTTATGCGGATGGCTCAGACACCCTTCCGGGGGATCTGCCCAGAGCAGTTACCACATCGTGGGATTGGCGTCACCGGATCGCGATTCCGCGTCACCACCTCCGAAGGAATTCGGGCGAGACCGTCGCTGCGGCGCAGACCGCGCTGACGCGCATGGCGTACCAACGGCAGAGCCGGGCTCCGTTCGATGTACCGGTCCCACCGGAGTTTGGCTTCGACATTAGCTACTTCCGCACTCGCGGGGAGATTGGGTACGGCGAGAACCTGTTCCGCCTCGAGACCCTCGCTTGGAGGAATTTCCCCGCAGCGCGGCAAGAGGCCCTTTGCTGGGAGCGACCGATTATTCGGGCGGAGTTCAGGTACCTTCCCCGGCAATACCGGTCCAACTTTCTCCAAAACTTCATCCGCTACGAGCGGCGTTGGCGATCCCGATTCGGGTACTTTATCCCGTATCAGAACGTGGAGATAGAGCGGATTGCGCCGCCTCACCGACTAGGTCGGTATGTAGCACTCCCCGAGTGGTGGCGCTTCCATGAAGCCTGCCGGGGGTGCTACGTAGAACTTCCGCCGGTACTTACGTACCTCGGTTCGCTGCTCATGCAGGATCCCCGGTCGGGGTTGTGGTCCGTAGTGGTTACGGAGTGGGCGGCCCGCAATGCGGCTTATATCCTCAACGAGGCGTACGACCAGTATCGTCTCTGGTTCCTTCAACCGCGCGTGCGGGCAGCGATCCGAAACCTGGATCTTCGCATCCCCCTTGGGGGCCAGGCCAACAATGAAGAGGTCCTCCAATTACTTGGGTACATCGACAGCGTTAGCTGGAGTGAGGTCCCGCTGGAGCAAAGCGGTCGTCTGGATGGCGGCAGCGGTAACACCGGTGGCTCGGGACTGGGTAGAAACACCGCCCTTGCGGGTGATTTTATCTACTTCGACCCCTGGGAGTTCCGGGAAATTTCCTCCGAGGAGGCGCGCGAACTTCGCGATGCGCCCCGGCATGTGACGGAAGACCACCCGGTGGGGTACGTCGATTCTGACGATTACTACCGCGCATACGGCGGGGATGACCCAATGGTCGATAACGATCCGGAAGAGCCCGGGGAGATGGACGTAGAGGACACCGGCGCTAGCGCGGAAGCTTCCCCAGAGGGGGTACCTCCGGCCGAGCCGGCTGCTGACCCTTCGGCGGCGAGTGCCGGCCCTTCTATCCCCAGCGGGGTAACGGCGAATGAAAACGAGATCATCGCGCGTTTTCTCCGGGGTGCCGGTCTTAGCGCTGCCGAGGTATCGGGGGATGTCACCACCATGGCGGACGCGTTGGCCTACCGCCTTGCTGGGGGTTACGCCCCGGGCAACGGCGAAGAGTGAGCTCCTTTTGTCCAGTTTTCCTGGTATTCTTTCCCTGGCTATGCCAGTTAGTGTAGTGTAGTATCGTGAGGAGCTAGCTGCTCCCCTGAATAAACTTTCCCGTTTAGAACGGTGATTTCCAATTAGCATTCCCCGTCTTAGACGGACTTTCCCTTGCTATCCTTTCTCATTGCCCTCCGCTCGCGCGGCAACGTTACCCAACTTGGGCATTAACCAGCGTGGCTGGGGCTGCAGTTCCCGTTTGACGGTGGTATCGCACGATCTGCGACCGTGGGAGGTGTTCAATTGGCTCCCACGTATCCCCACTGGGGTCGTACCCGTACCAGCGGACGCGGTATTGTAGAATACCATCCTGGTCCCAGGTGTGTCCGACAAGTCGGTCTACTACGAACTCTCGTTCGTAGACCTGCCGGCCGTGCCGGGTGGTGGTTGTACTCCCTTGCGAGGGTTGTCCGCGGTGCGGTATAATGTCCCTTAGCAGGGTGTTCGGCGATAACTCCGACGTTGCCGTGCGCTGTCCTAGTGGCCGCTGCTCATGCGGGAAAATATCCCTCAAGAGGGTATGTGGTGTCACGGTTTTCCCCGGCAAGTCATTCCCCATTGGGGTGTCGTTGTTCCCGTCTTCACGGTAGGCCAGGCGAACCGCCAACCGGCGGGGGACTTGAACTCCGCATTCGCGGTTGAACTCACGAACCGCGAGTTTGCGGGAAGATGACCGCTCCTGCGGAATCGGCGTTTCCACGATCCCCTGGGGGGTCCCGTGCGACACGGTGGTTGGATGGCAAACCGCCTCCCTGCCAGGCGCACGAGCGCTCTGCACCGTACGTTCCGGCGGCGCCGTGGTGTCCCCGGCTACTGGGGGGTTGCCTAAGGCTAACTCCGGTACACCGGTATTTTGGTCAAAATTACCCTTTGGGGGGTGCCGGGCAGGTGCCGATGACACCCTTTTCAGGGGCCGGGCCGCTAAGTGCGGTGCACCGTCTCCATGAGGAGGAGCAGCGTCCGGTACGACCGGTTTCGAGCGTGCGATGGCGCGCGTTTTTTCCCGAGTTCCTCGGTTCTTCGCCGCAGCGTTGCGGTGGTTGGCGCAAATTATTCCCCGGAACGGGGGCTTCGATTCCGTCTGCGACGGGGAGCGTTTCCGAGCGCTGCGCGCCAGGGCCTGAAGCTTCGGATGCGGCTTGGCTACCCTTTTCCCCGATAGGGGTGTGGGTATTTCCCAGCGGCGCTGGTGTATCTGGGCGCCTCTTCTCCGCGGGGCGCGGGTCTGAGCGACCTGATTGAACCGCTTCCGCGGGGACTTCCGCCAATGGCGGCTTTGAGGCATCTCCCTGCTCAGGGGATTGAGGGCGATTGTCGCCGTACTCCCGTATCGGGGATCCTTCCCTGACAGGGGTGTGCGGTAGCTGCGTTTCAGCTTCCCGTGTAACACGGTGTATTTGCCGCCTTTGCGGGACCTGCGCGTCTGGTTCCTGTTGCACAGCGCTGCCCGAGGACGGGGGATTAGTGTCGCGTGAGATACTCCGTGCTCCACGGTCAGTTGTCCGTATGGTACGGCGTGTTTCCCGTTGCGACGGCGATCTCATTCCTCGAAAACGAGTGTTCTCCTCCCCCTCCTGAGACGGAGCGGCGGGATAAGGGATAACATGCCCCGCCTGGCGGGTGTAGATTCGCGCCATAGGGGCGGGCACAGAGAGGCCCGAATTACCCGGCTGAGCCGGTGAGTCCGACAGGGTCGGTAGGTCTGAGAGTCCCCGGGAGGGGTGTGGTAGCACGGTAGGCCGTCTCACCACCGATGTATCGGATGCAGAGCCATATTCCAGCGTAGGGTCCAGCGTAGCTGGTGCAGCCTCAGTCGAGGGTGGCGGAGCTAGCACGATGCGATCGCGAGATAACCGCTCATGCGCGTCACCCATTTCCACAACCACTGTGTCCGTCGTGACGGAGATAACCTTGAAAGGACCATCCGCCACAGGCGAGAGCTTATGGTGCTTCTCCCTTTCAGGGTTGTAGTACTCCTTGCGGACGAATACGAAGTCCCCGGAGTTGATCTGTTCCGGTTTGCCTCCTCGCAAGCGAGCATCGAAATTCCGTTTGTAGACGGCTTGGGCGTGGTCCATCGCCTTCCGCGCTGCGGGTACCAGCTTGGTCAGCCATGCTTTCCACTTCTGGCGGTAATCCTTCACAGAAGGGAACGCGTCCAACGTAGGTTGGGATTCCAACGCCATTGGCGGGGGTGTCCGTGAAAGGACCAACTCGAAAGGGGATATTCCGGTAGTCCGGTGTACCTGCGTATTGTACGCAAAGGTCACGGCATCCGTGTAGATATCCCAAGTCTTGGGGTGGTCAGCCGTGTAAGCACGGAGAGCTGCGAGCATTGTCCGGTTGAAACGCTCGACCTGCCCATTAGACTGGGGATGATACGTGGTCGTGAAGAGATTCTTCACGTCCAGTATCCGACAGACGTCCTGGAAAAATCGCGATGCGAACTGTTTCCCGTTGTCGGAAAGTAGCTCCAAAGGAGGTCCGTAGGCAAACACCCAATGCCGCACAAAGGCGTGAGCGACCGTGTAGGCGGTAATCCTCTTTAGAGGGACTGTCCGAACTAATTTCGAGAACCTGTCCGTAATAACGAGTAGGAACTTGTTGCCTCTCCTGGTAGAGAGCAATGGTCCGAGAATGTCAATTGCGACAAACTCGAGCGGCGCCCTGGCGGGGAATAGCTTCATCCGTTTGGAGTGCTTCCGGAGTTTGACCCGGTTCTTCGCGCATTGCGTGCAAAACCGCACCGTAGCGTAGCAATCAACCGCCATGGCGGGCCAGTAGAAATCCCTGCGAAGGGTTAGATAAAGCTTCCTCCCACCGGAGTGTCCCCCGAGTTTCGGGTAATGCGAAAGGTGCAATATCCGCTTCTGTAGCGTGTGCGGTACCACAACTTGTGGGGTAGCCTCGACGGTCCTCACGAGGTAACCAATGTCGTTCACCCCGAAGGGGAGGTTCTCTCCGCCGTTGAGGCGTGCACGTATCCTTGTACAGAAGGGGTCCCCGAATTGTTCTCGGATCATTTCCTCGGTCTCAACCGGTACATAATTTCCCGGTATGGGTTTCTCAGAATCATCTCGCGATGCGAGTAGGTAGTCGAAGTCAGCATCTTCGTCCCAGTTTTCTGGCTCAGCCTCGACGGCACATTCCGGATCATCCGGGTCCATTGCCAGGAAACATGGGACTTCATCATCCTCCGTTGGGAGTGCCTCCCCACTTGTGGGTAAACGCGACAGAGCGTCGGCTTGGGTGTTCTGCGCGCCCTTTTTATAAATGACTTGAAAGTCATATTCCGCGAGGCGGAGTCTCCAGCGCATGAGGCGTCCCGACGGGTCGGAGATATTCATTAACCACCTCAGTGAGGAATGATCCGTGTACACGGTGAAATGGACTCCCATAAGGTAGGGGCGCAGAGTGGTCATCGCCCATACGACGGCGAGGCACTCTTTCTCCGATACGGAGTAGTTCCGCTCATGAACATTGAGCGAACGTGACCAATAACCAATTGGATGTCGTTCCCCCTCGGGGGTGGTTTGAAAAAGAGCACACCCGACTTGGTAGTCGCTCGAGTCCGTATCTACGGAGTATGGCAACCCAAGTTGTGGGAGATGTAGGATTGGTGCTGATGTGACAGCCTCCTTTAAGGAGTTAAAAGCTTCCGATTGCTCGGGCGTAAATGTTCCCAGTTTTGGGGGGTTCCCCTTTCGCAACAACGCGTTCAGGGGCGCTGCAGTATCCGAAAAGTTCGGGATAAACCGTCGATAGACGTTGACCAGCCCCAGAAAGGAGCGCAGTTCCGTTTGAGTACGGGGTTCTTTCGCCTCAACGAGGGATTTGACTCGAGCTTTCTCGATCGCTAACCGTCCAGGACGGATAATGTGACCCAGATATTTCACAGTATCTGTGAAAAACTCGCATTTCCTCAACTTGAGGGTAATTCCCGCATCGCGGAGTACGGTCAGCACGTCTCGGACGTGAGTGAGATGGTCGTCCAACGAGTTGGAGAAGATGATAATATCATCAAGGTAGACCAGACAACTCCGCCACTTAAAGCGGTTGAGTAGAATATCTACTGCACGCTGAAAGGTGGCGGGGGCGTTGGTTAACCCAAATGGCATCCGCTTGAAGCGGTACGTTCCTGCATGGCAGGTGAATGCGGTTTTGTCGCGATCCTCCTGTCTGACAGGTACTTGCCAATATCCCCAATTGGCATCAAGGGCCGTGAACACGGTGGCGTCTCCAAGGGAGTCAATGCACTCGTCCATACGAGGGATGGGGTACGTGTCCCTAACAGTCACGGCATTGAGCCGGCGGTAGTCGACACAGAACCTCCAGGTTCCGTCAGCCTTTAAAGCCAGTACAACTGGGGATGCCCAGGGCGATTGAGCGGGCTCAATCACACCTGCGCGGAGCATCTTGTCCACCTGGGACTGCTCCTCTTCCCGAGCTTTCGGACCTGCCCTGTAAGGGGGTTGTGCAACCGGTCGCGCACCGGGGATTAAATCGATCCGGTGTTCCGTTGCATCAATCTCGCCAAGCGAGCCATCCCACATTGTGGTGAATTCCCGTAACATAGTACGGAGTTTGTCGCGGTGCGACTCTGGCACGTGGCTGAAGTCCAGCGCTTCAAGTGCTTTTTCCGGATCAATCCGGTCATTGCTCGATGGAGCATTGTCCTGTGGAACAGGTGTGGTTCGCAATTCCGAGTTACTCGGTATGTTCGACGCTGAAGTAGCGGTTTCCTCCCCCTCCTTAGACTTGACGTCTTCGGACGGCGGGGTGAACTCCTCAGAAGAGGTGGTAACTCCGAGTACATCGGCGGCTGTCATCTTCGTTGGCAGCATTCCCATAGGATGGGGGGTTACACTCCCAATTACTTGGTGTTTGACCAGATACTGGGGGTGTTTGCCAAGATTGGCAACCAATATCCGGAAAGGAACATCCGGGGAAATGGAGACAATTCCATTAGCCAGCGCCAGCTGGGATTTCTCGTACAACGAGGCGAGGGGTTGTATAACCCGAAGACCGTGTTGACGGGAATTTACCTGTACCCAGACTTGGGACTCAGCCGGTATAGAAACCGAGGCAGCGACGCGGAGCTTGGTGGACTCGCGGGACGCGGGCGGTGGTTCCTGCGCAGCAGGGAGCGGAACTTGTTTCCGAGAGGACCGCTTTAGCGGGCGGCGAACAATCGGAACCGACGATCCGTCGTCAAGTTCTACACGCCTGAGGCGGGGCCTGATTGCGTCGACAAATCTGTCGCAGTAATCACATCCCAGTATGACTGGTGCTGCCAGTGAACGGCAAACGATGAAGTCCAACTTCACCACAGATGTACCAAGTCTCACGACGAGGTCCACTGTGCTCACCGTTTGTAACGGATTGTTGTTCGCATCCGAAATGTCGGGGACCGCGTCAGAGCGGATACGAGACCGCACAAGCGGGGGTAACAATGATTCCACAACGAAGTTGGGGCCTGCACCTGTATCCAGGACGGTGAGAAACCTCACCATAAACTGGGGATCAAGGCCAAGGTCGGCATAGACCTTATAGTTGCGCTTGGCCATGATCAAGACTCTACCGGGAATCCGGGGATTTTTACTCCGTATCCACGGGCGACGCAACACACCGAGGTGCGCAGAGTCCGCGTCAGCGGTGTCTTTCCTCGAGAGGATTTCACCGGGGAGCGAGGCAGGGACGCCTCGGGCGCCAACAGCCTCTTGTGTGAGGACGCCTCTCCCAAAGGGGAGACTCCCTCAGTTAGTTTTCCGCCTTCGGCGGTGGGTTGGTTTCCTCGACAACGAGTGCTTCATCCCGTTGACGGGGGTTTCTATCCGCATAAGCGGGGGTTGCAACGGATGGTTGCGTGATCTCCCGAATCGGGGTGTATGAAGCTTGCCGCGCACGCGGGGTCTGTGGTAGGGCGTGAGAAAAGTCCGTTTTAGCACGGAGGTAGGAAGCCGTCGGGACGGAACGTTTCTCCTCTGGAGTGAGGGCCTCATAATTTGCCACCACCTTGGCCATATCCTTCAGTGAACAAATACACTGAGGAGAGGTATGGCCATGGGCATAGCACAGGTGGCAAATGAGAGCCAGCACCGCGACACGCGGATTATCATTCCGAGTATCGGAGAAGCGAACCGCAGGGCGGGTGTCAGTCCATCCAGGCCGTTGATAACGGGATTGACCGTTTGAAAACGGGAGTCGTTGGGGTTGAACCCGACTGTTACCACCGTATAGAACGGGATCTTCTGTTCCCGTATCATGGGTCATCTCCGTCGTTGACGGTAACTCACTGGTGGGTATCGACACACCATCCCCCTGCGCTAAATGCACGGTATCAAATCCCTGTCCAGGGTTCCCATCCGCGGTGAGCGGGAGAGAGGAAGCTTCGCTTTCCAGCAACAACGCTTTGGCGGATTTAGACCGATTGTTCGGAGTTCTTGCACGAAGTGCATCCCCTTCCGCTCGAGCGTGTTGGACCAGCTCGAGGTAGGTGATCCTTCGCTTGTCCTCCCGATAACGGGTAACTAAACTCCGGATTGCCGGGTCAAGACCATCAATGAACATGGTACTGCGCTCCCCAGCGGGGTATACGTTACCACATCTGTGGAAAGCCTTGTTAAGGCGCACCGAGTAATCGGTCTCGGTCTCTCCAGCACGCTGGCGTGTATCTCGCAAAGCGAGGATAGCCTGCTGAATAGCGGTGTTGGTGGCGTAGGAGCGCAGAAGATACTGCACAGCCTCCGGCCAGCAAGTAACTCCTCCCTCGGAGGCGCGAGAAGATCCTCGGACAGAGGTGTATTGGTCCTCGGCCACTCCCCGTAAGAAATACGGTAAAGCCAAATAGGCTTGTCCCTCATTCATACCGAGGATATCGGCCTCCGCTACAAAGCGGGATAGGAAATCCAGTACTAGGACTGGGTCCTCTCCAGTAAAATACTGGTTGCGGAGCGAGAGCTGCATTCGCTTAATGCATTCTCGCACCTTTCCCGTACCACGGGGCGTACGTCCAAGTGACGAATCTTCAAGCCGGTAGTACCGGTATGATAAAAGCTTCCGATAATCCGGGTTTGTCGGTTTCAATTCCCGGAGACCGGGGTGTCTTCTCCCCTTCTGGCGGGTTCGGACCACAGCTTCAGTGGCCGATGACCGCTTCGAGCGGGAGGAGTAGCCTCGCTTCTCGTCCTCCGAGTCGGAGTCCGAGGAGCTCGAGCTAACCGAATGGTTTCGGGGTGAGTGCGACGATGTCGAAGAATCGGAGTCCGAATAGTTTCGGTGATGTTTCCGTCGGTGACGGCGTTTCTTCTTCCCAGCAACCTGGTCGTTGTGCGATGCCTCGTTTACCGGATCACCCGGGGATGGTTTGTCCATGAGGACGAACTGCTCCAGCGTCTCCAGGCGGGCACCAATCCGATCAAATCGGGCTTCAACTCCTTCGATGAAGGCGGCGGGTTGTCCCAAACTCTCCAACACGGAGTTGACGTCAGACCGTAAAATACGGAGTTCCTCGGCGACCTCCTCTACGGGGGTTGCCGAGACCACCTCTTGGAGGGATTTTAGTTCCCCTACAAGGGTGTCATGGGCGGTCCACAGAGCGCGGACCTGGGATTCCAGGGAAGTTCCCTGGGGGGTGTTATCACCCGTTCCACGGGGGCTTGAAGCCGCGACAGCGGGAGCAGGCCGGGGTGCCTGGGGCACTGCGGCAACAGCCGGAGTCGATGCTGCATTCCCCTGCGGGGGTGATAACGAGGGCAAAAGGGGGTTCCGGGGTTCCCGGTCGGGGGTATCATTCCGCGATGAAGCGGCGCCAGCACGGCTGGAACTTGTCCGTATAGGGATACGGGGTACGAACCGAACTTCGGAAGTGTCCGCGTTGTCGCGGGAGCGACTACGCGTAACCACTGGCTCCGCGTCGGAGGGATTTCTCGACATGAGAAAATACCGTTACGACGGGAAACGATCACGGAACTTCCGGTGAATGAAAACAAACCTCGTAAGAGGGAAAACAAAAACCGATTCTAGGTCGGGAGACCACTTTGTGGTGCAATGCCCCAAAGGGGAAAAACACCGAAAGACGTCCGGGATCTTCCTCTCACGAGGTGAACCCAGTTGGGTAGAGCCCTCCCAGAGGTGTCACGGCGAAGCCGGTTTGTAAGACCAGGGACACCTGTCGCGACTCGCGCAGGGAGGTGAAGGCGAAGAATCGGTATCCGCGTGAGCGGGGTGTGATCCTCAGTAGAGGTATGTTTCCACGTAAGTGGGGGTGTGTGAGCGGATGCGCACACGAGGGCCGCGGATAGCGGGAGGTGCTACCCTAAAAAGGGGAAAGAGGAAGGACGAGTGGGTCGCGAGAGCGACGAGTAGATACGGCGATGCCGGTGGACAGGACTCCCTATACAGGGCGAAACACCACTATGATTGGAACAATTAGTACTCCCAATGATGGGTCTCCTTTAGATGTGCAAGGGGGGTGAACTTCCGTACACTACGGTGCTTCCCTCCAAGGAGGAGTTGAAGTGCAACGCCCTCAGGGAGGGATTCTTGGTACTTGATTGTTTTCCCGATATTATCGGTTGTGTAGTGTGTATATGAACTACGCCCCACAATGGTGGGTATGGACACGTGGGACACGGTTTTGGGTCAATTGGCGTTTGGCCACAGTAGTGGATGTTGCCACGGAATGTGGAGTATTTTAGTTAATTTTATTTATTATTTTCACACCCATTTCTGGGAAGCTAGTACTTAGTGCGACGGCGCACTGCCGTCGCACCAGTAAACCTTCCCCAACAAGGGACCCCAACCTGGGGAATTGGCTCTGAGCTTTACCGCCTCCGCGTGTTCTCAACTCCTCCTTGGAGGGAAGCACCGTAGTGTACGGAAGTTCACCCCCCTTGCACATCTAAAGGAGACCCATCATTGGGAGTACTAATTGTTCCAATCATAGTGGTGTTTCGCCCTGTATAGGGAGTCCTGTCCACCGGCATTGCCGTATCTACTCGTCGCTCTCGCGACCCACTCGTCCTTCCTCTTTCCCCTTTTTAGGGTAGCACCTCCCGCTATCCGCGGCCCTCGTGTGCGCATCCGCTCACACACCCCCACTTACGTGGAAACATACCTCTACTGAGGATCACGCCCCGCTCACGCGGATACCGATTCTTCGCCTTCACCTCCCTGCGCGAGTCGCGACAGGTGTCCCTGGTCTTACAAACCGGCTTCGCCGTGACACCTCTGGGAGGGCTCTACCCAACTGGGTTCACCTCGTGAGAGGAAGATCCCGGACGTCTTTGGGTGTTTTTCCCCTTTGGGGCATTGCACCACAAAGTGGTCTCCCGACCTAGAATCGGTTTTTGTTTTCCCTCTTACGAGGTTTGTTTTCATTCACCGGAAGTTCCGTGATCGTTTCCCGTCGTAACGGTATTTTCTCATGTCGAGAAATCCCTCCGACGCGGAGCCAGTGGTTACGCGTAGTCGCTCCCGCGACAACGCGGACACTTCCGAAGTTCGGTTCGTACCCCGTATCCCTATACGGACAAGTTCCAGCCGTGCTGGCGCCGCTTCATCGCGGAATGATACCCCCGACCGGGAACCCCGGAACCTCCTTTTGCCCTCGTTATCACCCCCGCAGGGGAATGCAGCATCGACTCCGGCTGTTGCCGCAGTGCCCCAGGCACCCCGGCCTGCTCCCGCTGTCGCGGCTTCAAGCCCCCGTGGAACGGGCGATAACACCCCCCAGGGAACTTCCCTGGAATCCCAGGTCCGCGCTCTGTGGACCGCCCATGACACCCTTGTAGGGGAACTAAAATCCCTCCAAGAGGTGGTCTCGGCAACCCCCGTAGAGGAGGTCGCCGAGGAACTCCGTATTTTACGGTCTGACGTCAACTCCGTGTTGGAGAGTTTGGGACAACCCGCCGCCTTCATCGAAGGAGTTGAAGCCCGATTTGATCGGATTGGTGCCCGCCTGGAGACGCTGGAGCAGTTCGTCCTCATGGACAAACCATCCCCGGGTGATCCGGTAAACGAGGCATCGCACAACGACCAGGTTGCTGGGAAGAAGAAACGCCGTCACCGACGGAAACATCACCGAAACTATTCGGACTCCGATTCTTCGACATCGTCGCACTCACCCCGAAACCATTCGGTTAGCTCGAGCTCCTCGGACTCCGACTCGGAGGACGAGAAGCGAGGCTACTCCTCCCGCTCGAAGCGGTCATCGGCCACTGAAGCTGTGGTCCGAACCCGCCAGAAGGGGAGAAGACACCCCGGTCTCCGGGAATTGAAACCGACAAACCCGGATTATCGGAAGCTTTTATCATACCGGTACTACCGGCTTGAAGATTCGTCACTTGGACGTACGCCCCGTGGTACGGGAAAGGTGCGAGAATGCATTAAGCGAATGCAGCTCTCGCTCCGCAACCAGTATTTTACTGGAGAGGACCCAGTCCTAGTACTAGATTTCCTATCCCGCTTTGTAGCGGAGGCCGATATCCTCGGTATGAATGAGGGACAAGCCTATTTGGCTTTACCGTATTTCTTACGGGGAGTGGCCGAGGACCAATACACCTCTGTCCGAGGATCTTCTCGCGCCTCCGAGGGAGGAGTTACTTGCTGGCCGGAGGCTGTGCAGTATCTTCTGCGCTCCTACGCCACCAACACCGCTATTCAGCAGGCTATCCTCGCTTTGCGAGATACACGCCAGCGTGCTGGAGAGACCGAGACCGATTACTCGGTGCGCCTTAACAAGGCTTTCCACAGATGTGGTAACGTATACCCCACTGGGGAGCGCAGTACCATGTTCATTGATGGTCTTGACCCGGCAATCCGGAGTTTAGTTACCCGTTATCGGGAGGACAAGCGAAGGATCACCTACCTCGAGCTGGTCCAACACGCTCGAGCGGAAGGGGATGCACTTCGTGCAAGAACTCCGAACAATCGGTCTAAATCCGCCAAGGCGTTGTTGCTGGAAAGCGAAGCTTCCTCTCTCCCGCTCACCGCGGATGGGAACCCTGGACAGGGATTTGATACCGTGCATTTAGCGCAGGGGGATGGTGTGTCGATACCCACCAGTGAGTTACCGTCAACGACGGAGATGACCCATGATACGGGAACAGAAGATCCCGTTCTATACGGTGGTAACAGTCGGGTTCAACCCCAACGACTCCCGTTTTCAAACGGTCAATCCCGTTATCAACGGCCTGGATGGACTGACACCCGCCCTGCGGTTCGCTTCTCCGATACTCGGAATAATAATCCGCGTGTCGCGGTGCTGGCTCTCATTTGCCACCTGTGCTACGCCCATGGCCATACCTCTCCTCAGTGTATTTGTTCACTGAAGGATATGGCCAAGGTGGTGGCAAATTATGAGGCCCTCACTCCAGAGGAGAAACGTTCCGTCCCGACGGCTTCCTACCTCCGTGCTAAAACGGACTTTTCTCACGCCCTACCACAGACCCCGCGTGCGCGGCAAGCTTCATACACCCCGATTCGGGAGATCACGCAACCATCCGTTGCAACCCCCGCTTATGCGGATAGAAACCCCCGTCAACGGGATGAAGCACTCGTTGTCGAGGAAAACCAACCCACCGCCGAAGGTGGAAAACTAACTGAGGGAGTCTCCCCTTTGGGAGAGGCGTCCTCAAAAACGAGGCTGTTGGCGCCCGAGGCGTCCTCGCCTCGCTCCCCGGTGAAAGTCCTCTCGAGGAAAGACACCGCTGACGCGGACTCTGCGCACCTCGGTGTGTTGCGTCGCCCGTGGATACGGAGTAAAAATCCCCGGATTCCCGGTAGAGTCTTGGTCTTGGCCAAGCGCAATTATAAGGTCTATGCCGACCTTGGCCTTGACCCCCAGTTTATGGTGAGGTTTCTCACCGTCCTGGATACAGGTGCAGGCCCAACTTCGTTGTGGAATCATTGTTACCCCCGCTTGTGCGGTCTCGTATCCGCTCTGACGCGGTCCCCGACATTTCGGATGCGAAATAACAACCCGTTACAAACGGTGGGCACGGTGGACCTCGTCGTGAGACTTGGTACCTCTGTGGTGAAGTTGGACTTCATCGTTTGCCGTTCACTGGCAGCACCAGTCATACTGGGATGTGATTACTGCGACAGATTTGTCGACGCAATCAGGCCCCGCCTCAGGCGTGTAGAACTTGACGACGGATCGTCGGTTCCGATTGTTCGCCGCCCGCTAAAGCGGTCCTCTCGGAAACAAGTTCCGCTCCCTGCTGCGCAGGAACCACCGCCCGCGTCCCGCGAGTCCACCAAGCTCCGCGTCGCTGCCTCGGTTTCTATACCGGCTGAGTCCCAAGTCTGGGTACAGGTAAATTCCCGTCAACACGGTCTTCGGGTTATACAACCCCTCGCCTCGTTGTACGAGAAATCCCAGCTGGCGCTGGCTAATGGAATTGTCTCCATTTCCCCGGATGTTCCTTTCCGGATATTGGTTGCCAATCTTGGCAAACACCCCCAGTATCTGGTCAAACACCAAGTAATTGGGAGTGTAACCCCCCATCCTATGGGAATGCTGCCAACGAAGATGACAGCCGCCGATGTACTCGGAGTTACCACCTCTTCTGAGGAGTTCACCCCGCCGTCCGAAGACGTCAAGTCTAAGGAGGGGAGGAAACCGCTACTTCAGCGTCGAACATACCGAGTAACTCGGAATTGCGAACCACACCTGTTCCACAGGACAATGCTCCATCGAGCAATGACCGGATTGATCCGGAAAAAGCACTTGAAGCGCTGGACTTCAGCCACGTGCCAGAGTCGCACCGCGACAAACTCCGTACTATGTTACGGGAATTCACCACAATGTGGGATGGCTCGCTTGGCGAGATTGATGCAACGGAACACCGGATCGATTTAATCCCCGGTGCGCGACCGGTTGCACAACCCCCTTACAGGGCAGGTCCGAAAGCTCGGGAAGAGGAGCAGTCCCAGGTGGACAAGATGCTCCGCGCAGGTGTGATTGAGCCCGCTCAATCGCCCTGGGCATCCCCAGTTGTACTGGCTTTAAAGGCTGACGGAACCTGGAGGTTCTGTGTCGACTACCGCCGGCTCAATGCCGTGACTGTTAGGGACACGTACCCCATCCCTCGTATGGACGAGTGCATTGACTCCCTTGGAGACGCCACCGTGTTCACGGCCCTTGATGCCAATTGGGATATTGGCAAGTACCTGTCAGACAGGAGGATCGCGACAAAACCGCATTCACCTGCCATGCAGGAACGTACCGCTTCAAGCGGATGCCATTTGGGTTAACCAACGCCCCCGCCACCTTTCAGCGTGCAGTAGATATTCTACTCAACCGCTTTAAGTGGCGGAGTTGTCTGGTCTACCTTGATGATATTATCATCTTCTCCAACTCGTTGGACGACCATCTCACTCACGTCCGAGACGTGCTGACCGTACTCGCGCGATGCGGGAATTACCCTCAAGTTGAGGAAATGCGAGTTTTTCACAGATACTGTGAAGTATCTGGGTCACATTATCCGTCCTGGACGGTTAGCGATCGAGAAAGCTCGAGTCAAATCCCTCGTTGAGGCGAAAAGAACCCCGTACTCAAACGGAACTGCGCTCCTTTCTGGGGCTGGTCAACGTCTATCGACGGTTTATCCCGAACTTTTCGGATACTGCAGCGCCCTGAACGCGTTGTTGCGAAAGGGGAACCCCCCAAAACTGGGAACATTTACGCCCGAGCAATCGGAAGCCTTTAACTCCTTGAAGGAGGCTGTCACATCAGCACCAATCCTACATCTCCCAAAACTTGGGTTGCCAATACTCCGTAGATACGGACTCGAGCGACTACCAAGTCGGGTGTGCTCTTTTTCAAACCACCCCCGAGGGGGAACGACACCAATTGGTTATTGGTCGCGCTCGCTCAATGTCATGAAGCGGAACTACTCCGTATCGGAGAAAGAGTGCCTCGCCGTCGTATGGGCGATGACCACTCTGCGCCCTACCTTATGGGAGTCCATTTCACCGTGTACACGGATCATTCCTCACTGAGGTGGTTAATGAATATCTCCGACCCGTCGGGACGCCTCATGCGTTGGAGACTCCGCCTCGCGGAATATTGACTTCCAAGTCATTTATAAAAAGGGCGCGCAGAACACCCAAGCCGACGCTCTGTCGCGTTACCCACAAGTGGGGAGGCACTCCAACGGAGGATGATGAAGTCCCATGTTCATGGCAATGGACCCGGATGATCCGGAATGTGTCCGTCGAGGCTGAGCCAGAAAACTGGGACGAAGATGCTGACTTCGACTACCTACTCGCATCGCGAGATGATTCTGAGAAACCCATACCGGGAAATTATGTACCGGTTGAGACCGAGGAAATGATCCGAGAACAATTCGGGGACCCCTTCTGTACAAGGATACGTGCACGCCTCAACGGCGGAGAGAACCTCCCCTTCGGGGTGAACGACATTGGTTACCTCGTGAGGACCGTCGAGGCTACCCCACAAGTTGTGGTACCGCACACGCTACAGAAGCGGATATTGCACCTTTCGCATTACCCGAAACTCGGGGGACACTCCGGTGGGAGGAAGCTTTATCTAACCCTTCGCAGGGATTTCTACTGGCCCGCCATGGCGGTTGATTGCTACGCTACGGTGCGGTTTTGCACGCAATGCGCGAAGAACCGGGTCAAACTCCGGAAGCACTCCAAACGGATGAAGCTATTCCCCGCCAGGGCGCCGCTCGAGTTTGTCGCAATTGACATTCTCGGACCATTGCTCTCTACCAGGAGAGGCAACAAGTTCCTACTCGTTATTACGGACAGGTTCTCGAAATTAGTTCGGACAGTCCCTCTAAAGAGGATTACCGCCTACACGGTCGCTCACGCCTTTGTGCGGCATTGGGTGTTTGCCTACGGACCTCCTTTGGAGCTACTTTCCGACAACGGGAAACAGTTCGCATCGCGATTTTCCAGGACGTCTGTCGGATACTGGACGTGAAGAATCTCTTCACGACCACGTATCATCCCAGTCTAATGGGCAGGTCGAGCGTTTCAACCGGACAATGCTCGCAGCTCTCCGTGCTTACACGGCTGACCACCCCAAGACTTGGGATATCTACACGGATGCCGTGACCTTTGCGTACAATACGCAGGTACACCGGACTACCGGAATATCCCCTTTCGAGTTGGTCCTTTCACGGACACCCCCGCCAATGGCGTTGGAATCCCAACCTACGTTGGACGCGTTCCCTTCTGTGAAGGATTACCGCCAGAAGTGGAAAGCATGGCTGACCAAGCTGGTACCCGCAGCGCGGAAGGCGATGGACCACGCCCAAGCCGCCTACAAA